>JAGFNQ010008260.1:63056-102381 GCA_024364735.1 Boesenbergia rotunda | reverse complement strand
ACAACTTCTCTCATATCACTAACAAACTCCCACTTGGCCTAATGCCAATCGCTACGGTACCCAATACCACAGGCTCTAACATGACCATCAAACTTACTTTGAGGCAAGGCCTTAATTAAAGGATCCGCTAAATTCCTTTCAATGAGAATTTTCTCAATTTGTATGTCATTCCTACTTATAATCTCTCTGATCAGATGATAGCGGCGAAGCACATGTTTGGATCGCTGATGAGACCTTGGTTCCTTTGCTTGTGCAATAGCTCCATTGTTGTCGTAGTAAACCGGTATTGCTTCATCAATGGTTGGAACCACACCAAGTTTTGAGATAAACTTTTTGATCCAGACTACTTCCTTTGCTGCTTCCAAAGCTGCAATATATTCCGCTTCCGTGGTAGAATCCGCTACGGTGTCTTGCTTGGAACTCTTCCAACTTATTGTGCCTTCATTCAAAATAAATATGTATCCAGACTGAGATTTGGAGTCATCCTTATCTGTCTGGAAAATGGCATCTGTATACCCACGTATTACCATATCACCTTCTCCATATATTAGGAACACATCCTTAGTGTTTCTTAAGTACTTGAGGATTGTCTTGACAGCCGCCCAATGATCCATTCCTGGATCAGACTGGTATCTTCTTGTGACGCTCAGAGCATACGATACATCGGGCCTAGTACATAACATAGCATACATGATAGATCATATCGCAGATGCATAAGGAATCTTATTCATGCAAATCCTCTCGTCTTCTGTGCGCGGACACATAGACTTCGAAAGGTTGATCCCATGCATAATGGGAAGGTAACCTTTCTTGGATTCCGACATGCTAAACCTTTTTAGCACTCGGTCTATATATGTAGACTGCGAAAGACCAAGCAACCGTTTTGATCTATCTCTATAGATTCTATCCCAAGGATATAGGTTTGCTTCTCCCAGGTCTTTCATGGAGAAAGTTTTGGACAACCAATTTTAACTGACTGTAAGACTGATATAATCGTTTCCTATAAGTAATATGTCATCGACATATAATACTAGGAATACGACTGCACTCCCACTAACCTTCTTGTACACACAGGTTTCGTCAGGATTTTGTGAGAAATCAAACTCTTTGATTGTCTCATCAAATCGGATGATTCCAGCTCCTGGATGCTTGCTTTAGTCCATATATGGATCGTCGAAGCTTGCATACTTTGGTTTTATTAACCGATGTGAAACCTTCAGGTTGTATCATGTATACATCCTCAAGCAGGTTTCCATAAGGAAAGTTGTTTTCACATCCATTTGTCATATCTCATAATCATAATGAGCTGCTATGGCAGGAGCATCCGAAGGATTAAGCATAGCTACTGCGAATAGGTTTCGTCATAATCAATTTCTTGTTTCTGACGATATCCTTTTGCCACTAATCTAGCCTTAAAGGTAACAACATTACTTTCCATGTCGGTTTTCTTCTTGAAAACCCACTTGCACCCTATGGGCTTAATCCCTTCAGGTGGGTTAACCAAGTCTCATACTTGATTTTTGTACATGGAATCCATTTCCAACTTCATGGCTTCAAGCCATTTATCCCTTTCTGAATTTTTCAGAACAACTTTATAACTGATAGGTTCGTCATCATTAATGAGTAACACGTCGTTCGATTCACTTATGAGAAATCCGTATCTCTCTGGAATATTGTGTGTCGTATCAGACCTACGAATAAGTGGTGTTGTTTTAGGTTCAACTGATAGCTCATCATTATGAGTTATTGGTTGTGGGTCTAGACTAGGTGTCTCTGTAATGTCTATTGGAGTTTCTTGAACTTCTTCAAGTTCAATGCTACTCCCACTGTTTTCTTGTAAAAGAAATTCTTTTTTCTAGAAATATAGCATGCCTTGAAACAAACACTTTTTGTTCCAAGGGATGATAGAATTGGTAACCCTTCGTTTCCTTAGGGTATCCAATAAATAGACATTTATCAGACTTAGCATCCAATTTGTCTGATACAGTCCCCTTTACATAAGCAGGACAACCCCATATCTTTAGGTGAGATAAATGAGGTTTCTTACTATTCCACGTCTCATATGGAGTAGTAGAGACTACCTTGGTCGGGACTCTGTTTAGTAAGTAAACAGCTATCTTAAGCGCATAGCCCCAAAAGGATATTGGAAGAGTTGCATGATTCATCATAGATCTAACCATGTCCATCAAGGTTCGGTTACGCCTCTCAGATACACTATTATGCTGTGGTGTATATGGCGGAGTCCATTGAGACAATATCCCATTGTCCCTAAGATAATCTGGAAACTCTTGACTTAAGTATTCACCACCCCGATCGGATTGAAGTATCTTAATACTTTTGCCAAGTTGTTTCTCTACTTCACTTCTGAACTCTTTGAATTTCTCAAAAGCTTCAGATTTGTGTTTCATTAAGAACACATACCCGAATCGTGAGTGATCATCGATAAAGGTAATGAAGTAGCTATAGCCTCCTTGTGCAAAAGTTGACATTGGTCCACATACATCAGTATGTATTAGACCAAGCAATTCTCCCACTGGTTTACCTTTTCCGGAAATGGGTAATTTGGTTATCTTGCCTTTTAAGCATGATTCGAATGTATCAAATGAACCGGGTTCAAATGATTCCAGAATTCCACATCGGTGTAATTTGGTCATGCATTTCTTACTTACAAGGCCAAGACGACAATGCCACATATAGGAGTCTATTTGATTATCTATTCGAGCACGTTTGTTGCTAACTTCGATATTGAATACGTCACCGGATAAATCTAACGTGTAGATACCATTGCATAAAGTTCCGGTCCCATAAAGAACATCATTTAAAGTTATGTAACAGCAATTGTTACTAAAAGTTAAATGATAACCCTTTTCATTCAAGCATGAAATAGATACAATGTTCTTTATTAACGAAGGAACAAAATAACAATTATCCAATTCTAAGACAAGTCCAGTAGGGAGCTTTAGCAAATATGTTCCGATGGCAACAGCAGCAATCTTTGCTCCATTTCCAACTCGCAAATTCGCTTCTCCCTTGACGAGTCTTCTTCTATTCCTTAGCCCCTATATGTCATTACATATATGTGAGCTACACCCAGTATCAAGTACCCAGGTGTCCGAGGAAATAGAGTGACATTCAATAACGAAGATACCTGAAGAGGATGGGGCATCGGATGCCTTCTTCTTCAAGGACTCAAGATAAACCTTGCAGTTTCTTCCCCAGTGGCCCTCCTTGCCGCAGTGATGGCAAGTGTCTTTTGGTGCCTTTTCAATCTTTTTGGCCTTTTTCTTCCTTCCCTTATTTTGTTCTTTGGGCTTCCTCTTAGAGCCTTTCTTTGAGGAACCAACTAACAGTACCGTCTTCTGATCCTGCTTTACAGAAGGCTCTACAGTCTTTAGCAGGTTAAGCAACTCAGTAATGGTAGTCTCCAGTTTGTTCATCCGATAGTTCATCACAAACTGTGAGTAACTCTTGGGCAAACAATGCAGAATTAAGTCAATACTTAGTTCGTGATCCATTGCAAATCCGAGTGTGCCTAGTCGCTCATTGTACCCCAACATCTTCAACACAAACTATGAAACAGAAGTGTCTTCCTGCATCTTAGAGGTGAAGAGGAGTCTGGAGACCTCAAACCTTTCGGATCTCGCCTGCTCGTCAAACAGCTCATGAAGATGGAAGACGATGGTATGAGCATCCATATGCTCATGCTGCTTTTGTAGCTCAGGTACCATAGCGGCCAGCATGATGCAACTCGCAAGTTCAGAATCGGCCACACGTTTCTGATAGGCCACTAACTGGTCTGGAGTTGCATCTTCAGGAGGATGGTTGGGAAGTTGTTTTTCAAGGACATAAGCAAGCTTTTCTGCCTTGAGGACTATCCTCAGGTTTCGAAGCCAGTCCATGAAGTTTGGCCCAGTCAGCTTATTGGTGTCCAAAATGGAACGCAAATTCAGAGAAGACATGATCAGGTGATTATCCTAGAAATACAAATTGAGGTTATGTGATGAGAATGATAAAGAATGCATCAATATACATTAATTAAATCTTATTTATTTTTCGAATTGAATAACCCTTTTTATCAATTCGGGAGATCATAGGAACATCTCCAAATAGATTGATATCCAACCATAGATAAGAACAACCATGGCTAGAGTCCATCAAGTTATTCTTAGCTATAAAGGTAGGTAATTATACCGATTACATATTATACATATGTAACTATCACATTATGCTATCAACTAATTGAATGTTTGCATAAATCATTGGGTTGTTAACTCATTAACAAGTATGCAACAATATACATGGCACCCAACTACACCTCTCTTTACATCGACCTTGGCTGTGGCACAACAAATCGATGCTCCAAGCTTAAGGCTGACCCATTAATCAAAAAATAGTTTTAATATGGTTGGAGCTCATTTAACCGTTTAGTCAGGCTTGGATGTGTCCAACAACCAAAACTAAGGATTGACCTCTGACTCCAACTATATTAATCATAAACTAATTCTATGGTTTGAACATGTTGAGGTTCAAGCCGGGCATGGATGTGTCCATCAACCCAAACGAGAAACAAAACTTCGGTTCTAACCATATTAATGGAAGGTATTGGCATTAATATTTTGTAAGGGGTTTTGGGTCTCATCCTTTTCTTTTATGCACATTCATGACATATAATTATGTCATGTTCTAACGATTTCCTTAATAAAGTATGTATGTGACTTAATTTATCAAGTCTCATTAATTGAATTAGGAACCGGATTTCCTAATTCTAATTTCATACTTTATTCAAGGAATTGTTTTGGGAAACAATTTCCTGAATTATCATAATCAATTTCGGAAATAATATGTTTAAGACTTTGATTTCTCTAAATCAAATCTTATTAAATTAAGAGACAGATTCCCTTAATTCAACCACATATTATTTTCATGAAAATCTTATTTAAGGAAATATACTCTATAGGAAACAATTTTCCTAATTAATTTTGGAGACAATAATATATAAGAGCATCACCTCATAAATCAAATAAGGAAATTATCGTTTGAGAATCACCTCAAAAATTTCCAAGATTTGATCACATATTTTATTTATGGAAAATTAATATCAATAACTTAATTTGGATGGCTCCCCGAGGCTCAATCCAAATTAAACATTTGACAATTTAAAATCAATTTAGAAAATTTAATTATAACAACTAACTTTAAATTGGACGGCTCCCTGAAGCTCAATCCAAAATAAAGAATTTTGTAAATAATTTAATTTCAAATTATAAATTTAAATGTCAATTAATATTCTCATAATTTGTCTAGACTTTCTCGAAAGAAAGTGCCCAAAATTACGAGCTTTCCATAAATGGAAAGTTTCCAAAAAAAAAAGGTTTTCAGAATAATTGTAAGTTTCTGGTATAAAGAAAACTTACGTTTTTCCAAAATTGAAAATTTTCCAAAATAAGAAATTTCCAAAATTGGAAAGTTTCCAAAAATGGAAAGATTTCACAATTATCATAAAATTTCAGAAACAGATATATTTCAAAAGTTTGCGAAATTTCATGAGGATTTCCAAACTTTGAAATTCCTAAATCGAAAATTTACCATAATTGGAAAGTTTCCATAATTGAAAATTTTCCAAAATTGAGATCATGATAAAGCTTTCCGCAAAACAATTATATGATTATGTCGAACACAAACCTCGGCTCTGATACCACTGTTGGGACCGGGTGCATGTTGACATGGATGCGGGTTCGTAATTTCAAAATTAATTACGTGTAGCGGAAGGTTTAGTATAAATAATTTCTCTAAATCATTTAACCACACATCTAAGCATGCAAGTTTATCTTCTGTAAACATGATCATATATTTGAAATTTTGCAGAAACATAAACTAATTTACGTATTACCTCGCGTAACTCGAAGGAAGGGACGAGATCCAACCGTAAGCGTCCCTTGGAAGCTCCGCCTCTATTCGCGTCCACGCCGAGTATCTTTGGGATGACTTCGCAAAGCCACGAGTTTCGTGTTCTTGAGAACTACTAGATTCTTCGAGAACGCTACAAGAAAAACCAAGAGAGACGTCGGAACACTAACCACAAAAGGATGGCCGGAATCAAAATTCCGGCGAAGCAAAAGAAGAGGCTTGCGGCAAAAAGATCCTTGCGGCAAACTCTAATTCCGGCAGCACCTTCTTCCAGCCAAGAGATGGCCGGAGCTTCCATCTCCGGCAGCAGGTGGTGGTCGGCAGGGAAAGGGCAGGGGCGACCGGCTGGTGCTCCTTCTTGGGGCTGGTTGGCGCACGGCAAGAAGGGGAGAAGAGAAGGAGAGAAAGAGAGGGAGAGAGTCTATGCCTTCATCTCTTTTTTCACACCCAAGCCTTGCCTTGGGTCCTTTATATAGTGGCCTCTCAACCATCAAGCCTCTCAAATATAGAATAACTTATTCCATCATGCCAAGTTTGATTTTATATCATGGTTAAAATCATATTTTGATTCATGATAAAAATCTTCTCTCCTATGGAATAAATTTCCTTATCATGGTAAATCAATCTATGATTGATTTTATAAAATAAATCAATCCATGGTTCATTTTAATTTCCATGAAAAATAAACCAAATCTTGGTTTATTATATAAAAATTTATATCATCCATAATTTTATAAAACAAACCACACTTGGTTTATTTTATAAATTGAACCAAAAACTTGGTTCTCTCCCTTTGTTGTGGCCGGCCAAGCAAAGAGGATGGAGGCCCTCTTTGGTCGGCCCATCCAAGCCACGCCCCAATGAATTAAACTTATTTAATTCATCTATTAAGTCTTCAAAAGACTTAGCCATTTTACGCTTCCGATGCGTCTCTGAAAAATTCAGATTCGACTTATCGTTTGGCTCAACCAAACTTAATCTCTCTTGATTGGAAAATCTAATTTTCAACTCGTTTTAAATCCCTCGGATTACTCGTAGTGCGTGTGACTAAATAGGCTTTCGATTTATGTTGGTCGTCTATAATTAATCAATTATAGAACGATGAGAGGCACATAGTAGTACATCATGATCCCCAATTAATCGAAAGATTAACGGTTGACCTCAGAAACAATTCTGAAACCCTTCAGCAGCTATAATGAATCGTGCCCCATTCCCTTCACCATCTTATACCCACTTGGTTCAAGACATGGTCTATGTGTGTCAGTCCCCATTAGGCTGACTACGTCACACCTAGCCCAAGTAACGTTTTCTCGTCCTACAGATTCTAATTACTCTCATGTATTTAAGAGATTCATACTCTGAACATGTCATGCTCTGGCCAGAGGCTTCGAGTAACAATCTGATGATAGGCCTCTGGTATTCATCTCCTCGCAAGGAGTGGTGAATCCTTTGTAGGCTGTTCAAACATCTTCGGGCACTTCGGCTTATACCCAATCATCCTGGGTCCACACCTCCTTGGAGATGCTTGCTTAAGATGTCAAAGTATAAGTCTCCATGACCAAGATGACTTGAACACCGCAAGTCAAAGGAACATCGCACTTAAGCTGCAGTAAGAACTTCACTGACATATCTATATGTAGACTACCATATAAAGTTTTACAGCCAGTCACTCCAATGACTAGTTCCCTTAACTAGCATTCATATTTATCTCCGGACATCTCAATGTCACCAGCCAGTGAGAATCAGCTGATTAGAGAATAACCCATGCTAGTCTCCATTTATCAATTCATCGACTAGGGACAATTTCAATACTTCACAATTGCACATGTAGAGATAATCACTAGTTGTGAATTCATCACAAATTCTCTCATGCTGTGAATTGTATTGTGGGCATTCAGTAAATGAGTTTAAGATCTCAATCAAATACACAAACATGTATACTCAAATAGTGAATATTCATTTATTAAAATAAATGATTACAATCATAAGGCGATTGCCTTAGGACACTTCTCTCATATCACTAACAGGCGAGGCACAGAGGCATTCTTTGGCCGTAGCCTTATTGGAGCAACAACTCTTTCCTTGACAAAGCCTTTTATCGAAAGTTCATTTTCAAATTACTTCTTAAAAAATTTTGGTCTAACTAGCTTAGGTTTTGGATCGGTAACTTCGGCTAGTTCCACCAGACTAAACAGACCAAGTAGGGTACGCCTTACCTTACTTAACCTTATTAGAAGGGCTTCCCTAACATACTATGATCTCACCTCCACCTAATACTAGGTTGTTCAAGTTTTAACTAGTCTTTTCCTATAACCGTTCTAAATCATGCATAAATTTAAATATGAATGACATGATATATATATAAAAAAATAGCAAATGCATAAGCATGACAGTTATGCATGAGTCAAACAATTCAAATCATTTTACTTAAATTTCTAATAATGTATCAAATTCCCGATTTGATACATGTTGTGTGAACCCGCTGTTGGATCAAGAGAAACGATAGAGGGGGGGGGTGAATATCGTTAAAACTTTTTTTTCGGATTAAGGAAAGAGTAAATGCAGCGGAAACAAAAACTATCACATAGAAACACAAGGATTTTACATGGTTCGGAGTCGCGGTCGGCTCCTACTCCAAGGCTCACGGTCCTTGACCATTTACTTTGGGCAATACTATAATCGCACAAAAATAGTTTACAATTTGAGTACAGAAATATTACAGTAAATGAAACTAATTACACTTTTCATTACTGACGTCCGATGTGGATCGTATTTCGGAGCAGAGGGACGTCGTTGGCGCTGGAATCTCGAAATCGGAGTTTATCGGGGCGTAGCGCTTTAACGAAAAGCTTTGGAGAGTATGAAAACTGTGTTTTGAAGCCTTGGGGTCGAGCCCCTTTTATAGTGCTCCCGGGGGCGCCTGACACGTGCCTTCATCTGCAGAAAACTCAATCCACAGCTCGGTCAGCGCTTATCCCCTTCGACTCGGCATCTGGAACTGACTGGGGCGCCCTGGACCTCCTGGGCGCCTAGCTTGACTTGGTCTGCTGGCTTCGTGGCTGATTTGCTTTGATTACCCCTTTGGCTTTGACCTTGGGCGCCCGGGACCTCCCGGGCGCCTAGCCCAGTGTGATTTCGAAGTGTTCTTGCTTCTTTGCTGTTTTGGCTTTGACCTTGGGCACCCGGGACCTCCCGGGCACCTAGCCCAGTTTCCTACCCCCATCCTTTGGGGCGTTCTGAGCTGCAGAAACACACTCCTTCGGTCCCTGCAACCAAGGTTAGTTCCAAACCAAACAAAGCAAGAAAGTTAGTCAATATTTACAGTCGTAGCTATCTTGGTTCTGACTTCGGGTCTCCAAAATGGAACCCTAGGTCGAACCGATGTCTACTGTTCCCTCGACGGGGAACGCATCCTCACCTACTCTTCTCAGAAGAGTTTACCTTTTGTCAACCAGCTCCTTCGGTTGGACTTTTGCCCAATCCACCTGACCAGGTCTTCATGCCCAACTTCCGGTCAGGTCATCGGTGCCTAGCCCCTTGCCAGGACTTCGTGCCCAGTCCTCGACCAGGACTTCTTTGCCCGACTTCCGATCAGGTCTTCATGCCCAGTCCTTGACCAGGACTTCTTTGCCAGCCCTTTGCCAGGACTTCTTGCCCAGTCCTCGACCAGGACTTCTTTGCCTAGTGTACCTAGGGCTTCGTCCTACACACTTAGTAAACACATTAGACCATAATAACATTTTAACTTCTGAACCCTTTGCCATTATCAAAACCCAGGTTTGACTTAGGTACTGCCTGCACCAACAATCTCCCCCTTTTTGATTTATGGCAACCCGGTTCAAAAAGTTTAGTTAAACATACAGAAAAATAGGTAAAGTACCAAATTTAATTTCCTCCCCTGGAAGAAATCTCCCCCTGAGTTTTTTAAAAATTCGTGGGGTTTTTGAAAAAGTTTCTAAGTCTAAAGGTGAAAAATTTTTCAGGTTTTCAATACTTAAAAAATTTTCAAGAAAAGGTTTTTAAGTTAGAAAATATTTTCCAAAAAAATTTTGATTTGGGCACTTGGAAAATTTTTAGGAGAATTTTGAAATTTACACTTAGAAAATTTTCCACCAAAGATTTAGAGTAAATAATTTTTCGAAAGCAATTTTTGAGTTAAGTACTTTAAATAATTTCGAGAGCAATTACTTAACATAATTTCCAAAACACTTACTTTAGAAAATTTTCTAAACTGATTTTGATGTTTTAACACTTAGACAATTTCAGGCAGTGTTAATACTTAGAAAATTATCAAGCAGTTTTAATATTTAAAAATTTTCAAGCAGAGTTATAACACTTAGAAAATTTTTTCAGCAGTTTTAAATTACTTTACTTTTTGAAAAAAAATATAAAAGTTTTGAAAACAAAATTTAATTTGAATAAAAAATTAAATTTTAAAACCTTCTTTTCTCACCTATATATCAAAAAAGATAGAAAAATATAGCAATAAAACTTAATAATAGTAAGGTGCTGTACTGAACCAATTCTAAGTATAAACTGGACCAAATCAATTCAAATTTTCTCTTTCGGGTCCTGTCTAACCCAATTAGCTACTTACTAACTCTTATAAACAGTTGCTTTCTCTAGGGTTAGTCAAGTTAAGTGATCTGATCAAGTTAGATTTTCTAAGCTTGACACTTAACCTGATTACTATTAATTGGTATTTATTGCCCCAATTATTGCAGATGCACTGATTTAAAGCGTCTTGAATCAAGGCATAGACCTAAGCATCTCAACTCATTCTAGGTTATCAATCAAAAGTACCCTAAGGTGCTTGTGAGATGCTGACTTCTAGATCTATAGGTGCATGCAGTTCTAGGGTTAGGGCCTAGGCTAAGTCCATTTGCGAAAAAACCCCTAGTTTTGAAGGGGGTAAGTTTTAAAAAAAACTAAGTCGGAAAAATCATTTTAAATAAATAAAGAAAATGATTTTGCAGAAAATAAAATAGTTTTTTAAAAAAATATAATTAGAGCAGTCCTATTCTACCAAGCATAACCCTAACTACCTTCTTAGTGAGCTGAACTCAGACTCAGGTAAGGGTTTGGTGAAGATATCAGCTAAGTTAGATTTTCAGTCTACATGCTTAAGGACTATCTCACCCCTGGCTACATGATCTCTTACGAAGTGGTGTTTGACTTCTATGTGTTTAGTTCTAGAGTGTTGGATTGGGTTCTTAGTTAGATTAATCGAACTTATATTATCAATGTAGAGTTGGGTTTGGGTGTAGTCAAGCTGGAAGTCTTTAAGAGTGTTCATCATCCATAAGAGTTGTGCTACACACTCTCCTAAAGCAACATACTCAGCTTCAGTTGTGGATAGAGCTACACAGTGTTACTTTCTGTTGCACCAACTCACTAGACTGTTTACTAAAAGTTGGCAGCTTCCACTTGTACTCTTTCTATCTAGTTTGCAACCAGCATAGTCAGAATCTGAGTATCCTGACAGGTCAAAAGTTGAGGTCCTAGGATACCAAATCCCTACATTTAGGGTGCCCTTGATGTATCTAAGTATTCTTTTTAGGGCTGCTAAGTGTGTTTCCTTAGCACAGGTTTGGTATCTAGCGCACATTCCTACAGTGAAAAGGATATCAGGTCTGTTGGCTGTAAGGTAAAGTAGACTACCAATAATACTTCGATATAGTTTAAGGTCTACAGGTTTACCATCAGGGTCACTATCTATTTTTACATTTGTGGTCATAGAGGTACTTATGCTTTTGGAGTTATCCATTTTAAATTTCTTTATTAACTCTTTAGCATATTTGGATTGATGGACATAATTTTCATCCCTAGTTTGCTTAATTTGTAATCCTAAAAAGAAGTTGAGCTCACCAACTAAGCTCATTTCGAATTCGTTTTCCATTATTTTTACAAATTCTTTTAAGAAATTTGAGTTGGTGGATCCAAAAATTATATCGTCAACATAGATTTGGGCAATAAAGATGTCTTTTTCTAAGGTCTTAATAAATAGAGTTGAGTCAATTTTTCCTTGTTTAAATTCCTTAGAAATGAGGTAGGTTGATAGGCATTCATACCATGCCCTAGGTGCTTATTTTAGTCCATACAGTGCCTTATTGAGCTTGTAAACATGGTCAGGTTTTTCTAAGTCCTCAAAACCGGGGGGCTGTCCTACATAGACTTCTTCTCTAATAAACCCATTCAGAAAAGCTGACTTCACATCCATTTGGTAGAGTTTAAATCCTTTATGGGCTGCAAAGGCTAGCAACATTCTAATAGACTCAAGTCTGGCTACTGGGGCATAGGTTTCGTCATAGTCTATCCCTTCAACTTGACTGAACCCTTTAGCTACTAGGCGGGCTTTATTTCTAACTATTTCCCCTTAGTCATTTAGCTTATTCCTAAACACCCACTTAGTGTCAATAATGGATTTGCCCTCAGGTTTAGGTACTAGTTCCCAGACTTGGTTCCATTCAAATTGAGCAAACTCCTCTTGCATTGCTATGATCCAATCAGGATCAGGTAGGGCTTCCTCTATAGTCTTAGGTTCAATTTTCGAAATCAGTGCAATCTGACTAAGATTTCTATAGGAAGACCTAGTTCTGACTCCTAAGGTTGGATCACCCACAATTTGATCAGTTGGGTGACTGAGTCTAGGTTTCTTGGTTCTTCTAGAACTTGGTTCAGCCTCAGGTCCGGCTGGACGGTTCGGTTCAGTATTTGGTTCAACTACTTGGGTTGGTTCAATTATTGGTTCAATTAACTCAGTAGTTGGTTCAATAGTTAGTTCATTTAGAGGTTCAACTAGTGGTTCAATAATTTGTTCATTATCTTCATGATCAATATTTGCTAGATTTAAATCTTGATTATCAGATTTTGAATTAGTTTCCTCATCAAATATTAGATTTGTTGTTTCTTCAATTTTGTTAGTTTGTTTATTGTAAACCCTATAGCCCCTACTTGTTGTTGAATATCCTAAGAAGACCCCTGGGGTTGACTTAGACTGGAATTTACCTAGATAGTCCTTGGTGTTTAGGATATGGACTTTGCACCCAAAGACCCTTAGGTAATGTAGGTTTGGAAGTCTATGATAGTATAATTCATAGGGAGTTTTATAATGTCGTTTGTTAATTAGGACCCTATTTTGGATATAGCAAGCCGTACTAATTGCTTCTGCCCAAAATTGGTTAGCTAGGTTAAATTCATTGAGCATAGTCCTAGCGACTTCCTGTAGGGTTCTATTTTTCCGTTCTACTATCCCATTTTGCTGGGGGGTTCTAGGACATGAAAATTCATGAATGTATCCGTTTATTCTACAAAATTCCTCGAACCTTTGATTCTCAAATTCTCCCCCGTGATCATTCCTAAGTCTTTTGATTTTGGTATCGTTTTGATTTTCAATTAACTTATAAAAATCAATAAATAGGTTTAGGGTTTCATCTTTGGTTTTTAGGAACCTAACCCAAGTAAACCTAGAGTAATCATCGATAATTACTAAGTAGTACCGGTTTCCCCTTAGTAACTTGGCTCCATGTGAATCAAATAGGTCAAGGTACAGGAGCTCAAGTGTGGTTTGAGTTAGATCTAATTAAATTTGTTTGTGATTAGACCTGGTTTGTTTACCTTGGTTGCATGATTCACATATAATGTTTTCATGGTTCTTGATTTAAGGTATTCCTTTAATTAGGCCAAGTTGGGTGATTTTTGAAATTAATCTTAGATTAGTGTGACCTAATCTCCTATGCCAGAGGTTTGATTCTTCTAACTGAGTTAATAGGCATTTAGGTATTAAGGGTAGGTTTATAGTGTAAACATTATTTTTCCTAGTGCCCTTAAGCATTACTTCTGAGTCTTGCAAGTTTCTAATCAGGCAGTTAGAGTTGGTAAAGGTAACTACATAGCCAGTATCACACAATTGACTTATACTAAGCAAGTTAAATTTAAAGTTCTCAACCAAGAGTACCTTTTTAATTACAAAATCAGATTTGAGTTCAATGTTACCTGACCCAATGACTTTGAGTGTAGCATTGTTGCCAAATGCTACTGAGCCTAGGTTCTTGAACTTGAGTTTGGTGAATTTCAATTTGTCCCCAATCATGTGTTTGGAGCACCCACTATCCAACATCCATTGGTCCAAATCTTTATGTTCCTACACATAAAGAGTTTTGTTGATTTGGATCCAATTAGAATTAAGGATAGCTTAAATTGATTTTCACAGTCTAGTCTGTCTGACCCAATCTAGAGTTATCAATCACGTTAACCTTATGTGTTTTTGTGAGACAGGTTTTAATAGAAGTAATGATTTTATTTTGCAAAACCATGATTAGTTTTGAAAGGTTAAATTAATTTTGAAAAACCAATTAAATATGTTTTAAGTTTATTTTGAAAAAATGGTTGAATCTAAAATTAATTGAAATCTGTGTTAGATTCAAATCTGACGATATATAGTAAAGTGAATTTGGTTTTCAATAATCAGCTTCCAGGTCTTGGCGAGGCACTAGGCCTTCTTTGGCCGTAGCCTTATTGGATCATCAACCCTTTCCTTGACAAAGCCTTTTATTGAAAATTCATCTTCAAGTTACTTCTTGAAAAGATTTTGGTCTAACTAGTTTGGGACTTGGATCGGTAGCTTCGGCTAGTTCCGTCAAAATGGCTTCACTAACGTACTATCATCTCACCTCCACCCAATACTATGTTGTTCAAATCTCAGTTAATCGGTTTAATCCTTAGTCTAACCAGTCCTAGGTCTAAGCATGGTAAATTATAGAAAATAAATAAACAAGCAAGCATGCAATTTTACAATAAGAAAATGAATTTATTTAACTATAAAATTGGTTTTTAAGTTGGCTCCCCTGGACTAAAGCCACGGTAGTGATTAGGCAAGATATGAATCTTGTCCTTAGGGATCCAATATTGGTTTGGTCCAGCTTGGTTGTTCAGCCAAAGTTTGGGTACCCATGCCTGAACTTTGGGCCTAGATTGGTTCAATATAGCATAATATGACCTTTGTCTAGCCTTGGTTCAATATCCTAACCCGGATCGATTTAGAACGGACTTCTATTTTCCAAGGATCATGTGAAGACCCTTGGAACCCGAAGTGAATCGTTCCAAAGCAGCTCTAAGGTCCTTGACTTGAGTTTTCAAGGAGGAGTTCTCTTTCTCAAGCTTTTCAACTTGAGTAGAGGCTTCTTCTTGAACCTTCTCAGTCAACGATCTAGAGTCAGCGCCCTCTTTCAGGAGTTTTACTTCCTGTCGGAGAGACTCAACTCAAATTTTGGCTTTCGCCAAGTTACTAGATAGGTAAGCAATTAATTCTGCTAATTCAGCTTTAGAATAACCACTTACAGTTATTTTGCCGTCTTCCGAAATGGTGAGCTTTCCATCGTCCGGTTCCGATTCTGATCCGGTGTCGATCTCTTCCAAAGCAGTCAGGGCGAGCAAGTTCGATTGTGGGGCCTCTACTTCTTCTTCGGAGGAAGACTCGTCCCACGTGGCTTGAAGGGACTTCTTCCTTCTTGTCTTCTTGGCTTCTTTCAGATTAGGGCACTCCGATTTGTAGTGTCCCTTCTTGTTGCATTCGTAGCACGTTATGTTGGATTTGGTCTTGGATGATTTGGTTGGATCTTCCTTCTTTCGGTTGGCTTTTCTTCTGTTGGTCTAATGCTTCAGTTCCTTGTAGTAGTCCCGGGCTAACCGAACCAGGTCTAATGCTTCTGTTGGTCCATCTTTCTTCTTGACAAACAGTACAGGAGCTCCCCAGGGTGAATGACTCGGGCGGATGAAGCCCTTGTCTAGTAGCTCCTGGAGTTGCTCTTGTAATTCTTTCAGCTCTGCAGGAGACATACGATATGGGGCTTTTGAGACCGGGCCGGTACCTGGCACCAGCTCAATCTCAAATTCCACCTCCCTGTTGGGCGGTAGTCCAGGTAGTTCTTCTGGGAACACTTCTAGATATTCGCAGACTACCCGTACATCCTCCTGCTTGAGTTCTTTCTTTGCTTCTGAGTCCACTATGTGTGCAAGAAAACCAGCACACCCTTGCTCTAGCATCTGGTGGGCTGCCAAGGCTGAGAGGAATTTCTGAGTCTTCCTCTTTGGGGCTCCTTGGAACTCGAATGGTGGTTCTCCTTCTGGACTGAAAACCACCTTCCTTCTACGGCAGTCCACTAAAGCGCTGTACTTACTGAGGAAATCCATGCCCAGTATGATGTCGAAGTCTTGCATCGCAAGGACTATCAGATCGACATATAGCTCTCGGTCTGAAATCTTGACTGGCACAGTCCGGAGCCGCTGGGTGGATTCCATGATTTCCCCTGAAGGGAGAGTTGTCAGGAATCTGGATTCCCAACTCTCTGCAGGCACCTGTAACTTACTAGCAAAAGGTACTGATACGAAAGAATGGGTCGCCCCAGTGTCAAACAGTGTAGTAGCTAACTGCTGAAAAATAACTATTTGACCTGTTACGACCGTGGAGGCGCTGGCAGCTTCTTCCTTCGTGAGGGAAAAGACTCTGGCATTGGTTGAAACTGGTGCTGCTTCCAACCCTCCCTGACTGATCTGAGGTCCCTCCAGTATAGTAGGCATGTAATGTAACTGAGGCTTGCCTCCATACTGTACAGACTGCTGAGGAAGTACCTTAAACTTGTTTGGGCAGTCTCTGGACCTGTGTCCCTCTTGTCCACATGAGTAGCATCCAGTTACACCCAAAAGGCATGCTCCTGGATGGGTCCTCCCACACTTAGGACAAGGTGGGTACCTAGCTTGCTTGTTCTCTTGGTTTCCTTTTTGGCTGCCAGGCCATTGCTTCCTTTTGTGGTTCTTGTTCTTCCAGTTCTGGTTATTTGGCTGAGGCTTCTGGCCTCCTGTTGTCTTGTTCTCAATCAGGGCTGGCTTCTGCTGCGTTTGCTGTGCCTTGATGCTATTCAGGTAGTGCTCTGAGATTAGAGCACTACTGACCAACTCCTCGCTGGTCTGGGGTCGGTGCGTCCCGCTGTTCACGTTGAGTGCTATTTCAGGGTTCAGCATGCGGAGCATCAGTCTGACTCGCTCCTTCTCTGTGCTGACTAGCTCTGGGCAGAGGCGAGCTAGTCTGTTGAACTTCGCGACTGCTTCTCCCACTGGTAGGCTACCTTGTCTGAACTCCATGAAGTCCTCGTAGTGTTTGTTGGTAACCCACATGTGGAAGAACTCCTCATAGAACTCTTGCTCGAAATCTGCCCAACTCATCTGGTTGACTATCCTCTTACTCTTGACTCGCTCCCACCACATACGAGCGTCTCCAGTTAGGCAGAAGGAGGCACATTTGACCTTCTCGACTTCTGGCCAGTCAAGAAGCTCCATTGTGCTCTCTAAAGTCTTGAACCAAGCCTGGGCATCCCAGGGCTCAGTCGTGCCTGAGAAGCTTTCGGGTTTCAGCCTCTGCCACTGGACGAGATATGCTTCTTGTCTTCGGTTCACGGCAGGGGTCTCCTGTGTGACTGGTGGAACTTCAGCCACCACTGGAGTTCCCGCTCCTGCTGTGGGTGGTGTAGGGGGCACTGGGTGCTGATTTGCCATCAGTGTGGCGATGGTCTTCTGTTGCTCTGAAATCTGAGCTTGCATTTGAGCAATGACTACCATCAGGTTTGGCTGTTCTGTGCCAGGCTCATTGTTATCTTGAACTGGGGTTCCGTTCCTTGCATTAGGAGCTCGGCCTCTTCTTGCCATCTAATAATGTATAAGGGAACAAGAAGTCACTACTACCTCTCTAGGTATAAACTTGTCTTCTTACTTAGTAACCTAATATCCATTCTAGGGATTAAACATGATTCCGTGATACTAAGGTATTAAACATGCTTCCTTGTTCTATGCACATATGAGTAAGTACTTAAGCATTTCTCTATACTGAAATTAGTAAAGGAGCAATAGAAAAACTGAAACTTAAAGCTTTCTTACTTGAAGACGGCAAGGTTGATGCTGATGTGTGTGTGATGCTGGAGAATGGGAACTGCTCTGATACCACCTGTAGCGACCCGCCTTCTCTACCTTAGACGGATCGTTACTTTATCTACTTCTTGACTCTAATGCACGACTAGAAATGCGGAACTTCTTTTTTTTCTTCAAATCCATCTAAGGATGATATTCTAACTTTAATAGTCATGCATGATACAATGGAAACTTCCTTTCTCTAAAACTTTTCTGCACTGGTACCAGTCGACTGCTACCTAACCAGTCGACTGGGATTGGCCACAGAAAGTTTCTGGGCGCGGCACCAGTCGACTGGCCTCTTGGCAGTCGACTGGTGTATCGGACAGAAGCTACTGTTCGATAGGGCAGTCGACTGGTTCTGAACCAGTCGACTGGCACGCCTGAAAACTGAAAATTCAGATTCGAAACTTAGTTTCAAAAGTCCACCAAACATATAGTTTCAAGCCATACAAAGACACAACACCATTTCTATACTCTATACTAGTTTCCTAAACATTTTAGCCAATCAAAACAACTTCATAAACTCGAAATTTGAACTTTTGTGGAAGTAAATAAGCTATTCAAGTTTATATGAACTTTAACCTTAGAGTTTGTACCAATCTTGACTCCTATGCATTCATAACACCAAATACATGTTCTATAACCTTGCTAAAGCATTATGAAATGTGAATGCAACTTTTCTAAACATATTTAAGCAATAAAAACTTGATTCAAAGGGGAACTAGTACTATCTTGGCACATGCATCAATATCTCCAACAAAGTATCAATATTCCAAACTACTCACACTTCTACTCATCCAATGCAATCATAAGGATATGTATGCTAAATGAAATGACATGGAATCTTTACTCTAAGAAATTGAGCATGTAAAACTATCCAAAGCTTAAATGTTCGCTAAACTCCATAGAGCAATAACTTGGAATTTGAATAAACTTAAACATTGTAATTCAAATAACTAAATTGTCTTGTCTCAAGGATCTCTCCAAAATCAGCCACCACACACACGTCGCTCAGCATCGCCTTGTCGCCTTCCTTCAGAATTGCTTATCTTTACCTTTACCTACAGTAAGAGGAAATGCATCTATAAGCATAAAGCTTAGTAAGTACTATCTAGCTCACAAAATCTCGAAATGTGCTAACATGCTTTTTCAAACAATGGAAAATCACATGGGATACTTTTATGCTTAAAAGAAACACTAAAACATGTATAACTCATAAACATGCATACTCAAGCATTAACAAGTCATAACTTACTTTTCCTTGGCTTAACTTGAAACTTTAGGAATTCTTGAACTTTAAATTTTTCCTTAACTTTTTGAAAACTTTCTTAAACTTTAGAAAACTTTGCTAAAGCATATACTTGAAAATAATAATCACTTGGATCCACTTAAGACGTAAGTACCATCTTATGCGCGTTCCCTAAAAGGTTGGGGTAGCGAGCCACCAATCCTAATAGAGCAGACCTTGGTCTACCAGGGCCAAGACCTTGGAATTGGACACCTGGATTTCTTTAACGACGCCCTTGGACGCCGGGTACTGGCCTTAGAAAATAAAATAGCTTTTCTTTCTTTTCTTTCTTATCTTTAATTGCCTTGGCATTTTAACGAGCACCTTGTGTGCCCAAATCCCTAAGTCTTGACTTTTGGGGATTTCTTAAGGCCTTGGCCTTTTCTTTTCTTATCTTTATCTTCTCTTTTCTTTTCTCATAGCTTTTCTTAGACCCTAACTTCATATAGGGTACTTAATCAACTTATACAAGCAAGAATTTAAACTAGAAATACATGCAAGATCATAAACTAAAACAAACTTTGCATTTTCAACTTTCTAACGGAAAAAGGTTGCGGAAAACCGCCTCTTACTGTAGGTGAGCAGTACTTACATTGGTTTCCTTGAACTTACAACCAAAATTGACGTCGAGGGCTCGGGAGAAGCTTGAAATCTCTACGAACCGTCCGCGCCTACGTGTTCTTCTCGTCGAGACGGACGAAACGTTCCGTCTCCTTGGTTCCCTCTTGGCCGGCGCCCCCTTGGAAGAGGAGAGGAAGGCTTGGGAGGTGGCGTGCGTGCGTGAGGAAGAAGAGAGACGGCGCGCGTGGGGTTTGGGCGAGAGGGTTTGAGAGAAATAAAAACTTCTCCCTTTAATTTTCTATTTATACTATCTTTATGGAAAAAAAACGTAACTACTTCATAAATTTATTTCTCTCCACCTCTTGTTGTCCTTGATACCTCTCCCAGCCGGTCGCGCGCGCGTCTGGTCTCCTGGTGGTCGCGGGTTCGAACCTCCAAACGTTTTTCCTTTTTTAAAAATACTAAACGGACTCGGAAAATTCCATAAAAATATTCTAAAAATTCCTAAAAATATCTAGAATATTTCTAAACCATTTTTAAATGGTTCTAAGGACTTTAAGAACAAAAAATGGGAATTTTGGGGCGTTACATCTACCATAGATTCCCACAAAGTATTTCTCGGGAAGGCGTTTAGGGTATACCTGATAAGGTCACGGTTTTCTACCTTGTGACATATTGTATGTAGACCGTTCATCAGCTCCTGGATTCTGGCGTGGAGCTGGGCTGCTGACTCGCCGTCGTTCATTTTGATTATGTATAACTTGTTCAGCAGAAGGTACCTCTTGCTGATTCCGGTGTTGGAGGTTCCTTCGTGCAGTTCGATCAACTTACCCCAGAGTTCCTTCGCACTGTTGAAGGGTCCCACCCGATTCAGCTCTTCTTTGGTTAGTACGCATTGGAGTGTCTGGGTCGCCTTTACATCAGCCTCGATCTTCTTTTTCAGCGAGGCATCCCATTCTGTGTAAGGTTGTGCCACTCCTTCAGCATTTTTCGGGATTTCCAGACCAAATTGGATTATGATCCACATGTCCACCTGAGTTTTTAGGTGGACTTCCATCCGACTCTTCCAGTAGGAGAAGTCTTCTCCACTGAAGAGTGGTGGTCTGGTTGTACTGAAACCCTCTTGCATGACCATTTAGATTTTCTGAAATAATAACAAAAAAAACTGTCCCAAGACTTGGTCTTGGATTAGTAGTGCGGGAATAAGATATTTAAAAGAAACGTTCGAGTGGTGTTGCACCAACCTCGATTAACGAGAAAAATTCGATCGAAAAAGAAATTAAAAATTTCGTAAAAATCCGAAAAACTCCCAAATTGGTGGTTGCGCCAAATTTGAGCTACCCCGCTCTGATACCACTTGTTGGATCGAGAGAAATGATAGAGGGGGGTGAATATCGTTAAAACTTTTTCTTCGGATTAAGGAAAGAGTAAATGCAGCGGAAACAAAAACTATCACACAGAAACATAAGGATTTTACTTGGTTCGGAGTCGCGGTCGGCTCCTACTCCAAGCCCCACGGTCCTTGACCGTTTACTTCGGGCAATACTATAATCGCGCAAAAATAGTTTACAATTTGAGTATAGAAATATTGCAGTAAATGAAACTAATTACACTTTTTATTACCAACGTCTGATGTGGATCGTATTTCGGAGCAGAGGGACGTCGTTGGCGCTGGAATCTCGAAATCGGAGTTTGCCGGGGCATAGCGCTTGAACGAAAAGCTTTGGAGCGTATGAAAATTGTGTTTTTGAAGTCTTGGAGTCGAGCCCCTTTTATAGTGCTCCTGGGGGCGCCTAGGACGTCGGGAGCGCCTGACACGTGCCTTCATCTGCGGAAAACTCAATCCGCAGCTCGGTCAGCGCTTATCCCCTTCGACTCGACCTCTGGAGCTGACTGGGGCGCCTGGGACCTCCTGGGCGCCTAGCTTGACTTGGTCTGCTGGCTTCGTGGCTGATTTGCTTCGATTACCTCTTTGGCTTTGACCTTGGGCGCCCGAGACCTCCCGGGCGCCTAGCCCAGTGTGATTTCGAAGTGTTCTTGCTTCTTTGCTATTTTGGCTTTGACCTTGGGCGCCCGGGACCTCCCGGGCGCCTAGCCCAGTTTCCTACCCCCATCCTTTGGGGCGTTCTGAGCTGCAGAAACACACTCCTTCGGTCCCTGCAACCAAGGTTAGTTCCAAACCAAACAAAGCAAGAAAGTTAGTCAATATTTACAGTCGTAGCTGTCTTGGTTCTGACATCGGTTCTCCCAAATGGAACCCTAGGTCGAACCGATGTCTACTGTTCCCTCGACGGGGAACACGTCCTCACCTACTCCTCTCAGGAGAGTTTACCTTTTGCCAACCGTCTCCTCCGGTTGGACTTTTGCCCAATCCACCTGACCAGGTCTTCGTGCCCAACTTCCGGTCAGGTCTTCGGTGCCCAGCCCCTTGCCAGGACTTCGTGCCCAGTCCTCGACCAGGACTTCTTTGCCCGACTTCCGGTCAGGTCTTCTTGCCCAGTCCTTGACCAGGACTTCTTTGCCCAGTCCTTTGCCAGGACTTCTTGCCCAGTCCTCGACCAGGACTTCTTTGCCTAGTGTACCTAGGGCTTCTTCCTGCACACTTAGTAAACACATTAGACCACAATAACATCTTAACTTCTGAACCCTTTGCCATTATCAAAACCCAGGTTTGACTTAGGTGCTGCCTGTTGGATCGAGAGAATACGATAGAGGGGGGGTGAATATCGTAAAACCGTTTCGGATTAGATTGAGAGAAATTACGCAGCGGAAATAAAAAAAACAACAAACGCTAACACAAGGTTTTTTACTTGGTTTGGAGTCGCGGTCGGCTCCAACTCTAAGGCCCACGGTCCTTGACCGTTTACTGCGGGCAATTCTATAATCGCACAAGTTATTACAAAAATTTGTACAGTAATAGTGCAGTAAAAAGTACAATTATGCTCTTTGTTACCGACGCTTGGTGTAGATTGTTCTTCGGTACGGAGGGTCGTCGTCGGCGCTTGAATCTCGAGATCGGAGGTTTCCGGAGCAGAGCGCTTGAGTCGAAGAGCGTAGAGGCGTTGGAAGAATTGTTTTTCGAAGCCTTAGGGGTCGAGCCCCTTTTATAGTGCATCTGGGGGTGCCCTGGACGTTAGGGGCGCCCAGCACGTGTCTCTAGATCCGCAAACCCCTATCCAGAACTCGGTCAGCCCTTATCCCTCCAAGATCGGGCTCGGAGTTTGACGGGGGCGCCCGGGACACAGGGGCGCCCCGGTTGACTTGGTCTTGCTGGCTTCGCGGATGTCTTTGCTTCGATCGCTGGCTGACTTGGACCCAGGGCGCCCGAGGCATCCAGGGCGCCCGGGACCACCGGGGCGCTCGGGAGCTTGAGGGCGCCTGGCCCAGTGAGCTTCCAAAGCGTTACGTGCTCAACTTGTCTTGCCTTCACCTTGGGGGCGCCCGGGACCTTCGGGGCGCCCTGCCCAGCTGCTGCCCCTCTCCTTTGGGGCGTTCTAAGCTGCAGACACTCGTTCCTTCGGTCCTGCATCCAGGGTTAGTTCCAAAACAACATATAAGGCAAGAAATGTTAGGTTTATACAGCCTTAGCTGTCATGGTTCTGACTTTGGGTCTCCCAAATGGAACCCTAGGTCGAACCGATGCCTACTGTTCCCTCGACGGGGAACGCGTCCTCACCTACTCCTCTCAGGAGAATTTACCTTTTGCCAACCGACATCTCCGATTGGACTTTTGCCCAGTAGTCCTTCGTCAGGTCTTCGGTACCAAGCAGTCCTTCGCCAGGTGCCTAGCAGCCCTTCGCCAGGTCTTAGATTCCTGGCAGTCCTTCGCCAGGTGCCTAGAAGCCCTTCGCCAGGTCTTCGATTCCTGGCAGTCCTTCGCCAGGTGCCTAGCAGCCCTTCTCCAGTTGGACTTTTGCCCAGCAGTCCTTCGTCAGGTCTTCGGTACCAAGCAGTCCTTCGCCAGGTGTCTAGCAGCCCTTCACCAGGTCTTAGATTCCTGGCAATCCTTCGCCAGGTGCCTAGAAGCCCTTCGCCAGGTCTTCGATTCCTGGCAGTCCTTCGCCAGGTGCCTAGCAGCCCTTCGTCAAGTCTTCAACTCCTTGCAGTCCTTCACCAGGTGCCTAGCAGTCCTTCGCCAGGTCTTCAACTCCTAGCAGCCCTTCGCTAGGTGCCTAGCAGTCCTTCGCCAGGTCTTCAACTCCTAGCAGCCCTTCGCTAGGTGTCTAGCAGTCCTTCGCTAGGACTTCTTTCTACACACTTAGTAATATCGTTAGATCACAGATAGTACTTAACTTTGAATCTTTTTCCAATATCAAAACAAGGTTCGATATGGTGCTTCCAGCACCAACACTACTTGCACCAACACCCACGAATATGCCAACTAGCTATGACATATTTAATTTTATTAAATTGATTATTGCAGTTTGAGTAAGATTTTATTTAATTCAAGTTTAAGTTATTAAGATTTAAAGTTTATTTAGGAATTAATTGGAATTACATTGATTAAGAATTAATTAAAATTAAATTAGGCTAATTGAACATTAATTGAATTTAATGTTAAATAAAGGATTAAATTAAGGTTAAAAATTAATTAAAATTTAATTAAAGTTTTTAAGATTTAACTTGATTTAAGTTTCAAAATTTCTACATTAATTAAAAGTTGTGGGTTTAATTTCATCATTTTCATAATTTCAAAAATTTCTGACTTATCTACTATTTCTTCTTTATTTAAATTTTCAAGTTTTTCTAACAATTCTGATTTGTTTGATTTTTTGTAAATTTTATTCACTGTAGCCTTGATTCTAGAAAATTCAATTTCCTCCTCATCCTCATTATCAAAATCATATCCTTCTACATCTTCATAGTAGGTGGAGTAATTTTCAGGGCTACTAGTTAATGTTTTATAATTGTTTTCAGGATTATCTAAGAAAATAATTAAATTATTATCTAAAAAGATTTCATTTCCACTATTTTCATAAATATCCTTATTATCCTCAGAAATAATTTTAATATTCTCAAAAATATCATTATTATCCTCAGAAATAATTTTAATATTCTCAAAAATATCATTATTATCCTCAGAAATAATTTTAATATTCTTAGAAATATCATTATTATCCTCAAGAATATTGTCAATATTATTTGAAATATTAGACATTAAAGAATTATTAATTTCTATCTCATTATTATCAATAACATTATGAGAATTATCAGTTACAATATCATTTTTAGAGTTAATTCCAACATTATCAGAATTAATTTCAATATTATAAGAATTAATTTCAATATTATCAGAATTGACTTCAATATTATCAGAATTAATTTTAAAAATCATTGCATTGATATTGACAATTAAAGAATTAATTTTTGATAATTTATTATTGTCTACCTTTGGTAATTGATCATGCAATACCCTAACTTGATTATGCAACAGATCTAGTTTATCTGAAAAATCAATAGATTTATCTAAATTATTAACATACTTGAAAGACTGTGCAGTAATTTGAAAATTTTTACGAACGTAAATTTTCCGTACCTTGAACGGACACTGATTCCTGTAGTGTCCGTACTTTTGACATTTGAAACACCTTATTTGACTTTTGTCCCTCCGAACTCCGGGCGCTGTTGCCTCCTTTGCTGCCGGTGGTGAAGTTCGAGTCTTACGAGTAAGACACTGATTTTTATAGTGTCCTCTCTCCCTGCACTTAAAGCATGTGATATGAAATTTAAAAATTGGCATTTAAGAAATGTACCTGATTCACCCCTGGGCTCCCCCTCAACTCCTGGTGTCTTTGCTCTGTCGGCTGTTAGTCCGGTGAAGAGCGACCAGATACAGAGTTAGTACCAGCGGAAAATAGAAAAAAAATGAACAAAAAAACAAAGTGCATATGGGATTTTTTACATGGTTCCCAATCCCCCAGGGTCAGTACGTCCAAGGCCTAAGCACGGGAAATGCCCACACTAATGGTCTCCTTTTTGGACTTTCTGGAGGTGGAGAAACCCGTCTTACAGTGCACAATTTACAATCAAAAAGATAGAGAAAAATAAGAGCGGAATGTAAATTCAAACCAAACAAAAGAGTCGATGACTCGGCCGATCTGGAACTCCAAAGTGCCGCGCACTTCCTCCCGCAGCTTCCTTGGTTGCAGAGCTTCGTCGTTAGCATGTTTCTTCCATTCGGAATGCTCAGAATGATCTTGGAATGTGTGTTCTGAGTTGAGGGGTCGAAGCCCCTTTATATAGTCTTTTACAGGGCGCCTATGTTGAAGGAGGCGCCTCACAAGCTTGGTCAACCATCATCTTCGCGCCAAACTCACAGTAGGGATAAGCTCCCCTTCCCAGGCGCCTGTCACATACAGGGCGCCTGGGAGCCCTCAGGCGCCTGTGTTAACAGGCACCTGGGAGGTGGCTGCCCAGTCCAGGGCGCCCTGTTGCTCTGGGGCGCCTGTTTCAATACAGGCGCCCTAGATGCTTCTTCCAGGTTGCTTTGTGTTCGTTTGTCTGCCTTGTTTCCAACTTTTAGGTACTTGCAATACAATTAAAGACAAGACAAACATGCAGATAATCTTAACCTTAAGGACTTGGTTTTGACTTCGAATTTTCGTGAAACCCTAGGTCGAACTGACGCCTATGTTCCCATCCCGGGGGAACGCGCCTTTCACCTACTCCTCTCAGGAGACGGTTGCCACCCGACCCATCCGGTTGGACTTTTGCCCAGCTTTACTCACCAGGACTTTTGCCCAATCTCATGACCAGGACTTCATGCCTAGTCCATGACCAGGACTTATTGCCCAATTCCATGAACCAGGACTTCGGTGCCCAGCCCACGGCCAGGACTTAGTGCCCAATCCATGATCAGGACTTAGTGCCCAATTCTTCGAACCAGGACTTATTGTCTAGGTTAACTAGGACTTTCCTTTACTTTTGTACTCCTTTCTTGACTAACCCTTCTACGTTCAATGTATCACTAACTTACGCATATTGTAAAACATTGAAACACTTAGAGGAGGGACATCACTGATGCTTCTTGCACCAACAATGAGTTCCTTCATTTGTTTGCTTGACTTGCAATCCTAAACAGAAAGTCAACACCCCAACAAAACTCATTTCAAACTCATTTTCCATGTGCTTGATAAATTCATGAAGAAACTCATTATTTGTTGACCCAAAAATGATGTCATCAACGTAAACTTGGGCCACAAAAATGTCCTTATCCTTAGATTTTAGAAATAGAGTTGGATCAATTGTTCCCCTTCTAAAACCCTTGGAAACTAAGAAAGATGAGAGGTTTTCATACCAAGCTCGGGGAGCTTGTTTCAACCCATATAAGGCTTTTCTCAATTTATATACATGATTAGGGGTGTCTATGTTTTCAAAACCGGGTGGTTGTTCTACATACACTTCCTTCTTAATAACCCCATTAAGAAATGTTGATTTCACATCCATTTGATGAAGTTTAAAACCCATGTGAGCGACATATCGTAATAAGATCCGGATGGACTCTATTCGAGCTACGGGAGCATAAGTTTCATCATAGTCAAGGCCCTCAACTTGATTAAAACCCCTAGCTACTAACCTAGCCTTGTTCCTAGTGATTCTCCCTTGTCATCCAATTTGTCATAAAGACCCATCTTGTTGTGACAATTGTACTATCATTGGGTCTTGGAACTAACTGTTGGATCGAGAAACACGATAGAGGGGGAGTGAATATCGTGAAAACTTTTTCAGATAAGACTTAAGAAAAAATACACAGCGGAATTAAAAACAAACACGAGGAACACAAGTATTTTTTACTTGGTTCGGAGTCGTAGTCGGCTCCTACTCCAAGGCCCACGGTCCTTGACTGTTTACTGCGGGCAATTCTATAATAGCGCAAAGATTTACAGAATTTTGATACAATAGTAGTGCAGTAAATAAACGAATACACTTTTCTTTACCGACTCCCAGTGTGGATCGCACTTCGGAGCAGAGGGTCATCGTCGGCGCTGGAATGTCGAGATCGGAGTTTGTCGGAGCAGAGCGCTTGAACGAAAAGCGTAGAGGCGTTGGAAAGTTGTGTTCTTGAAGCCTAGGGGTCGAACCCCTTTTATAGTGCTCCTGGGAGCGCCTGATTCGCCGGGGGCGCCTGACACGTGCCTTCAGATCGGAGAAACCTCATCCGCAGCTCGGTCAGCGCTTATCCCTTCAGAATCGGCCTCGGAGCTGACTGGGGCGCCCGGGACCTCCCGGGCGCCCAGCTTGACCTGGTCCGCTGGCTTCGTGGCTGATTTTGCTTCGACTCCTCTTTGGCTTTGACCTTCGGCACCCGGGACCTCCCGGGCGCCTAGCCCAGTGTTGTTTCGAAGTGATTCTTGCTTAACTGCTTGTTTGGCTTTGACCTTGGGCGCCCGGGACCTCCCGGGCGCCTAGCCCAGCTGCATGCCCCTCTCCTTTGGGGCATTCTGAGCTGCAGAAACTCACTCCTTCAGTCCCTGCATCCAAGGTTAGTTCCACAACAAACAAGGCAAAAATATTAGTCCATTTTTACAGCCGTAGCTATCTTGGTTCTGACTTCGGGTCTCCCAAATGGAACCCTAGGTCGAACCGACGCCTACTGTTCCCTCGACGGGGAACGCGTCCTCACCTACTCCTCTCAGGAGAATTTACCTTTTGCCAACCGGCTCCTCCGGTTGGACTTTTGCTTGATCAACCTGACCAGGTCTTCGTGCCCAGTCCTCGACCAGGACTTCATGCCCACCTTCCGAGCAGGTCTTCGGTGCCCACCTTCCGAGCAGGTCTTCGGTGCCCAGCCCCTTGCCAGGACTTTGTGCCCAGCCCTCGACCAGGACTTAGTGCCCAACCATTGGTCAGGTCTTAGGTGCCCAGCCCTCGGCCAGGACTTCTTGCCTAGTTTAAATAGGACTTTCCTACACACTTGAGTAACTTTATTAGATCACAAATAACACTTAACTTTGAATCCTTTTTCAATATCAAAACAAGGTTCGATATGGTGCTTCCTGCACCAACACTAACTCTCATACTTCACTTCTTTCAAATTGATTCAACTCTTCTTGCATTGCTAGAATCCAATCCGCATCACCTAAGGCTTCATCAATTGACTTTGGCTCAAGTTGTGAAATTAAAGCAATTTGACTAGCATATTCTTTAAAGTAGGATCTAGTCCTTACTCCTTGTGTAACATCTCCAACTACTTGGTCAATAGGATGATCTTGATGTTATCTTAATGTCCTAGAAGTTATGGGCTCATCCATTTCATGATTATCATTGCCTCTTTCATCCTCCGATGCACTTCTTTCTCCCCCTTGATCAATACCTCCTAAGTGTAGGTCTTGAGTTGCTTGGGTAACACTTATATCCTTATCAATGGAGGATTTCTAGGATAAGTGCTAGTAGACTCATCAAAATCAACATTGGATGACTCCTCAATCATTTTAGTCCTCTTGTTATAGACTCTATACCCTCTACTAGTAGATGAGTACCCAACTAAATCCCTTCATCCGCCTTAGACTCAAATTTTCTTAAATCATCCTTAGTATTTAAAATATAGACCTTCAAACAAACACTCTAAAATAGTGAATGTGAGGAATTTTCCCATTCCACAATTCAAAATGTGTTTTTTCTAAAAATCTATGAATTAAAACTCGATTTTGGATGTAACAAGCGGTATTTACCGCTTCCGCCCAAAAATAGCTAGGTAAAGAATAAGCATTAAGCATAGTCCTAGCCGCTTCTTGCAAAGCCTGATTCTTTCTTTCTACAACCCTATTTTGTTGTGGTGTTCTTGGACATGAAAATTCATGCTTGTACCCATTTCCTAGACAAAAATTAGAGAAGTTTGAATTTTCAAACTCTCCACCATGATCACTCCTAATTCGGTTGATTTTGAAATGTTTCTCATTTTTAACCCTTTTGCTAAATCCTATGAATATTTCTAGAGTTTCATCCTTATGTCTCATGAAATAAACCCAAGTAAATCTAGAAAAATCATCAACAATTACTAAGCAATATTTATTTCCTACTAATGAAGGAGTACTATGACAATCAAATAGATCTAAATACAATAATTCCAATGGTAGAGAGGTATTAGTTAGAGTTTTACCTTTATGTGATGACTTGGATTGCTTTCCCTCTTGACATGCATCACACATTTTATTCTTGGCATACTTGATCATCGGTAGTCCTTTTACCAATTCCATCTTGGCCGCTCTTGCTATGTTCTTCATGTTGATATGTCCAAGTCTTCTATGCCATAGCCATCCTTCTTCTTCTTTTGATAAGAGACACTTAGTAGAAATGTTTGAAGAATAGGAGAGATTAAGATAATAAAGATTTGCTTCCCTATATCCTTCCAACATAATATTTTTCGAGCTATTGTGTCTAACCAAACATTTATTTGCATGAAACTCAACTCTATACCCGGCATCATATAATTGACTAACACTAAGTAAGTTGAATTTCATGTCCTTTATTAGAAGCACTTTATGAATGATGATTGTAGGTGATACCTCAATTGTGCCTCTACCTATAATATTGAGTTTTCCACTATTTCCAAAAGACACTGTTCCCTCCTTTAAGTAGCTAATTGTGGAGAACTTGCTCATATCACCGGTCATGTGTCTTGAGCAACTGCTATCCACAATCCACATGTTCGAGTCCTTCTTTTCTTCTACCTAAACAACACGAAAAACATAATCTTTTGGTACCCATACACTTGATCCACAAACATCATTCAAGTACTTCTTAGGGACCCATGCTTGTTTAACATTTCCTTTAATGGTTTGCTTTCTAGGTGCACCCTTTCTACCTATAAGAGAAATAAAAGCAACTTCCTTGGTCTTAGGTTTATATCCTATTCCGGCCTTGTTGTATACAACTCTTTGACTACTAAGAATCATATCAAGGTTCTTTGAGCCAATTTGAAATTTGCTAAGGGCCTTGGTGAGACTCTCTACCTTTTTCCTTAATTCCTTATTTTCTTCTTCTAAAGATGACTCATTTAAATTAGAAGAAGAGTCATGCATATTATCCTTGATGGTCATAGATTCTAATTTTTCCTTTAACATGCAAATCTCATTTTTCAAACTCTTAATTTTCCTTTTGGTATTAAACAAATCATCATTAGTGCTAGAAATAATCTTCACAAATGTAGTAGGGGGAAGTTTGTATACCTCACTTACCGAGACATCCGAATCCGAAGATTGACTTCCCCCTTCACTTGAGCTCCCTTCTTCATCTTCACTTGAGCTCTTCTCATCTTCGGATGATGTGCATGCCAAGTTATCAACTCCCATTAGCACAAAATGAGATACGTGGTGTTCTTTTTCTTCCGATGATGAAGGATCATCCCATGTCGCCTTTAGGCTTGTAACCTTCTTCCCTTTTCCTTTTGTTTTCTTCTTTTCCTCCTTCTTCTTTACTTCCTTCTTCTTCAAAAGTGGGCACTCATCTCTCATGTGCCCTTCTTCATAGCAATTGTAGCATATGACCTTTCTTGCCCTACTCTTGCTTCTAGAGTTTTTCCTATCATAGGATTTGTTAGAAGAAAAACTCTTAAATGCTTTCCTCATCTTCCTTACCATATACGCCTCTTGATCACTATCCATTGAGGTGCTTGATTCTTCCGAGTCAGATGATGAGTAAGAGACCTTCTTCTTGTCCTTCTTCTTTCTTTCTTTTTCTACAACAAGAGCTATACCCTTTTCTTTAGTAGGCACATTAGCTTGTTCATGAAGTTCAAATTCACAAAATAAATCATCAAGTTTTACTAAAGAAAGATCCCTAGAGACTTTATAGGCATCAACCATTGAGGCCCATAGAGTGGTTCTAGGAAAAGATTGAAGCACATACCTTACTAGATTCCTATTCTGCAATTTCTCACCTATCACATGAAGCTCATTGATGATTTCTTTAACTCTACCATGTAATTGACTTACGGTTTCATTTGTCTTCATGGTAAGGGATTGGAGTTGCGCCACCAAAAGATCCTTTTTGGCCTTCTTGATTCATTTGATCCCTCATTCAGCTCAATGAGTTTTTCCCAATGCTCTTTTGCGGTCTTGAATGGTCCTAATTTGTTCAATTGCTCCTTTGAAAGACCACATTGTAGAGTTGTTGTAGTCTTTGCATTTGCTTGTGCCTTCTTCATAACTTCTTTTGACCAATTTTTGGTAGGAAGAGGTTCTTCCCTCTCATTCATTGGCATCTCAAAGTCATCTACAACACTAAACCAATTCTCAATATCATTCATTAGATAATATTCCATCCTACCTTTCCAATATGTAAAGTCGTTGCATCGAAGAATGGTGGTCATGTGGTGCTATATCCCTCTTAAAATGCCATCCTGATGTTCCAGTTGATGGTGATTTCTCCCGAAATGAACCTTGCTCTGATACCACTTGTTGGGACCTTGGCGTTTAGCTAGAGGGGGGGTGGATAGCTTCTTTTTGATTTTGTTTACAAGAATGTTAGCTAAAGCACAAGAACAAAATCAAACAACAAAAGAAACAATGCTAACTCCCTGATTTACTTGGTATCCACCTCCGAGAGGTGACTAATCCAAGGATCCACACCACGCAAGCAAGCTTCACTATGATCTTCTCTTTGAAGGTGGAGAAACCTTCACAAGATGCTCTCTTCCTCTTTTACAAGATGGAATTTAGAGTGAGGAAGAGAGTAAGCTAAGGAAACTTTGAGCACTTAGAACAAGATCTTACACTTAAGAACCGCAACCCTATTCTGCTCCAAAGCCTCCCCTTAAATAAAGGAGAGAACTGTTCCTCAAACAGTTCAGTCCCCGACACCAATCGACTGCCCCAATGGGCAGTCGACTGATGCCCAGCCACCAGATAGCCAACGGCTATATTTTCAAACAAACCAGTCGACTAGTGCCTGGAACAGTCGACTGATCATTCTGTGAGTTTCTGTTTTTGCGCTAGCAGTCGACTGGCTTCCCTTGCAGTCGATTGCCCAGCTTACATTTTCACTCAAACTCACTCCGAAGTCCATCCTTCGCGTATGCCTTGAAGTTCACTCCCTTGGCTCGCCCTTGAAGTGTTGGTGCAAGATGCATCAGTGATGTCCTCCTCTAAGTGTTTTAATGTTTGACAATATATTTAAGTCAGTGATACATTGAACAAAGGAAGGAGAGTTAAGAGAGGAGTAACAAAATGAACCAAAGTCCTAGTAAACCTAGGCAATAAGTCCTGGTTCAAAGAATTAGGCACTAAGTCCTGATCATGGATTGGGCACTAAGTCCTGGAAAAGGGCTGGGCACCGAAGACCTAACCAGAAGTTGGGCACTAAGTCCTGGTCGAGGATTGGGCAAGAAGTCTTAGCCAAGGGTTGGGCACCAAAGACCTGGTTCGAGGAATTGGGCAAGAAGACATGGCCGAGGGTTGGGCACCGAAGTCCTGGACTTAGGGTTTGGGCACGAAGTCTTGGTCCGAGGGACTGAGCAACATAGCTAAGCGATGACCAAGGACAAAAGTAGAGACAGGTCAGGGTTCGGACGTCTCGAGATCCGAGAGTATCAGAGGCTAAGCAAAAGTCCACCCGAAGGACTGGGTGGCAACCGTCTCCTGAAAGGAGTAGGTGAAAGGCGCGTTCTCGGGGGTGGGAACTTGTGTCGGTTCGACCTAGGGTTTCGTGGAAGTCCGAAGTCAGAACCAAGTCCTTAAGGCTAAGATTGTGTGTATATTTGCTTTGTAATTTTGTATCTTGCAGGTACCTAAAATGGAAGACAAAGCAGGCAAACAACACAATGGGGCTGGAACACAGCCAAGCTAGGCGCCCCCATTGATAGGGGCGCCCAAAAGGATCCAGGCGCCCCCATCAACAGGGGCGCCTAGGTTAAAGAAGAAAAATAGGAGCAGACGAAGAAGGCAGAACAGGCTTTCATTCAGGCGCCTAGGATGATACAGGCGCCCAAGTTGAAAGCTGTATTTGCTACTGCGAGTTCGAAGTAGAGATAAGCTTTCACTCAGGCGCCTGGGAGGTCCAGGGCACCTTGGTCAAAGGTTTTATCAGCTACGACGAGTTCAACGTGGAGATAAAGTTTGGCCAAGCCCTATGGGGCGCCCCCATCAACACAGGCGCCCGAATGAAGCCTATAAAAGGGGCTTCGACCCCTCATCTTCAAACACAACTTCCAAGATCCATTTTGAGTGTTCTGACTGACGAAAAAGTGACAACGACGAGGCTCTACGACCGGGAGGCTCTAGGAGGAAGTGTGTGGCACTTCGAAGGTCCAGATCGACCGAGTCTTCGACTTTAATTGTTTTGGTTTGCTTTTATTATTCTGCACTCAATTTCATATACTTTTGTTTGTAATTATTGCATTGTAAGACGGGTTTCTCCACCTCTGGAAAGTCTGAAAAGGAGACCAATAGTGGGCGGGCGTTCCCGTGCATAGGCCTTGGATGTACTGACCCTGGGGGGTCGGGAACCAAGTAAAAAATCCTGCGTGCAATCTGTGTCGTTTATTCTGTTCATTATTTCTATTGTTTTTCCGCTGCTACTAACGCTCTGTTTAGAACGAAAAGTTTTACAATTTACTGCAAAGATTTCTGAGTCGATATTCACCCCCCCCCCCTCTATCGATGGCACCGGTCCTACATGAAGTTCTCTTCCTCGGCTCTCGTCTCTCAGATACGCACACAAGCCCACGGCTTGCCTTCATGTCATCCTTCGCGTATGCCTTTGAAGTCTACTTCCCCGACTTGCCCTTGAAGTCCTCTTCCTTCGGCTCTCATCCCTCAGATGCGTACTTCATGTGTGATTTACCAAGTCCTGCATAACTTAAACACACATATCAAACCAATATAACACCCTAACTTAATCATATTTGTAGCGACCCGCCTTCTTACTGTCTTAGACGGATCGTTACTTTTCTCTACTTCTCAACTTTTATACATGACTAAAGAAAATTGCGGAAATCTTGTTTTTTTTTCTTTTAAATTCTGCTAACAATTATATTCTAACATAAGCAATCATGTATAATAATACCATGCCATACTTTCTTCTCAAATCCCATAGCTAATACCTGTTGAAAACAGCCTTACCCTTCTTAAACTGCCTGTACCAGTCGACTGGTGACATGGCAGTCGACTGGTACGCCTGTAATCAGTTTTACAGGTTTCGGCCCTTGCTTTCCAAGTCCACCATTCCTTCAATTTCGAGCCATATCAAACTACGACATCATTTCTATACTCTATATCAGTTTCCTAAACAATTTAGCCAATCAAACGAATCCATAAACTTGAATTTAGGACTTTTATGGAAGAAAATAAACTAAACAAGTTTATATAAACTTTAACAATAGAGTTTGTACCAATCTTGACTTCTATGAATTTATAACACCAAATACATGTTCTACGACCTTGCTAAAGCATTATGAAATGTGATTGCAACTTTTCTAAACATTTTTAAGCAATAAAACTCGATTCAAAAGGAAAATTGATACTATCTTGGCACAAACACCTTTTTCTCTAACAAAGTATCAATATTTCTAACTACTCACACTTTTACTCATCCAATGCAATCATGGGGATATATATGCTAAAGGGAATGACATGGAATCTTTACTCTAAGAAATTTAGCATATAAAACTATCCAAAACTCAAATACTCCATAATCTCCATAAAGCAAGAACTTGAAATTTGAATAAACTTAAACATTGCAATTCAAATAACTAAAATGTCTCGTCTCAAGGATCTCTCCATAATCAGCCACCACACACACTCTACTCAGCACCGCCTCGTTGTCTTCCTTCAGAATTGCTTGCCTTTACCTTTATCTGCAATAAGAGGAAATGCATCTATAAGCAAAAGCTTAGTAAGTACTATCTAGCTCACAAAATCTCGAATGTGCAAACATGCTTCTAGAACAATATGAAAATCATATGAGATACTAATATGCTTGAAAGGAAACTAAGAACATGTATAGCTCAAAACATGCATACTCAAGCAATAATAAATCTCAATTTACTTTTCTTGGCTCAAATTGAAACTTTAGCTATTCTTTAACTTTTGAAAACTTTCTTAAACTTTAGAAAACTTTGCTAAAGCATATACTTGAAAATAATAATCACTTGGATCCACTGAAGACGTAAGTACCATCTGATGCGCGTTCCCTAAAAGGTTGGGGTAGCGAGCCACCAATCCTAATAGAGCAGACCTTGGTCTACCAGGGCCAAGACCTTGGAATTGGACACCTGGATTTCTTTAACGACGCCCTTGGACGCCGGGTACTGGCCTTAGAAAATAAAATAGCTTTTCTTACTTTTCTTTCTTATCTGTAAATTCCTTGGCATTTTCTGGAGCACCTTGCGTGCTAAAATCCCTAAGTCTTGACTTTTGGGGATTTCTTAAGGCCTTGGCCTTTTCTTTTCTTATCTTTATCTTCTCTTTTCTTTTCTCATAGCTTTTCTTGGTCCCTAATCTCATATAGGGCACTCAATAAAATATATAAGCATATAATGAACTAAGATCACATGCAAAAGCTTAAACAAAAAGTAAATATCTCTTTTAAAAACTTTTAAAGGAAATTCCTGCGGAAAAACTGCCTCTTACTGCAGGTGAGCAGTACTTACATTGATATCTTGGACTTACAACCAAGATTGATGTCTAGAGCTCGAGAGAAACTTGAGATCTCGGAGAATTCTTCGCGCCTACGCGTTCCTCTCGTCGCGGGGATCCCAAATATAGGATTATCTCTTGGAGAAGAGTCTTCGCCGGCCCTCTAAGGCTTGGTGTGGCGTGCGCACAAGAGAGGAGAGGGAGGTCGGCGTGAGGGTTTGGAGAGGAGAGAAATAAAATTTCTCTCTTTAACTATCTATTTATACTTAAGGGCGGATTAACTTAACTATACCTTAAATAGAGTTCTCTCCGTCCCTTGTTGTGCTTGATACCCCTAGCCCAGCCGGTTGCGTGTTTGTGTGGTCTCGCGGTGGTCGCGGGTTCGATCCACCTGCTGCACTTAATTGGTTTTTCCTTTTTTTTGGCTTTCTTTCCTTTTTTTTTTTAAATATACCAAACGGACTCGGAAAATTCCATAAAAATACTCTAAAAATTCCTAAAAATATCTAGAATATTTCTAAACCATTTCTAAATAATTCTAAGGACTTTAAGAACTAAAAATGGGAATTTTGGGGCGTTACAATCCCCCATACCTTATAAAAAGTTCGTCCTCGAACTTAGAATAACTCTGGATATCGTTCTCTCATGCTGTCCTCACGTTCCCAAGTAGCCTCTTCATGCTTTTGATTCTGCCAGATGACCTTCACTAGTGGCACTTCTTTGTTTCTTAATCTTTTAACTGCTTTGTCCACTATTTGTGTCGGTCTACTCTCATAACTAAGATCTTCTTGAATCTGTACTGACTGAGGCTGAATCACTTGGCTAGGGTCGTGAATACACTTCTTTAGCATAGAGACATGAAATGTACTGTGGATAGCTGACATATCCTCTGGTAGGTCCAGCTCATATGCTACCTTACCAACCCTCTTTATGATCTTGTAGGGTCCTATGTAGCGAGGACTTAGCTTGCCCTTCTTGCCAAATCTCACCACCCCCTTCATGGGAGCGACCTTGAGAAATACTGAATCTCCAACTTGGAATTCAAGTGGCCTACGGCGTGTGTCAGCATAACTTTTCTGTCTACTCTGGGCAGTCCCAATCCTCTGGCGGATCGTCTGGATAGCCTGAGCGGTCTCATCTATAAGCTCAGTCTGGCTGCCTAATCCTGACTCCATCTCTTTCTTCTCACCAGCTTCTTGCCAACATATGGGTGATCTGCATTTCCTGCCATACAATGCCTCATAAGGTGTCATCCTGATGGTGGCCTGATAGCTATTGTTGTAGGCAAACTCAGCTAAGCACAGAAATTTGCACCAACTACCTTTAAAGTCCAATGCACAAGCCCTGAGCATGTCCTCTAAAATCTGATTTACTCTCTCTGTTTGTCCATCTGTCTGGGGATGGAAAGCTGTGCTGAACTGAAGTCTGGTGCCTAGGGCGTCCTGAACACACTTCCAAAAATGGGAGGTGAATCGCCCATCTCTGTCAGAAACGATCGACTTCGGAACTCCGTGAAACCTGATTACTTCTCTCACGTACATCTGTGCTAACTGCTCCACCGAATGCGATAACTTGATGGCTAGGAAGTGGGCAGACTTGGTCAACCTGTCCACTATCACCCAGATTGCATCATGTCCATGGGTAGTTCTTGGAAGACCTATGATAAAGTCCATGGATATTTCTTCCCACTTCCACTCTGGAATGGGAAGAGGCTGCAGAACTCCTCCTGGTCTCTGGTGCTCTGCTTTGACTCTCTGGCAGGTCAAGCAGGTACTGATATATCTGGCCACATCTCGCTTGAGTCCAGACCACCAGAACCTTTGCTTTAAATCTTGGTACATTTTGGTAGAACCAGGATGCATAGAGTACGGGGTACTGTGGCCTTCTTCTAAAATATTCTTTCTTAGTTCCTCATCATTGGGGACGCAAAGGCGGTCTCCAAGATAGAGGATGCCACTATCTGATACTCGAAACTCTGAATTTTCTGCCTCTTGGATCCCCTGCTTGATCTTCTGGATTTCTGGGTCTTGATCTTGCTTTTCTTGTATATCTATAAGCAAGGTTGACTCTAGGGTCAATGCAGAAAATTGCCCAATTATTACCTCGACTCCAAAATCTTTTATTTCTTTCTGAAGTGGTAGAGACAGTGATGATAAGGACATCAGTGCCGCACAGGATTTTCTGCTCAGTGCATCGGCCACTTTATTAGCTTTACCTGGGTGGTAGAGGATTTCACAGTCATAATCTTTGACCAACTCTAGCCACCTGCGCTGCCTCATATTCAGATCCTTCTGAGTGAAGAAGTACTTCAAACTCTGATGGTCTGTGAAGATTCTGCACTGCACTCCATACAGGTAGTGTCTCCAGAGCTTCAGTGCGAAAACCACAGCTGCTAGCTCAAGGTCGTGGGTAGGGTAATTCTTCTCATAGTCCTTGAGCTGTCTGGAGGCATATGCTATTACTTTACTATCTTGCATGAGGACAGCTCCAAGGCCCATCTTGGATGCATCACTGTAGATGTCAAAGGCCTTGTCACTCTCTGGAACAGTCAGGATGGGAGCACTAGTCAATCTTTTCTTCAGTTCTAGGAAGCTGTGCTCGCATTTATCTGACCACTCAAACTTCTGATTCTTTCTGGTCAGGGCTGTGAGAGGAGAGGCTATTCTGGAAAAGTTCTCCACAAATTTTCTGTAATATCCTGCCAGACCTAAGAAGCTTCTGATCTCACTGGCATTCTTGGGTCTACACCAGTTGCTGACTGCTTCTATCTTGGCTGGATCAACTTGAATGCCTTCTTTGGATACAATGTGACCTAGGAAGGTCACCTGATCTAGCCAAAACTCACACTTTGAGAATTTTGCATAGAGCTTCTCCTGCTGAAGGATCTGCAGCACTATCCTCAAGTGTGTAGCATGGTCCTCTGGAGTCTGTGAGTATATGAGAATATCATCAATAAATACAATGACGAATTTATCGAGATACTCCCTGAAGATGTGGTTCATCAGCTCCATGAAGACTGCTGGAGCATTTGGTT
>JAGFNQ010008260.1:0-42897 GCA_024364735.1 Boesenbergia rotunda | reverse complement strand
TACGAGAAACAAAACTCCGATTCTAACCATATTAATGGAAGGTGTTGGCCTTAATATTTTGTAAGGGGTTTTAGGTCTCATCCTTTCTTTTCTAAGCACATTCATGACATAGAATTATGTCATGACTAACGATTTTCTTAATAAAGTATGTATGTGACTTAAGTTATCAAGTCTCATTAATTGAATTAGGAACCGGATTTCCTAATTCCAATTTCATACTTAATTAAAGGAATTGTTTTGGGAAACAATTTCCTAAATTGTCATAATTAATTTCGGAAATAATATGTTCAAGACTTTGATTTCTCTAAATCAAATCTTATTAAATTAAGAAACAAATCCCTTAATTCAACTACATATTATTTTCATGAAAATCTCATTAATGAAAACTCTATAGGAAACCATTTTCCTAATTAATTTTGGAGACAACAATATGTAAGAGCATCACCTCTTCAAACATATTTTATTCATGGATTTAATTAATTACAACAAATTATTTTCTAAGGGTGGCTCCCCGAGGCTCAGATACCCAAAGAAAAGTAATTTGTTGTAAATCCAATTGGACGGCTCCCCAAGGCTCAATCCAAATCAAACATGACAATTTCAATTAAAATTGGGAAATTAAATTACAACAACTAACTTTAAATTGGACGGCTCCCCGAGGCTCAATCCAAAATAAAGAATTTTGTTGTCAATTTAAAAACCAATTCAAATTTAATTGACAATTAACTGTCCATGAATTTGTCTAGACTTTCTTAAAAGAAAGTGCCCAAAACTGCGAGATTTCATAAATATGTTTTCAGAATATTTGTAAGTTTCTGGTACAAAGAAAACTTACATATTTCCAAAATTGGAAAATTTCTAAAATTAGAAAAATTTCTAAAATTGGAAAGTTTCCAAAGATGGGAAGTTTTCACAATTATTATAAAATTTCAGAAACTAGAAAATTTCAAACGTTTGTGAAATTTCATGAGGATTTCCAAACTTTGAAATTCATAAATCTAAAATTTATTATAATTTGAAAGTTTCAATAATTGAAAAATTTTTTCGAAATTGAGATCATGACAAAGTTTTCCACAAAACAATTATATGATTATGTCGAACACTAACCGGCTCGGATACCACTGTTGGGACGGGTGCATGTCGACAAGGATACGAGTTCGTAAAATTTTAAATTTTTACGTGCAGCGGAAGAATTTACATAAAATAATTTCCCAAATTATTTTAACTTCGTATCTAGCATGCAATCTTATGGTGTGTTGACATAATCATAAATTAAAACTTTGCGGAAAAGTAAACTAATTTACCAAGTACCTCGCGTAACTCGAAGTAAGGGACGAGATCCAACTGTAGCATCCCTTGGAAGCTTCGCCTCTATTCGCGTCCACGCCGAGTTCTCTTCGGGATGACTTCGCAAAGTCACGAGTTTTTGTGCCGACGAGAACTACTAGATTCTCGGAAGGCACAACTAGAAAAACAAGAGAAGAAATAGGAAAGAGTGGAAACTAACCAACAAAGAAACGGAATCGAATTCCGAGAAGAGAGGAGTCGCTATCCGCTTCTTCTTCTTCTTGTTTGGTTTCTCCTTCTTGTTGAAGCTCACGGCAACTCACCCTTGGGAGGGAGGTGCTTCGGCCCTAGGTCCTCAAGAGGGCGCCGGCCCTAATTGGCCAAGAGGGCGCCGGCCCTAGGTGGGGAAAGGGAAAGAGAGAAAAGAATTAAGAGAGAGAGGGGGAGCTCTATATCGATTATCCAAATCTTAGGAATCCAAGGCTTGCCTATGGTTCCTTATATAGTTACTTCTCCCTTGCCAAGTCTCCTCTTAACCGAATTAACAGAATTAACGGAATTAGTTATCATAAGAAATTTATCCTATAAATTCTCTTATGAATTATTCCGTTTAAACCAAGTTTTATTATAACTAACTTTATAATAAAACTAATTAGTTATCATAAGAAATTTATCCTATAAATTCTCTTATGAATTTTATTATAACTAACTTTATAATAAAACTAATTAATTATCATAAGAAATTTATCCTATAAATTCTCTTATGAATTATTCCGTTTAAACCAAGTTTTATTATAACTAATTTTATAATAAAACTAATTAGTTATCATAAGAAATTTATCCTATAAATTCTCTTATGAATTTTATTATAACTAACTTTATAATAAAATTAATTAATTATCATAAGAAATTTATCCTATAAATTCTCTTATGAATTATTCCGTTTAAACCAAGTTTTATTATAACTAACTTTATAATAAAACTAATTAATCTCTCCTTTTATTATGGAATAAATTTTATAAGAAATTTATAAACTTTCTTATTATGGAAAAATCAATTAATAATTGATTTTATAAAATTAAAATAAACCAATTCATGGATTATTTTAACTTCCATAAAAAGAATAAATTTCTATAAATTTATTTATATAAATTTCTTTATACAAATTTATTTATCCATAATTTATAAAACAAATCGCGCTAGATTTATTTTATTAATTAAACCAAAATTAATTGGTTTACTCCCTCTATTGTGGCCGGCCAACCAAGGAGGGTTGGCACCCTCTTTGGTCGGCCCAAGCTGAGCCGAACCAACGCGAATTAAACTCATTTAATTCGCCCAAAAAGCCTTCAAAAGACTTAGCCATTTTAGCTTCCATTGCGCCTCTGATAAATTCAGATTCGACTTATTTCTCTTGATCGGAAAATCCAATTTTCAACTCGTTTTAAATCCCTCGGATTACTCGTAGTGCGTGTGACTAAATAGGCTTTCGATTTATGTTGGCCATCTATAATCAACTAATTACAGAACGATCATGAGTGGCACCTAGTAGTACATCATGATCCCCAATTAATCGAAAGATCAACGGTTTGACCTCAGAAGAAATTATTCTAAAACCCTTCAGCAGCTCTAATGAATCGTGCCCCATTCCCTTCACCATCTTATACCCACTTGGTTCAGGACACGGTCTATTTGTGTCAGTCCCCACTAGGCTGACTACGTCACACCTAGCCCAAGTAGTGTCTTTCTCGTCCTTTGGACGTATACGAATCCCTACATTCGTAAGAGGAGGTTTTACCCATCAATCTGACTATCTTGTCAACCTAACCTTTTGACAAGTAAGATCAACAGTTGGTTTACTTCGGCTCTGCAAAATAATAGCAGTGATTCCGATGGGGAGGATATTATTATTCGCATCTAAGTGTGCACCATTATACGACGCTAAGAAAATTATTTCCAATTATGTGCCTTCCGATCGAGAAGTACACACACTCTTTAATAATTTTCTATAGTCTTTTTTGACCCAGTGATCCGCAGAACAAGTCCATCCGATGGGGAGGAAGGCACTCAGAGCCGACGTGCAGACTTGTTCGCATCACTTGTCGAATTGTAATGGAAGCCGTGGGACCCTTAGGGTCCCTCTCCCACTTAGTAATTTATCTCGAGGAATTTTATTAGCACAACCACACAACCAAGCACATAACCAATAATATGAAAAATAAAGAAAATCCTAGATTTTCCAACTTTCATGGCCCTTGGTCTCTAATGCGCCTCCAGTTATGTCGTCACTTCGTCCGCTCCTCCCTTCCTTCTGCACAAACAACCATCAGGGCTCTCTGAGTCGAAATGACTAGCTAATTATTTACATCATCGATCCTATACTCTACAAAGGAGTGTACATAAATTCTAGATCGAAAGTAAACTAAAAAGCTCGGCTAAACAAAAATTACTTACCTAGCCTCATCAACCCCGAGGATTAATTAATTACAAAAATATGCATAACCATCACACAATCATTATTTGGCCATGAAGTTAGAATCTCGTGCCTGCAACACAAAGTTAGCCTACGCACATCCACGCATCATCCAGCAAAATAAAATGTATGAAAAATGCAAAAGTAACCAATCCTAAACACAAAGACGGAAACCTCTACTCTGATACCAATTGTTGGGTATGGCTTGGAGGGTTTCCTTAACGAATACTCGGTCGATCTGAGATACCTCTCCATGTCTACGGATTAAAATTTAATCCGAATGGAGACCCGTCTCCCATCGACCATCTCGTGCTGTATCGAATGATCCAAATTACAACTTATTCAATTAGCAAAATCGGCCTTGTAATTTGCTTGATCGTTCGACCGCGGAAAAGGCGACGAGTCGATCGCCAGCTTTTGTGTTTATGGTTGGGGTCCAGTTAATAAATTATTCATCATAATTCAGAATCAAAATAATAAATTAACAAACATAAAATGACGAGACAAACAATCATGGCACAATATTGACATAAGATTAATCAAAGGAGCATGGAAAGGATTATTTATACCTCTCCGATCACCTCGCGGTCTTCTACCTTATGCCCCTCCCTTCATGGACGTCGTGTGGGCGACGATCTACTGCGAACCGAGATCACCGAAGTCTTCCAAAAGAGCTCTTCTTCTCACCTTGGCCGAATTAGGAAACCCTAGCCTAGGGTTTACCTAGCCGTCGGCCTCTTCTTCCTCTCCCTTTGTGCCGCCGCCCGCCGGAGCTGCACCAAGGCCTCCGGACCGGCTGCTCACCTTGAGAGGAAGGAGAAGAAGATGAAGAAGGAGAGAATTCCTCACCTAAATAACCCGCTCACAACCCTTTCCCTCAACCTTGCGCCTCCGCCGCAAGGGGTGGTTACGCCGCCTCCTTCTCGCCGCCGGCAGCCTCTCCACGCACGGTGAGCACCACAAAAGGTAGAGGCCTCCTCTACCTTGTCTCTATGATCCCCAGCCGAAGTATGGTGGAGGAGGGAAGAAGAACCAAGGAGAAGTTCTCCCCTTCTACTTGGTTGCGCCGGCCGAACCCTAAGAGAGAAGGAACAGAGAGAGGAGAGGAGAGAGACTTAGGGTGTTAACTCTTGGATTGATTGATTAATTAAGCCTTGGTTTCATGATCTCCTTGGGTATTTATAGGGCTAAGGTAGGGACCAAGAGGAGGAGTTGGATCTTGGCCCACTAATGGATCTAAACCTGATCCATTAATTAAGATTCATTCCACTAAAGGATCTTAATTGAACTTCCTCACCAACCCCCATATTTTCATATGGGCTCCACATATTATGAATTGTCCATCCCCCCGTGTTTAAGATCTCAAATGCCCGTTAATTAATTTAAATTACTGACAATTCAAATTAATTAACTTCTGGATCCTTGATTAGTACCACTCAACCTTATCATCGTGCCAGATCAAATCCACCTGTAGGGTTTAGTACGATGAACCTTTTTGAGCTCATCAAGGAGGCATCATCATCCTGACTAACTAGGACACGGATTCCGTCAATAATCAACAGCACATCATATTATTAATATTATCTCCTTACTTACCGGGTCTATCGATCTAACAGAATAGATCTCGCCTATTGGTAAATCAAAAAAATAATAATTGATAATATATGCCCGTTATTATTTCGGGATTAAGGGATCATACTCCATAATATAAACTGAGGTTCTATCCAAATATCGAGTCAGTACAAATTGGATAACCTCGAGTTTCGGTCCTGCTCAATATACTCAAAGCACACTAGTGTAATTCTATGGTAAAGACCAACCACACCTAATTACACTACAACCATTCTGATGGGTTGTCCAATTCCATCTTGGTTGTGAGCCTCTTATTTATACTAAGCAAGGAACTGATAACATGATCTTCCGTGTGACACCACAAACCATGTTATTTACAACGCAAAGTAATTGGACTTCGTGCAAGAACTAATGTAAACAAGTGCCTAGTGTAGTTGTGATTCTCTTTTCATAATAAAGATGTTTATATAAAGAAATTCATGTCTTTCAGTATACGCATCTTACAATGATGCGGTCATGGATGTTTGGCTATCCTCCTCTTCAGCCGCCTCCTCTGGTAGATGCTCCATCTCAGGTGGGTGACACTTTTACGGGGAGTTCTGCTCTCCCTACTTGTCTTGTATCTTCAACTGCTGATCCCGCCTCAGATTTGGTTGATCTTTTCTTTGCCCTATGACTTGTTGCAAACACTGACTCTTGCCTAAGTATAAACTTTTTATGTATGTCTCATTTTGGTACCTATAATTAGTGTCATCTTGTATATGAATGTTTATTTCGTTTCTATAACATATTTTGATGGTTTATACATACTATTCATATGTGATATATCATAGTCATGACTTTATGTTTATGGTGCACATTTCTTGCATATTGTATATGTATATTTTGAATGCACAGATTGATGGGGAGTTTTCTTCATTATTATTTTGATATTTAGCAAAGGAGGAGAATTATTGTATCTAAGGTTATGCTTGTTATGATATGATACTTTCATGCTTATTGATTATAAGTTGATACTAAAATAGTGTGGTCATTATATTGATATCATTGATATTATTAGGTTAAACTTAAATAGATTATTAAATATCAAAAAGGGGGAGATTGTTGATGCAATTATGCCTTGGATGAGAAGTATCAATGATTGACAATTATTTAAGTTTAGGCTAATACCTTGAATCTAATATTGAGTTCCAAGTGTGCAAGATGGAAGAAGTCTAAGGAAAGGTCGGGGATCAGATACTTGACATGAAGATCCAGAGATGAGGAAGCTACAAGCACAAAGTTCAAGGAATGGTCAAGGACCAGATTCTTGGCATAAAGACTTAAAGATGAGAAAACTCTAGGAACGAAGTCCAAGGAATGGTCGAGGACCATATTCTTGGCATGAAAATCCAGAGATGAGGAAGCTCCAGGCATGAAGTCCAAGAAACAAGAGATTTCTCTGGCATGAGGTAATTAGGTTTGATTGGGAATATGCATGAAGGTGTATGATTGAAAAACCTAAACCTAAGCATATCAATTGATTGGAAAAGTACTAATTGATTGGGTGATCGATTAGGAGACATTCAGTGCTAGAACAGAATGTTGCCTAATCAATCACCTAATCGATTGGGAGACTGCCTAATTAATTGAGGGATCGATTGGTAGACATTCTGTGCGAGAACAAAATACTCCCTAATGATGGATCGTCTAGGCGTGCTAGAGGGGGGTGAATAACAAATCTCGGCTTGTTCTTCCTACGTTGTTAATATGCGCAGTGGAAACAATAATAATAAACAAAAAAACAAAAAAAAAACACTGCTAACAAACCTATTTACTTGGTATCCACCTCGGCCGGGTGACTAATCCAAGAATCCTTCGGTGGATCACTCCCCGGATAACCTCCGGCTAACCCGCGTCGCTCCTTGTGGGTGGAAAAACCTCGCCACAACACCTCGGACACTATCTGGGCACAAAAGACTACTAACACTCTTTACCCAAGCGAGTTTTGTCAAGAAAACCAACCCTAACCGAGTTCTCTTTAAATAGAACTCGGGCTGGAAAACCCGCTGGCAGTCGACTGGTCCCAGGGCAGTCGACTGCCACCACTCAGATTCGACCATTGACATCCCAACGTTCGAATTCTGGTGACTTACCAATCGACTGCTAAAATGGCAGTCGACTGGTCTAGGGTCCAGAACCTACTGTGAGTTTTGGCAGTGGACTGGACAACCCCCAGTCGACTGCCCAGCTTACAACAGCACTCCTACTCACTCTCTTGACCCTCCTCCACGCGTGCCTTCAGGTCCACTCCTTTTGCTTGCCCCTTGAAGTCCTCTTCCACCGGCTGTCATCCCTCGGATGCGCATGCAAGTCCTCGACTTGCCTCCATGCCACCCTTCACGTGTGTCCTTTGAAGTCCACTTCTTGGCTTGCCCTTGGAGTCCTCCTCCCTCGGCTCTTGTCCCTTGCCTCAGCTTCCTCTTCACCGGCAGCCTTGACTATTGCCTTCGCGCCCTCTTCATCTTTGGCCCTCGTCCCTCGGATGCACACAAGCCTCCAGCTTGTCTCCATACCATCCTTCATGTACGCCTCGAAGTCCGCGCCCCTCGGCTCATCATCCCTGCTATATCAGGTCCCTCGGGTGCACCCAAGCCTCCAGCTTGTCTCCATGCAACCCTTCACCATACCGAAGTCATCCAGCCAAGTCAATATGTGTAAACTTGTACAACCTGCACACTCACATTCCCATATTAGTACACAAGGGAAAACCTAACTTAAACCCTTTGCTCAAACATCAAAACACAAGGTCACTCCGGACCTTAGATTGCCTCAACACCTAATTGATTTCCTAATGATTAGGAAGATGCCTAATTGATTGAGTAATCGATTGGGATGCATTCTTCACGAGAACAGAATGTTCCTGAATCGATTACTTGATCAATTAAAATGGCTAATCGATCAAATCATACTTCCAATTGATTGAGATTCAAAATGAAATAAAATTGTTGGGAAACAATAAAAGTCCCACATTAGTTAGAAATGAAAAAGATCATGAGTTTAAAAGGATAGAAAATATCTCCATTGGCATGAGACCTTTTGAGAAGAGCCTAAGAGCAAAGCCATGAGGATTTAGGCCCAAAGTGAATAATATTATGTCATTGTGGAGATATGCATATCCTTGGACCTCCAACACAACACTCACCCCGGGGGCCTTCCATGATTGCTTCACGTGATCTAGAAGAGAGATAAATCATATGGGTTTTGCCCAGCATAATGACCTTTTGCATGGGTAAGGTGACCAACCAAGTTCTGTCCTTGCATGTCTCACAAAAAATTAAAGGGCTTCTCCCAACACAATGACTGATGTGATGCCCACAAGTGCATGGAACATTGTCAAGTAATAAAAAGATATCGTATCCACAGGGACTGAGGTTAGCAATCACTAGGGAGTTCACAAGCACGAGTTAGATAAACGAATCAAAAAGAAAGTGAAGATTACACAGAAACTTGCTTAAAAGGGAGAGAGAGCAGAGAAGAGAAGAGAGGAAATCTAGACTCTTATGGAGGGAAGGCTATGAGAGTGGAATATGTCCTAGGGCATATGTTTCCATGTAATGGTCTTTAATGTTCAATGAGTTGATAATGCTTTGGTCTCTATGATTTGGGATTATAGGTAGTCCAACTAGATTACCGGTGTGGGTTGCAACTTCACACCGGAGTGCCTTCTCTATTGGCTATCTAGTGGCATTAGATAGGCAAGGTAACTTAGAATGTTCGATTAAAGGATTTCTCTTATCATTAGGGTTTCTCGGTCATACGATTCTAAGTTACACATGTCATTTCCTAACACGGGATTAAGGGAGACCCATTGAGTTAGAGTTAAATCTATCCTTATGTGGACACAATGTCTAAGTCAAGGGAATGCTCAAGGTTGTCCGATTAAAAGGATACCCTTGTCACGGAGGGCTCTCCAGGTATACAACCTTGAGCATTTCACCCTTAATGGGCATTGATTCTTATAATCCATTCAATCAACACAATAATAAATATAAACTCATAACAAATAAGAGTAAAATATTCATTGAAGCATTAAATCAAACAAGATATGTTCCAAATCATGTCATGAATCTAAGGGCATTGCACAAATCATGGAGTTCACATCAAATACTCATCACATCTACTTCCTATCCCTAGAATATGTAGAGACCTACTCACAAGACATGAAAAGAAACATAAAAACTCAAAAATGGAAAGCTTCACATGCAAATCTAGAGGAAGAGAGGAAGAAACTTATCAATCCTTTATGCCTAGTCTTCGGATCCAATACAAGCCTTTACGGAGATGAGGGAGCATCAGAAATATCATGGAGTCGCCTGAGATGACCGGAATGATGGGCAAGAGCCTAGAGATGGTTCCCCACAAATGAAAAGCTTTCTCCTCAAGCAAAGGGGAGAAAATCTCCTTTTATACTTGAATCTAGGCCCCCAACACGACCCCATGGCATGAGCCATGTGGTGTGGCACGACCCAGCCGTGCCACACATGGCTAAAAATGCACTACCAAGGCATGGTCGTGCCACTCTCAAGCAAGGGAGCATGGCATGGGCATGATCATGCTTATTTGGCTTGACTTGGCCTTGAAGTGGACACATAGCTGGAGTAGGGTCGTGTCTGGGTGGCGCGACCTAAGCTGATGTGTGAGACATGGGCCATGTTGTGGGGGCACAACCCTGTCTAGTAGGCTGCATGGTCGTGCCAGAAGGCATGACCTCAGCTGATGATGTGCACGGGCCGTGAAAGCTATAGGGGGTGTGCCTCCGAGGCCACGACCAGAGTTGTTTGTTTTCTTGCTCCCTTTTACTCCTTTTTCTCATGGTTTTGCTCCGAAACACTCCTTGAAAGTGAAAATTGGAGAAATGTAGATCTCCGAACTAGAAATATGTTGATAAAAGCTAAGAAAGAGACATAATAATGTAAATGTAAATCAATAAAAGTAAGTGGATAAGTGTGAAAACATGGATAAAATGATATCAAATCTATGCTCATCAACGACCCTTTGCATGGCGGGTCAAGTGACTAGCGAGGTATTGCACACACGCTGAGGATCAATCCCATGACCTATTACAATAACATGTACCACCTATAGATATTAATTGTACCAGCCATGGGACAAAGAACAACACATACACTGAACACAAATAGAGTTGAACAGTAAAGATAAGCGAGTTAATATTTGATCATACATGAGAACACTAACGAATGAGCTACTGGTGAGTAGACGTTGATGTTGACTTGGTTGTTAATCGCCTAGCGACTGCAAGGATTCATGGATAGATCTGTCATAGCCTAGAGAGAGAATACTAGAAAGAGAAGATTAGAATGATGGCTAGGGATTCCTCGATGCTGCAACTCCGAAACTCAAGTTAATCCCTGGTAGAAGAAGCTGCAAAAGGAAGAATTGTAGTCTAGAATTTGTGGATGTGTGTGTGCATATCTGCGCCCATTGGGGTAAGCAACCTTTTATAGAGTTGCAACTATACTTTCATGTTCTCCACATGTTCCGAGATGTATGCTTACGTTATCTACATCTTTTAGACTAAATAACTATATTTCCCTCATCCTTCGGAAATAATGGCTATGTTGTCCGTATCTTCAACTAGCAACAACTTATCATTTTAATAATCGCAGATCATCTAGAGTCAGGAACCTGGAATCAGGAATCACTTGAAGTTAGGGGCACCATGAAGTTGGAGATCCTCCGGCGTCAACGGCGCCATGGAGTAGGAGTGACTTCGAGTTAGGGCTGCATGAAGACGATCCTAATCCGGGAGCAATGCTGAGTTGAGGATGGTCCTAATCTAGAACGGCAATTTACCAAAGGGCGTATCCAAGAATTGATATTTACCAAAAGGCATACAATGGTTTCATTTTTACCAAAAGGCGCACCTATTTTTATGAACTTCCTCTTATACCCCTCCTGCCAAGTACTGTCTTTGACTTTGTCTTTCTCTTTTTCTTTCTCAGTAACTAATTCCGAGACAACTGAATATACTTTTTCAGACTTTTTATTTTAAAATAATATATTATGTAATCGGCTAAAAAAAGTAAGGTAAAGAAAATAAAAATATTTCAATTAAAAAAATATCTCTTCCGACGTGATTTCAAAAATATAAAAAGATAATTTTTATATATGATTAATATAAATTAATATATTAAATAATATTTAATAAATATATTAATATATAAAATAGGCCTGAAATTAGAAAGGCCTGAAATCTTTTGTTTCAGGCCCACGCTGAAACAAAAGATTTCAAGCCCAGCGTGGGCCTGAAATAAAAATATTTCAGGCCCAGCGTGAGCCTGAAACAAAAGATTTCAGGCCCAGTATGGGCCTGAAATAAAAGATTTCAGGCCCAGTATGGGCCTGAAATAAAAGATTTCAAGCCCAGCATGAGCCTGAAATAAAAATATTTCAGGCCCAGTGTGGACCTGAAATTTTTTATTTCAGACCCTACTGTAAAAAATCACTTTATCGTTTTATTAAGCTCAGATTCAGACTTAGATTAGTTCTTGATTCAGAAAAACGAACTTAAAAGAGAAAAGTAATGCATTGAAGTTACTTTTTCTTCGTATATATATATATATATCTTTAAGTTCATTTTTAATATAATGCTAGTTTTATATTAATTAAAATGTTTCACGTAAGGTAGTCTTTCTCAGCAATTTTTATTGTGATTTCAGAAATATAAAGAGATGTTTCTTTACGTTTCAGGCCTACGTAAAAAAACCTATCATAACACATGATTTCAAGCTGACGCAGGGCCTGAAATCATTTGAATTCAGGCCCTAAGCGTTGGCCCTGAAATTAGATAACTTCAGGCCCGACGTGGACTCAAATTTTTTTCTATTTTAAAAATATATTAATATATAAAAAAACCTATCAAAACACGTAATTTCATATTCAAATGCAGGGTTTAAAGTCACGCTAAGAGGGCCTGAACACAAATGTGTTCAGGCCCAAGGAGGTGGTATTTTTTTTAAAAAATTTTATTTTAAAAATATTTTTTATAATATTTAATCATAATTTATTAAATTAAATAAATAAATCAATAGTTCTAGGAGATGGTATTTTTGGTGTCCAAACTTCTAATGATTATAAATTATGTTGCAATAAGAGTTTTTTAGGTCTATCAGTGGGTTTTCACCAAAACCCACTGATGGACCTAGGATATTTGGATTTCTCAAAACCGAATATCAATAGTTAGAGTTGAGCTAGGAGATGGTATTTTTGGTGTCCAAACTTCTAATGATTATAAATTATGTTGCAATAGGAGTTTTTTAGGTATATCAGTGGGTTTTCACCAAAACCCACTGATGGACCTAGGATATTTAGATTTCTCAAAACCCAATATCAATAGTTAGAGTTGAGCTAAGAGATGGTATTTTTGGTGTCCAATCTTCTAATGATTATAAATTATATTGCAATAGGAGTTTTTTAGGTCTATCAGTGGGTTTTGGTGAAAACCCACTGATGGACCTAGGATATTTGGATTTCTCAAAACCCAATATCAATAGTTAGAGTTGAGCTAGGAGATGGTATTTTTGGTGTCCAAACTTCTAACAATTATAAATTATATTGCAATAGGAGTTTTCTAGGATGAATCAGTGAGTTTTGGTGAAAACCCACTGATGGACCTAGGATACTTGGATTTCTCCATACTTGATATCTCTATTTAGAATTTACTTAGGAGATGTTATTTCTGATGTGCAAACTTAGTACCAATAATTTTCAGTTATGTTCTCTAACCGTATCAGTTGGCACACAAAGATGTATAAATATGACTGCATCTTGGGCACAGTTAAAAGAAACATCTCTTTCAACATGATTTCAAAAATATAAAGAGATAATTTTTTATATTTGATTAATATAAATTAATATAATAAATAATATTTAATAAATATATTAATATATAAAAAATCTATCAAAACATATGATTCAGATTCAATCGCAGGACCTGAAGTCACCCACACAGGGCCTGAAATCATCTGATTTCAGGCCCTGCTCCACTAATAAAAACAGAGTAAAAGGAAGCCGAGGTTCTTCTGGGTTTCAGCAGCTGCCCCCTTGACTTCCGTGATTCTTGGAAGCCTTCTTGTCTACCTCACTCATGCAGAAAACCATGGAGTTCAAGTGGTGAGAATTAGTACCTCTTTAGTCCTTCACTTCTAATAACTCAATTCTGAGTTGTTAATATGTATTTGCATATTAGGCAGCTGAAGAAGGGTCTGAATCCACTGTCAGCGACGAGCTTGACCTTCATGCCATCCTATCTTATGGTTGCACTTAAGACTGGTATTATCACCGGCATAATCGCCCCCGCGGTAAGTTTTTTTTAAAGAAAAAGAAAGGGTTTTGCACTCAAGACTTCAATCAATTTGTCCACTGATCAGTTATGATCACTAAAGAAAGGGTTGTAAGACGAAATCCTAAACCCTGTCCACTGATCAGTGGAGCAATGGAGCAGGGCCTGAAATCAGATGATTTCAGGCCCTACGTGGGTGACTTCAGGCTCTGCGTTTGAATCTGAAATCACGTGTTTTGATAGGTTTTTTTATATATTAATATATTTTATTAAATATTATTTATTATATTAATTTATATTAATCAAATATAAAAAATTATCTCTTTATATTTTTGAAATCATGTTGAAAGAGATGTTTCTTTTAACTGTGCCCAAGATGCAGTCATATTTATACATCTTTGTGTGCCAACTGATACGGTTAGAGAACATAACTGAAAATTATTGGTACTAAGTTTGCACATCAGAAATAGCATCTCCTAAGTAAATTCTAAATAGAGATATCAAGTATGGAGAAATCTAAGTATCCTAGGTCCATCAGTGGGTTTTCACCGAAACCCACTGATTCATCTTAGAAAACTCCTATTGCAATATAATTTATAATTGTTAGAAGTTTGGACACCAAAAATACCATCTCCTAGCTCAACTCTAACTATTGATATTGGGTTTTGAGAAATCCAAATATCCTAGGTCCATCAGTGGGTTTTCACCAAAACCCACTAATAGACTAAAAAACTCCTATTGCAACATAATTTATAATCATTAGAAGTTTGGACACCAAAAATACCATCTCTTAGCTCAACTCTAACTATTGATATTGGGTTTTGAGAAATCCAAATATCCTAAGTCCATCAGTGGGTTTTGGTGAAAACCCACTGATAGACCTAAAAAACTTCTATTGCAACATAATTTATAATCATTAGAAGTTTAGACACCAAAAATACCATCTCCTAGCTCAACTCTAACTATTGATATTCGGTTTTAAGAAATCCAAATATCCTAGGTCCATCAGTGGGTTTTGGTGAAAACTCACTGATAGACCTAAAAAACTCTTATTGCAGCATAATTTATAATCATTAGAAGTTTGGACACCAAAAATATCATCTCATAGAACTATTGATTTATTTATTTAATTTAATAAATTATGATTAAATATTTTAAAAAATATTTTAAAAATAAAAATTTTTTAATAAATACCACCTCCTTGGGCCTGAACACAAATGTGTTCAGGCCCTCCTTAAGCCTGAACACATCTGTGTTTAGGCCCTCTTAGCATGACTTTACACCCTGCATTTGAATCTGAAATTACGTGTTTTGATAAGTTTTTTATATATTAATATATTTTTAAAATAGAAAAAAATTTGAGTCCACGTCGTGCCTGAAGTTATCTAATTTCAGGGCCAACGCTGAGGGCCTGAATTCAAATGATTTCAGGCCCCACGTCGGCCTGAAATCATGTGTTATGATAGGTTTTTTTACGTAGGCCTGAAACGTAAAGAAACATCTCTTTATATTTCTGAAATCATAATAAAAATTATTGAGAAAGATTACCTTACGTGAAACCTTTTAATTATATAAAACTAGCATTATATTAAAAACGAACTTAAAGATATATATATACAAAGAAAAAGTAACTTCAATGCATTACTTTTCTCTTTTAAGTTCATTTTTCTAAATCGAGAACTAATCTAAATCTGAATCTGAGCTTGATAAAACGATAAAGTGATTTTTTAAGTAGGGTCTGAAATCAAAAATTTCAGGCCCACACTGGGCCTGAAATATTTTTAGGCTGGGCCTGAAATCTTTTGTTTCAGGTCCACGCTGGACCTGAAATCTTTTAATTTCAGGCCCACGTTGGGTCTGAAATCAAATGATTTCAGACCTTTCTAATTTCAAGCCTTTTTTTATATATTAATATATTTATTAAATATTATTTAATATATTAATTTATATTAATCAAATATAAAAAATCATCTCTTTATATTTTGAAATTACGTCGGAAGAGATATTTTTTTAACTGAAATTTTTTGTTTTCTTTACCTTACTTTTTTTTAGCCGATTATATAATATATTATTTTAAAATAAAAAGTCTGAAAAAACATGTTCAGTTGTCTTGGAATTAGTTACTGAGAAAGAGAAAGACAAAGTCAAAAACAGTACTTGACAGAAGGGGTATAAGAGGAAATTCATAAAAATGGATGCGTCCTTTGGTAAAAATGAAATCATAGTACGTCTTTTGATAAATACTAATTTTTGAATACGCCCTTTGGTAAATTACCGAATCTAGAAGTGTTGCATGGTCAGGCTGTCCGGAGTCGAGGTATTGCAGAATCGAGGAGAGGAGTCCTATTGACTTTGACCGCTATCTTCACATAACTATTAATTTTTTTAATTACATAACCTCCTCTAAGTAGCTTACGTATCAATATTCTTTAACTTAGGGAGGAACTAAGCCCACTGTAAAAATAAAATATAAAATAAATAGACTGAGAGTAATATTAGTTTCATTATGAATAATGATTAGGCAATTTAATTTCTAGACAAAGATAATTGTGAAAGAAATTTAGGGAGGAGATATGATTTTGATATTTTCGAAATGATGGGGTGCTATTTGACAATAATAATAATAATAATAACATGTCTCGTAATGTCGGATGTTTATGAAAATTCGGATTTCTGGGGCGTTTATTGGATAAATATTTCTGGGTGGTCGCCGGTCATCGGTCGCCGGCCGCCACCGGTGGTCATCGGTTGCCAGTTGTCAACGGTGGTCGCGGTTGCCGGCGGTGATCGCCGGTCGCCGATCGCCAGCAATGGTCATCGATCGCCGGTGGTGGTCGCCGGTGGTGGTCGCCGGTCGCCGGTGGTGGTCGCTGGTCGCCGGCGATGGTCGTCGGTGCTGACGGTGGTCGGCGGTTGTCGGCGATGGTCGTCGGACGTCGACGGTGATCGTCGGACGTTGACGGTGATCGTCGGATGTCGACGGTGGTCACCAACCGCCTTTGTCAGTCGTCGGCCGCGAATAATATTTTCGGAAGTTAATAAATTGTAATGGTTATTTTCTTCAGGATAATTTTAGAAAGATGAGTTTCATAATTTCGAAATCAAGAAAAATCTTACTTTCCTAAGGTTTTCCGATTCCTGATTGCATGACTCTTTTGCTGACGTGTCGGTCATCGATCATTACTTGGGAATCGTTAATTATATACATCAAATAAGATTTTCATTGGGCTTCTAGACTGGTCACTGCGAGCGCTTCCCGATTTACCCTGGTGACCGGTAGAAAATTTCTGTAGGGCCCGATCGGTCACTCTAGGTTTAATTTGTCTACTATCTGATTCATAGAAAAAAAAATAAGATTTTTGTTAATCTTGAATAGGTAACTAAGTTATCAAGTATAATCCAACCAAACGCACCCTTGGAGTGGCCTTAGTTTAACAGTCGCCGAAATTCTTCGGCTGCTTCTGGCGGTTTTCAACGAGAACAATCCTTTTCCGCAATCGTCATCGCCGCAAACTCTCTGCCGCGTCGCTTTCTCTGCCGCTCCCCGACGGCTTAACACTTGCTGCTGGTTGAGGCGATCTGCGTGGGAATCTCTCGTTGCCTCTCTGTGAGCTGAGGATCGGCGTGCGGCGCGGACTATACGTATCGCCGAGCTTTCTTGTTTCTTCGATTCGCAGGTGGGGTTCGTCCTTTCTCTCGTTTTGCTATGCTATAGCAATTTGTTTTTTGGTTTGAGCTGGTAACTAGGATAGCACCTCCTAAAATCCTTTTGCTGTATCCACGATCCTATTCTATAGAGTAAATTTTGATTTTTAATTGCAAATGATTCATCGAACTGACCTCGGTGACAGGGGTGATGTGATTGCAGCGTTCCACTGGGAGATTTCTTGTTTCTTCGATTCATAGGTAGGGTTCGTCCTCTCTTTTGCCATGCGATAGCAATTTGTTTTTTGGTTGAGCTGGTAACTAGGATAGCACCTCCTAAAATCCTTTTGCTGTATCGATGATCCTATTCTATAGCGAAAATTTTGATTTTTAATTGCAAATGATTCATCGAACTGACCTCGGTGACAGGGGTGATGTAATTGAAGCGTTTCCTCCAGCTTTGTTCTTTCTTTGATTTGCAGGTAGGTTTCTTTCTCTCGCCCGTTTTGCTATGCGATATCAATTTGGTATTTTGTTGAGCTGGTAACTAGGATAGTGCCTCCTATAATCCTTTTTCTGGATCGATGATCCTATTTTATAGCGAAAATTTTGATTTTTAATCGCCAATGATTCATCGAACTGACCCTTGTTCTAGGGATGATGTGATTGCAGCGTTTCAGCACTGTGGATTTTCTCCCTTTGTGTTGGCGGTTTCTTTCGTATTATTCCCTCTGGCTCGCAGATAACTGTTTTCCCCTGTACATGCTCATTGCTGGAAGAATAAAGCTGCTTCTGTGGAAAAGTTTGTCTCATGAGTGCATTGATGTGCAGGAACTGTAAAGGAAAATTGGCTTCATAGAATTTCTAAGTAAAGTCTTATGGACGACTTACCGCTTACTGATTATGAAGGGGGTGGGGGCCCAATTCCTAATGATCCATTTGGGCTCTTCTTCCTCATGAATTTTGATGGTTATAGTGAAGCATGTAGTCCAACAATTGCAGATCAAATTGTATCTACTTTAAGCTTTCCATCTGCTCAACAAGAATCTGGTTTGTGGGCTTCCTTGTCGTCACCAAGGGTTTCTACTCAAATGGCAAATGCTGTTCTTGGAGTTAATAGCAACTCAGGTGATGCTAATCATACGCGCAGGGATAATAAACTATTTTCTAGATTGAGGCAGGGGTCTTCATCAGATTGCCCCAGAATGGATGTTAGTAGTAGTAGTAGTAGGAGTGCTAGTTATTTTGCTTTTGATTCCAAGTCAAACGAAGTGATGCTTACTGTTCCTCCATCCCTCCAAGGGATTTCTCTTGAAGAAAGAATGCTTAAGGCTCTATCCGTGGTTAGGGAATCATCATGTGGTGGAATTCTTGCCCAGGTTTGGATGCCCATTAATCACGGTGAGCAATATGTGTTAAGTACATCTGAGCAACCTTTTCTCGTAGACAATAGTCTTGCTGGGTACCGTGAAGTTTCAAGGCATTTTACCTTCTCATCTAGGGGAGCCCCTGGTTTGTTCACTGGGCTTCCTGGTCGTGTCTATGTCTCTGGAAGGCCAGAGTGGACCTCAAATGTCATCTATTATAAAAACTTTGAGTACTTGAGGATGGGCCATGCAGTCAATCACAAGGTACGTGGTTCTCTTGCTGTTCCAGTTTTTGACACTGATGTAGATTCATGTCGTGCAGTGCTTGAGCTTGTTACAACAAATGAAAAATGCAACTTTGATACAGAGATGGAAACAATTTCTGAAGCTCTTGAGGTCAGTGTTGCTATGACATTAAAAAATTTCACATGAACATATATGTAATATGTTTTGCCAACATATGACTGTGAGATGGTGTTGAGGATATTCTTCGTTGTTTTTTCTCTCTGGGATTGTCACTGGGCTTATGAGACATAACAGTAAGTCTCGTGTTTTTCTTCAGATTTCAGATCCTTGCTGAGAGCAGACTTTAGACCTGTTTGTTTTATTGTCTTTTAGTTATTCTATGTTTTTATCTGTGAATTATCATGTTTGAGAAACATACTTATCTTTTTGCATCTCAAGGTGCCTTTTTTTGCCTTTTCAGGCAGTGAACTTGAGGTCCACAAAAGTACAGGCTTCCCTACAGGTAGTTGTGCTAATCTGAGATCAAGTTTCTTCTAAGATGGAATGAAGCTTCTAAATGATTTTGAAGAATGATTTCTTTTCTTTTGCAGAACCTCACAAAGAGCCAGCTTTCTGCATTCTCAGAGATTCTTGATGTATTGAGATATATATGTCATGCATACATGTTACCGCTGGCACTTTCATGGGTTCCTATAAGACCTGATGGTAACCATTTACGTAGGCCTATCCTTTGCATCCAAGAATCAGCTTGCTATGTTAATGATACGCGAATGCAAGGTTTTCTTCATGCATGTGCTGAGCATAGCCTTGAGACTGAACAAGGCATTGCCGGGAAGGCTCTTCAATCAAATCATCCATTCTTCTCCCCTGATGTAAAGGAGTATGACATTCAAGAATATCCACTTGTACACCATGCTCGTAAATTCAACCTTCATGCTGCGGTTGCAATCAGACTGAGGAGCACATACACCGGAGATGATGATTACATTCTAGAGTTCTTTCTACCAGTAAATTGTACAGGCACAGAAGAGCAACAACTCCTTTTAAATATCCTCTCCAGTAACATGAAGAGAATTTGTAGAAGTTTGAGAACTGTTACGGATGCTGAAAAAGCAGAAGTAGAGATAGCTGGAGTTTCAGAAGCACCAGTATGTTCCTCATCAACTGATTTCTCAATTAAGTGCTCTCAACCAGTGGACAGAATTGATGAAACAACTTATAAAGTTAACTTTGGAGCTAAGGAGATTGCATCTGAGGAACAAGATGGTGATGCTCATCATAAAGAGGTGCTTGCTTCCACAATCCTATTTCTAGCATCATGCTTTGAGTATGGTTTCTGTAATGTCTTGAACTGCTGATGTGTTATCTATTTGTTTTGCTTAATTGTCATGTTGTCAAATAATTGAGGCCTTCATGAAGTATCCTATGTTGAACTGATGGCCCTTTTGTCCTCATGATTGCTATAAGAACTCTCTGTAAAAAGAGAGGCGTTGAGGAAGATCAAATAAAATCATTAGTTTAGGATAATTAAAAGTTGGTGCGATCATGCCATAAGTGGCCAAATTTGACTAAGATTGATGTTGTTGACAAAGAGTTAGATCTGCGCCATATGTTTACCAAGTGTGTAGGCGTAGTGATGGCGACAAATTTTGGGTCGGAAAAGTCCAAGAAGGTCAAGGTTGATTTGATACTTGACAAATAAAGAAGTTCAAATAGGTGTTGGCAGATGGAGAAGTTGAACTGTTGAAGAATACCTTGGCGTAGGAGAAGTCTAACCGATGTTTGCCGATGGAGAAGTTCAACACGTGTTGACAAAGAGAAAAGTCCAAGAGGACCTTAGCAGATGAAGAATATCAATGGGTATTGAAAGGATGCTCGAGTGTAGTAGGTGCCTTTGAGGTAAACCCATAGGTAAGGTCTCTTGGTAGAGAAAGACCCAGAGACATGGTCTCTTAGCGGATGAAGACTAAGTGAGTCTTTGAAAGATTATGAGTGAGTTGTAATCTTAGTTTTCCGGTAGTTTTTTACTTATGCATGAAATTGATCAAGAAACAAGTCTTTCTAGGTCATATAGTCGATGAATGAAGTATTGACGAGCACATTCAATCACTTGGAAGTTAAGGTTAGTCCATTAAATAGTCGAGTCAACTCAATAGTCGACTCAAGACTTTCTTCTCGTGAACAGAAGAATTTTGTTTCAACTTTAGTTAAATACTTAAATGAACAATAATTGAGTCAGTTGAAGTTGGCTTGAGTAAACCAACAAAAATATCCATCGAAGGATAAGGATTGCAGCAACAATCATATGAGTAAACTGAAAGCTATTGAGTCGATTTAATTGGATTTGAGTTGACTCAATATGATTTAAATTATTGGGATCGTAATCCTGGCAGATGACTGGGATCCAATTGAGTTGATTGATAGCTGTTGAGTTGACAGGAATGATTTTGAGTCGACTAAAAATGTATTGAGTCGACTGAAAACAAAAGCTAGCAGATAAAACTTATGTGGTTACCATTTTAGTTGATTGGAATTAAATAGAATAGTTGTGTGAAACTTATCCAAACTTGGTTTGAAAGGGGCAAGAAAACTTCGACCAACAACCCATTATAGATTCTCACTCACGTTATTTTTCATAGTCTATTAATTATTATTGTTAAACCCCTGAACTTAAAGATTCTTTCTATCTTTAGTCTCTTGCCAGTTTTCAGATTTTCTTGCAAGCTTTCCTTTATGCTTTTATTTTATTATTTTTTTAAGGAGAAAAAACTTTTTTATGATTTTTTCCACCTCTGTAAGGAGAACAAATTAGTAGGATTTTTGAGAAGTGACTCATCTAACTTCTAACAGATCAGTAAGTCGTGGAATAGGACCAGTGATTCAAATCAAATTAAAAACAACTTGTTAGCATTGTCTTTATTGATTGATTTTTCCACTACATATCTGACGTCTTTTATTTAATCATTGTGCTTGAGTCGTTTTGTATTTCCATATTTCAGGCAACCCACCCTCTTGAGCCGCTTCTTTGATCCTACAAAAGTTACTTTAATACGTCCACTTAGAATTAATCAATATTGTTGCAAAACCCTCTATAGAAGTCTTATGTGTCCTTTTAAATGAGTTCACTACCATCGTATACAAGGGGGAAAAAGTTAAAATTTAGTTAGTTGTGCAATTTTGAATTTACTTCCACTGTGGTAGAATTGTAGTCATAACAACAACATAGAATATAACAACTTAAAAATATTTATTTCCACATTGGATGTCATTGAAACTCTTCAATGCATTAAATATATACAATTGACAGGAGAGTTGTCTTTGTTTTCACAAGTGAACTATTGAATTACTAACTAAATTTCTCATGTGGGAATAAACCTATAACATATAATTGTAACTCTTATATGTCATATACCCATTGTGGATACTAACGAAAACTCAATTTGACTTTAATATGTGATAAAGAAGAGAAAAAGACTTAAAAAGTAATAGTTTATTATAAAATTCAATAATTTCTCGTGTATGTGTTATTTGAGTCATTAAACTTAAAAGTTTTCTCATATTCATAATGTGTATCTACTACTTCCCTTGCAGGTACCCAAACTTGTTTAAATAGGCAAGGTATCCACATGTGCCAAAAACAAACTCATCCAATTGCTATCCTTATGTCTCTCTAAGTTGGAGAGTAGATGTTATTTATGTTATCTCATATTCATAATGTGTGTCTACTAGACTGATAGATTTTGAATTATTAGAGTTTTAGCCTTGAAGTTGATAAAGTCAAAGGCAAATTGATTAAGGTAATTGATACCATATAAGATTTCAATGGAGTGATCTCAAATAGTTGATAGTCGTGACAAATATAGCTTGATGATGATGATATTTTTCAACTATGATCAAGTTTGGTACTGATAAAAGCTTAAAGAACACAATCATTGTCCTGTGTTCACAATGTTTAACATATCAAAATATACAAGATATACAAGTGATTACTTTTTAACCTGTTTCACACGGATGGCATCATGAAATCTAATGTCTTAAATGCTGGGGGGTTGTTTCCGGTCAACACATTAACAAAATATCAATTGGCAGACTAATATATCTCGTCTCATTGGAATGCTTTTGCGCTATTGAAGCTCTAAAAGTTTTATTCAAATGCCCTATATATTGCCAACACTAATGGTTTGGTGCAACAATTCTATTCAAGTTTAGGCAATGGATTATCAAATGTGGTGACTTTACTTATTTGTTGATTTATTTGTCAAGAAGGCACTTTTATGCAAATCCCTAAAGTATTGTAACAATATATAATTAACATTCTAATACTGCAGCACATTCAATTCAGTTGTCATTCATGTTGAAGAGAGTGAGATAGATAGGTCTATCGGGCATTAACAGCTATCCTTGTTTGAGATTAATTGCATTAATAGTCAAGTTATGAACTTTCTCGCTAGATGAACGATGCAGGTCCTTGAAAAAGAAAAGGTAAATCTACAAATTACAATATCATCAAATCAAAAAGAAGAAATTGTGACATCCATGCTCTTGCTTTAGCATAGCGTCTGATTCAGTTGTTAAATGTTAAGTCTCTTTTCCTTTTACTGGCCAACGATGCTTGCTCATTTACTTTGTATAAGAATGGGAATCAGAGTTTATTTATTGAAAGCTTTATGCAGATCTAATTCTTGCATGTTTCAACATGTACCAGTTAAAATCAAGCTCAGTCAAACAAGCTGAGAAAAAACCCAGTACAACTGAGAGGCATATTACTTTAAGTGTTCTTCAGGGATACTTTTCTGGAAGTCTCAAGGATGCTGCAAAGAATATTGGTGGTGAGCATTACATCTGTACTGGTTTCAATACGTCAGTGTTTATTTTTCATACAAAAAATATGAAGTCCCTAGCTAGAGCTTTGTAACATGCAAAGTTGTATTGACACTCTACATTTTTGACTTATTAATGGTTTATAGCAGAAAAGCCTTCATTTTAAGAACATATTTTTAAAAAAATGTTTTGCTCATGTTGCAGTTTGTCCTACGACACTCAAAAGGATATGTAGACAACATGGAATTTTAAGATGGCCGTCTCGCAAGATAAATAAGGTCAATCGTTCGTTGCAAAAAATCCGAAGTGTAATAAAATCTGTACAAGGAGTGGAGGGAGCAATAAAATATGATCCTTCTACTGGCTACATTGTTGCAGCAGTCTCCTCTGTGGAAAACCCAGCATCACTAACTTTAGAGCCAAAAGGTAAATCAACCTCTTCTTTTCACAGCATCCAGAAAGAACACCCCGTTGGCAAAATGGAGCCGGATAGATCTTCCCTTGTCAGGCACCAGAGAGAGAGTACAGCCCAGCTAAAATGTGCTACTGATGAATTTGGCGGTTTTTCAAATGATTATAGCAGAGACTTGGACTGGACTTGTGCAGATGGTGGGCTGGCACCGAATGCTAGAGCTCAAGCTGACACAACTGATCATTCATGCTTTGCCATAGGAACAGGCTGCTGTGGCTCGAGGTTGGCGAATTTCCAAGGCCAGTTTGTTTCAGGAAGCTCAAGTTCAGTTGTACTTAATAAAACTCAAATGAACACCGAGGCAGATGGCGGAAACACAGAAAACAACAATCCTTCTTCTTCCAGCATGACCGAATCTTCCAGCGACGACAACTCATTAAAGAACAGGGCATTACTCTCGAAAACTTCACCGTTTGTCACAGTGAAGGCTACTTGCAAGGACGACACAGTTAGATTCAAGTACTCTCTGTCTTCGGGTAGTCACCACTTGTTTGAGGAAATCGGAAGGAGATTCAAATTGCCGGGAGGGACTTTCCAGCTGAAATACATGGATGATGAGGAAGAGTGGGTGATGTTGGAGAACGATGCTGATTTGCAGGAATGCATTGATGTATTGGAGAATATTGGGTCACGAATTATGAAGTTACAAGTTCGATATGTCCCTTGTAACGCAGATAGCTCCACCAGTAGTAACTATCTAAAGCTGTGAGTCACATAAAAGAAGATCCTGAGAAGAAAGTAAAGTGCAAATTAGAATTTCGACTACTCAGTTGATTCCAGTACTACAGTATTTAATCCGGCAAATCGTTGGCAGAGTGAATCCTATGTTAGAAGGAACCAAGCTGTACCTTGTATGTAGAATAGATTAGAATTCTAGAGCTGTTGTTGGTTAGTAAAGCTCTGTAGGAGTTTTCTTGTATATAATATAGATACTATTTTTTTCACTTTAACCTCTGTATATTATCCTAAGAGTCTACATTTTGTTTGCTAGTGAAAATTTGTAAATCCAATCACTAACTCTTTTCGCATGGCCGAATGTTTTGGTTTGGGCCAATCACTAACTTTTGATTGCATTAAGTCACAACATTTGCAACAGGGATAACATGTTTTTGTATGAGAATTCCACACTACTTATTTTGACAAGAAAAAAAAATGCTTTAATGCTCAACATGTAATATGTAATATTATGGCAAAAAAACAAAGATAAAATCACTTTAAAATCTTAAAATATTTAATTTATTTTTATTATTGTTATTTATTTTAAATATTAAAATATATTTAGAGAAAATTTTAAGAAATATGTTTAAGATGATATAAAAATATAATAAATATGTATGTTAAACGAGGAAGAGAAACATTAAAGAAGACTTACTTAGTAATGTAGGATCGTGTAAGACCTGCTAGAAGGGGTGAATAGTCCTGCAAATAAAAACTTAATCTCTTGCTTTCTACACACTAATCAATCAGATAAACATAAATATAAAATAGAAAGTAGGGATTCGAGATTTACTTTGTTACAACTTAGGTGGTTGTTAATTCAAGATAATTCAAAGCATTAGTAAAAACTCCTTCAACAACAATCGAAGGCGAAGAAGTCTCTTACAATAGTTAATCGTACAGATAGTAAGAATGATTTAGAAAAGAATACAAAATGTGTATGTTCTTTATGAGCTCAAAGGGACTCTATTTATAGCCCTATGAAAAATTAGCCATTTTGTTGATATGGCCTATTCCGGGCACCTAGAAGCCTTTCCGAGCACATGGACTCCATTGAGTATGAGTTTTGCGATTCGGGCACCTGGAAGGAGTTCTGGGCGCCTAGATTAGATCTAGGCGCCTGGACCAGGTCCAGGTGCTTGGAATGGGTAACTTTGAGTTGACCATTCAGTCGATGCTTGGTTGATGCTTCGGTCTTCCGGATTTGAGATTACTCGAACCCAACTCCGACCTTCTCATTGAGTAGGTATCCTCCTCTGCTTCTCATCCATCGGACGTCGCACGCGTTCTTCTTACTCCACTGGTATACTCTTCCGCAGCTCTTCATCCTTCGGATACACCAAGCCCATCATCTCGCTTCTTGTGCTATCCTTCTAGCTCGCTGGGTCTTTCACTTAACTTCTTGTATTCTTAAGTTCCTGCCCACTTAGTGTAAAAATAGGTTAATTAATAATATAATTATAATAATAATAAAGATATAGTAAATAAAATAAAATAGGTATATAAATAAATTTATATAGTTACATATATAAATTTATATAAAATTAATATAAACAGGAATTATGGAAATAATTGCGGGATTAATTGGGCGTAAAATTAGTTAGTTAGGAATTATTTAAGAAAAAGATTTATTATATTATATTATATATATATATATATATTTCAAAAAAGGTTGGAACCGCCAACCTAGCGGCCCCCTGGTCTCTGCCCCACAAGTATCCAGAGGGGGTAAATCACGGTGAATGCTGGGCAGGCTAAGACACCCAGGCGCGAGGGATTTTTTTTTTTTTAAACAGCAGCCGAGATTTCACCCCTCGTTCATATTGTCGACCCTCGAACCCACGCCCTCCATTTCAAGTGCGAATGCCTTAACCAGCTGATCCAGCCCGTGGGGGCATATATATATATATATATATATATATATATATATGAGTAATGATTGGGACAATGAATTTGGGACAATGAATGGGACAATGAATGACGTGCAATTATTATGTACACATCCGATCGCCGATCGGACACCACCGATGGCCTCTGATTATCGTCCTGAATCAAATTATACCTTCGGAGGACGGTGAACTCGTTAGGATCGCCGGCAACGGTGAACCTATCGAAATCGACGGTTAATGATGCGAGATCGCAATTGTGGCGATCCCCGACGGGTTCACCGTGCCCCCCAGGGTATAGTTTGGTTCGGGGCGGCGGCCGAAGGCCGCCGGTAGTGTCCGATCGACGATCGGACGTGTACACAATAATTGTCACGTCATTCACTGTCCCATTCACTGTCCCAAATTCACTGTCCCTATCATTACTATATATATATATATATATATATATAGAGAGAGAGAGAGAGAGAGAGAGAGAGAGAGAGAGAGGAGTCAATAAGCCTTAGCCATCGCCGAGTTTATTTCCCCGTGCCCTAGCGCCCGATAGCCCCTCCCTCGCCGTGCCCTAGCCTCGCCGACTTCTCCCTCTTCGCCCGACGCTGCAGGCCGCCTCACGGGATCGCGCCAAGGTCGATCTTCGCTGCTGGGAGCTCTCATAGTCGGTGACCCCTCCTATCTGGCGATTCTTCTTCTTCCCTTGGTTGTCGACGCCGAGCGACGACCTCCCCTTCCTCGCGCAAATCGGCCATATCTAGTCGTTGGTATCAAGGTGAGCAACCGCTCCGCCCGTCTCTCTTGACTGAGTGCGCGTCTCTTTTCCCCCATTTTTCGATCACCGCCGTGATCCCGAGTTCCCCATCTCTTATGCAGATTCTTAGCCTAGAGTCGGTTTGTTGGTTGCATTGGAGCAGAGAGTCCGGTGGTGCAAGGTTTGCGGCTATGATCCTGGGGATTTGAACAGGAGAAGAGGTGTTGTTGGGTGATCGCAATTCAGGTAAGATTGAATCCTTGGTGTGGATCTTAGATGAATTCGTAGCTATAGGTAGACATGGTTGTTCGGTTTTGAAGTTTACTGTCATAATTCTGTTTTGTTTTGAAGTTGAATTCAGTTGGTGTAGCTCATATTATTTAGTTTCTACTTTAGGATTTGGATCTTGCCTTATGATACCTTGCGTAGTTAGACTAGTGCGTTTTGTTTTCGTGATTAGTAGGTAGCTAAAAGGGATTTGTTATGAATGAAGTATGGGGTAATTGGACTGATTCAGTTAGGGCTCTTATCGAATTGGGGTGTATTCTGGTTGTATTTCCTTTATGGGATGAGGATATGGTCTAGGAGATGGCTAAACCTAATTTGAGCAAAGGATTGGATTATTGGAGCTTAATGGTTGTTTAGGCGATTTCAATTGAGGGTTATTAAATGGATTGGGATTTGCATCAATTTAGGGTTTAGATTTTTATTATCCGATCTACGATAGATTTATGTGTTAATTGTGTTTACTTATTGCAGGTTTTGCAACAAGATAGGAGTTCAGATAAGAGGACATTTAGTACTCTATATTTTTAAGGCGGGTACTTCTCTCTTGATTCTTGTAGTTTCGTTTACCTTAAATGCATGGTTATTTGATTATCTAAGTAGGTTACTTTACCTTAAATCTATTTGTCTTGTTTTCCTGCTTGACACTTATTCTTGCTTGACCTTTGAGTAGTAATTCAAATTGTTCAGTTATACAGTCTCATCTTTTGGCTTCTGATCTAAAGAGTACCGTGTGTACGCGTGTACTGTAGAATAATCATTTGACATATCTAAGATTTGGTCGACATTAGATAACCCTACCCAGTAGATTAGTGCATGTTTATTTACCTTGGTATCGATGGTGTTCTTCGTATGTTTATTACTTTAGTGTTATTTGTGTATCGTATTGATTCCATGTTTTGCATCTGATTGAGGTTATGTATATTAGTGGCATGCATCATGACATTCAGGCCGACGACCATGGGCTCCCTTGTAGTTGAGACGGGTCGTCGGGTATATTTTCCTGTTGTGCCACAATCAGTTAGAGTTGTGTGTAAACAGTTGATACTCCACAGGTGTTAGGAGTCCCCACAGGTGCTTCGGGGTTTTCATATCAGGGCCACAGTTATTGTGGTGTGTTTGCATAGCCACAGGTGTTGGGCGCTTGTATCTTGTCCACTAAACCTACCCAATATAGCGGTGGTTGGTGTGTGTACAGTGCAGGTCATGACATCATGCGCATATTGTGCATTGTGCATTTGCTTGTGTTTGCTACATTTGTTTGAGCTATGATTGTTGCATTTGATTGACATGCATATACGGTTATGATTTGCATTTTATTATATGATCTGGATATGTTTAGTAGTATTAGTTGTTTATGGAGGTGTTAGAGGGGATTTCTGATTTTGCCCCTATTTGTTACATGGTTTTCAGGTATGTTTTACTTGTATAGATGTATTTTGTTTATGTTCTTTATTCCGGAGACTGTATACCCCTTGGTTATCTTTATGCTTGCTTTACCTTTTTATATACCATGCATTTATCTGTTCTTATACCCGCAGAGTTCCACCCGGAACTCACCACCCCTTGTTCTTCTTTTTGTTTCAGGTAGTCGATAGCTGTGTCTCGTGCCGCCAGGAGAGGATCCAACTGCCAGTCTCTCAGTTTGAGTATTAGTTTTATTGGTTTTCGTACACTCATAGTCGTTTTATAGTATTAGTGTCGTTTTTTATTTTATTATCGTTTCGGATGATATTTGGCTTTTCGCTAGATATGTATTTATTTATTTATGTTGGATTTCGGTTTGCTGCGCTTAGATATGGAGACTTATTCATTATGTTTATTATTTATCAGATATTTTATTTAACTGCGTGGTTGTGAATGTGTGAATGCTAGCCGAGTGTGGTTGAGCTATATATGTGTGGAGTATGTATGTATAAGAGTTTCAGATTATCCGCCGTACAGGGGAGGTGTTGTTTGATTTTCGAGCGAGCCCGGGGCTCTGGGGGCGTGACACTTAGACACAAAGCATTAAAATAAACACATAACCTAAATTGACTCGGTTGACCATATCAAAACCATTCGGGGGTATTTACAATCTTCTTATTTTTGATGTGCATCAACCCGAGTTAAATTAGGGTAAGCTAAACAAGAATAAAAAATTTGTTACAATTAAAACTTAATATTTTCAATTTAAGTTCAAAAAAAAAAACCTCTTCGTTAACTTAACCCCTCTAATTTCTCTTCTTTTGTTTTGATCATATCAAAAAAAAAAAAAAAAAAAAAAGAGGTTAGCGAAACGTAAAAGGCTAGAATAAAATCTAAAAAAAATAATCAAGGGATAGACAACATTGATCTAAGATTTTTGAAATATTTAAAATTATTTTACAACTTAAATAATTTTTTAAGGCTTAAATCTTAGTTTTTCAAAAAAATAATTTAAAAATTATTTATTGTGGGATCGATGTGATCAATAGAGGACAGAGGTGAATATCGATACGAAATTTTCAAATTAAGACGTGAGTCAGCGCAGCGACATATCAAAAGGATAAGTAACAGCAATACTAACAAGCTTTGTTTTACTTGATTCGGAGTCTGTGACGGCTCTTATTCTAAGGCCCATGGTCCTTGACTGTTTTCGTTGGGCAATTTTATAATCCGCAAAATGAGTTACAGAGTATGAAGATTTAAGTACAAATAAAAATGAAACTTTATACCGACAACACTTGCTTAAGGAAGAAGAAGTCGTTTCGTCGTAGAAGCAGCGTGTCGTCGATCTTGGACTTGTTTTGGCACGGAGAACTTGAGCACGGAAACTTGATCACAGTGATTTTGAATGGCTTGAAATGATGTCTGAAACTAAGGGGGTGAGACCCCTTTTATATTGGCATTCGGGTGCCCAAGTGCACATGGGGGCGTCTCCACGTCGCCGATTCGGTCGCATCGTCATCTGCTAACTTGGACAAATTCTATCCTCTCTCGGGAGCCTGAGTGCATTGAGGCGCCTGAGTGTTGACGTGGCGCATCCAATCAGCAGCCGCCAACGATGAGCAAAACCCACTGGGGAGCCCGAGACCTATCGGGTGCCTGGCTTCTTGGGCACCTGAGTCATCTCAGGCGCCCCCAATGCGGCCAACTGTTATTCTTAGTTTGCAATCAAGGTTAGTCTAATAAAACAATAATATATATAGTATGCATGAATATTTGACAGCCAGAACTGTCTGATCTTAACTTTGGATTTCAAATGAAATCCTAAGTCGGACCGATGCCTACTATTCTCTCTTATGGGGAACGCATCCTCACATACTCCACTCTGGAGAAGTTATTGTTGGGGGTCGATGTGTAAAGCTAGAGGGGGTGAATAGTTGTTCACCCACTTATTTCGCGGTTCTTCCTACACAGTTAGTTTGCGCAAGCGGAATAATATAAACTAAAACTAACATAAATGAAGATAAACCAATTTAACGTGGTTTGGAGATAAAGCTCCTACTCCACAATAGTCCGTAAGGTGGACGATCCAGATCCTTCGGTGGATGAGTCCCCGGAAAGCCCCCGGCTAGCTCGTGTAGCTCCTTGTGGATGGAGAAACCTCGCCACAACCGACAACACACACCTGAGTACTTAGACTACTAATTGACCTTTAACCAAAGTCAATTTCGTCAACCTTAGCCAACCAAATCGAGCTCCCTTAAATAGAGTTCGTGGTTGAACTAGCCGTTATCAGTCGACTAGCGCCAACACCAGTCGACGAGTTCCAACTGAATCAGAACATTATAGCCCAACGTTCTAATTCCCAGCCGACACCAGTCGACTGTACAGAAGATCAGTCGACTGATCTTTCTCTGCCAACTACTAGTCGACTGATCCAAGCATCAGTCGATTTCCCAAACCCTAAACCTAGGGTTTCCCTTCCCGAGTACAATTCTCTCAGCACTCGGACCCTCAGGGCTCAGCTGACTCTTCACCTAGAAGCTTCAATCTATTGCCTTCAAGCCTTCTTCGACTTTGGCTCTCATCCCTCGGATGCATATGAGCTTGCGACTCATCCTCATGCCATCCTTCGCGTATGCCTCGATGTGCACTTCCCTCGGCTCACCGTTCTTGCTTTGTCCACGATCCCTCGGATGCATACAAGCCCACGGTTTATCTCCTCATGCCATCCTTCACCGGACCCGAAGCTGTCCAGCTAAGCCTATGTGTAACCTGCACACCTACACACTCACATACACATATCAAATACAAGGGTGAACCTAACTTAAACCCTTTGCCCAAACATCAAAATACATGGTCACTCCAGACGATATATTGCTCCAACAATCTCCCCCTTTTTGATATTTTGCAGTACGTTAAAGTTAGGGAAAACAAATAGCAAATAACAAATATTAATCAATATTTGGACTTACATTGCCAAGACTTTACCTTGGACTTATACCGCTAATGCATATGCAATCATGCAATGCAAACATCCATGAATCCTTTCGCAAGGCATCCTCATACCTAAACTCCCCAAGAGTTAGGATTTTCATCAACAAGGGATTTTTAAGAACCTCTCCAAGGCTCCCTGATAACTACTATTTTGTTGATTATTTTAGGCTCTAAAATCCATGTTTGATCCATATTTTCTATGCTTAATCTTGAAATTACCCTAGGTTCCATGGATTAAGTTTATTTTGGGCTTTATTGCAAATCGTTGTAAATTTGAGATGTTTTGATATCTAATTTGAATTTGATTTTTGTAGGCTGAAGGAACATGGACCTAGGTCAAGGATGGGTCAGAATCGGGCTCAGATCAAGGCGATCAAGCTTTGGAAGACTGTGAGCCGTCCATTCGGAAGGCAAGTGGATCTGAGCCATCCAGGGCAGATCCGATTAATCCCAGCTGAGGAGAGGTAGATCTGACCTTCAGATGGAGATCTGGGAGTTTAGGGTTCAATCAGAGAAGATCCGGCCGTTGGATTATGCCAAGACAATCTCAGCCGTCCATTGCTAAGTATTTAATAAAAAATCCCTCAGAATTTTCTAGTCGTCGCGTGTCGCAACTACTGTTCTTCCGAGTTCTTTCCGTTCTTTGCGTCTTTCTTCTTCGTTTCTTCATCAAGCGCGCGGCCACATCAGAATCGAGCTCGGTTTGAGTTCCAGATCATCAGATTTGCGTCTCCGTGAGATTTCTTGATCTAGTTTGTCGCTGAGAAGAGCTTGGTGAGGGTTTCGCCAGTTCTTGCCAATTTTCGATCGAATCACACTTGTTCTCCATCCTCATCAATCGGATGCAAGTCGGAGGGGTTCTTTGAGTTGCCCTGATTGTTCCTGAATCATCATCACACTCCATTATAGCAAGTACGAAGAGATCGGAGGATTGGTTCTCTCGATGGAAAAATCTGAGCTGAAGTGATCGCGGGAGTTGAGGATTTGTCGATTTGTCGAGCTACGGGGTTCGTAGCTGTTTCTTGTGTGACAGCAAGAAAGATTCGAACTAAAGGATGAGTCTGATGTTTAGTTTCTGTTAATCTCTGTTTCTGAATTCTGTTCTTCGTAGTTTAATTCTGTATCCGATAACATTTTAGACACTGATCGGTCTGTCGACCGACCCGAGCTTCATCTGATTGATCTGTCGACCGATCAGGCTCGCTTCTGATCGGACTGTCGACCGATCAGGTAGTCCAGTTTCAGTTCAGCATCTGTTTCGTTTAGGTTTGACTTATTTCAAATTCTCCAACCTTGCCGTTAGACACAACTACTTGAATTTAATTTTAATTCTCAAATTCCCTTAGTTACAGTGTCCTTGCATTCAATTTTAGCTTTGAATTCCAATTTTATCCTTTCAAGTTGCATGGTTTAATTGCCAATTAGTTTAAGCGTAGTCTTTGCAATCATATTTGTTAGCTAAGTTCATCTTGTTACTGTTATTTCCTTCTAAATTGCAAAACGAACCCCCATATTAATTGAAAATCTCAAAACATTTGACGACACATAAATTCGAGCTTGAATCAAACATCCTAAACTAGTCCTTGAAAAAAAAACATGACTTGAGGCCCCTTTACTACATTTTATTTTGTAAGCTAGGGTTTTCAATCAAAATTTGAGACTCATCGTGACACCTGTTGTGGGTCCATCAAATTTTTGACACCGTTGTCGGGGAACCTAATTGAGTTTGTTTGATTTTAGCTTGTGTGCTTAATTTCATATCATGTGATTCATTTTTCTTGTTCCAATCTTTTGTATACATTTGTTGCGATATTTTGTTTGTTGTATGACCAAATCTGCAGGTGGTATTTTAGAAGAGTTTGATCTTGAAATTGAAAGGACTTTCAGAGCAAGGAGGAACCAAAATAGTGCTTCAGAGGCTATTGATATCTTTCCTACTCAGTCTATTGCTATTCATTCAGTTGATCCTATGGCAGACCACCAGAAAACCATGAAGGAACTAGCAGCACCAGATGATGCTTTTCAGTATTCTTGCATTGTCTATCCTGAGCTCACTGGAGATTTTGAATTAAGATCAGGACTTATTCATCTCTTGCCCAAATTTCAAGGTCAGTCTGGGGAGGATCCCAACAGACATTTACATGAGTTTCACGTTGTCTGCTCCACCATGAAGCCTCAAGGGATTTCAGAAGAAGATATCAAGCTAAGGGCATTTCTATTTTCCCTGACTGGAGCAGCGAATGATTGGTTTTACTACCTGCCTACTGGGCATGTTTCTAGCTGGATTTCTATGAAAAAAGCATTTTTGGAGAAGTACTTTCCAGCATCCAGGACTGCAATTATCAGAAAGAGCATATGTGGAATACAATAAGTAGTGGGAGAAACTTTGTATGACTACTGGGAAAGGTTCAACAAACTTTGTTCTAGTTGCCCACAACACCAGATCAGTGAGCAGCTCCTTATCCAGTATTTCTATGAGGGTTTGCCCCAGATGGACAAGATTATGATAGACGCCGCAGCTGGAGGAGCACTAGTAAACAAAACACCGGATCAAGCTAGGGAGTTGATTTCAAATATGGCAGAGAATTCACATCAATTTGGAAGTAGAGCTTTGTCCACCAGAGGAGTAAATGAGGTTCAGATGGTATCTAATGAGCAAAAGGAAATCAAGAATTCATTGATGGAGCTTATCTCCCTGGTGAAGCAAATGACTCTAAACAATGTGAGTCAAAATCAGAATTTCTCAGTATCTCCACCTTCAAGCTAAGTGATGGGGTTATGTAGCATTTGCTCAAGCCAAAAGCATAACTCGGATTCATGTCTTAACCTCCAACAAAATGAAACAATAGCGGCATTGACTAGAGGACAATTTCAAGACAAGAATAACCCGTATTCCTCTACTTATAACCCTGGTTGGAGGGATCATCCAAATCTGAAGTATGACAACTCATTTTACCAACAAAACCCATCACAACAGCCCTATCAGCAACCCCCAACTGAATTTCCAGCAAAATCAGCAAGGGCAGCAACAATTTCAGTCACCATTTCAGCAATTCTAGCCACCTTTTCTAGGGAATCAGCAACCTTTTCAAGGGAATCTGAATTTTCAGCAATAAAATCAACCATCACGGCAACAATTCCAACCATCACAGCAAGGTTTTCAGCCCTTCAATCAAAACTTTCAGCTCCCAAATCAGAATTTCCAGCCTACTCAATTTCAGCCTTCACCACAACAATTTTCACTTCAAAACCAGAATTTTCAGGGCTATAATTCTCAGCAAGTTCAGCCAAGTTTCCAACCAAATTATCAACAATTTCAGCAGCCATTTCAACCCTACAATCAGCCCCAACAACCCCAATTTCAGAATTCACAGCAGGGTAACACTTTTCAACAGCCTACCTCATCATTTCAAGGCCAACCGAAGACTTACTCTAATCAAGGAGGCTATGGAGGTTCTAGTGGGGGAAATTCTCAACAACAAAGGCTAGAGGAGATGTTACAACAACTTTTGCAACAACAATGAAATGATCCCACCTTGCAAAATATTGAGAGACAAATAGGACAATTGGCTAGCGGGATGAACCAAATACAAGCCCAAGGATCAAGCCAACTACCTTCTCAAGCTACTCCCAATCCAAAGTGAAATGTTAGTGCTATTACTTTGAGGAGTGGGAAGGTCACTTCAACTTCAAATGATCGAAGGGCTGAATTTTTGGAAAACATGACAACATCTACTTTTGCAGGCCCAAACATGCCTGAAATCACTTCAAATTCAATTGGTTTAAACCCTAGTCCAAGCCTAACTCCTTCCTTAAGTAATCCTGTGATTTTGGTGGAAAATGAAGGAGAAATCAGTGACAAAAGTGATTTTACAGCAGCTACATCAAGTGGAATTTCAGCTCAAGTGTCAACTCCTCAAATTTCGGCTCAAGAGGAAGATTTAAGGGTTCCCTTACCCTTTCCCCAGCGCAAAACTCAGGCTAAGAAGCAAGTGGAGGAGAAGAAAGCTAAAGAATATAATGAGCTTGTGAAGTTATTCAGTAAGGTGGAGATTAATGTACCCTTGTTGACCATGATTAAACAGATTCCTAAGTATGCCAAATTCCTCAAAGATTTATGTGTTCACAAGAAGAAGCTTAAGGAGAATGAGTTGGCCAGCTTGGGGAAAAATGTTTCAGCACTTATCCATGTCATCTCTCAGAAGTGTAAAGATCCAGGGTTTTTTACTGTATCTTGTGAGATAGGAAGAACTATGTTTCACGATGCTATGTTAGACTTGGGAGCCTCCATTAATGTAATGCCCAAATCAGTCTTCCAGATGCTTGGTATTGGTCCTCTGCAGCCCACCGGAGTGGTAATTCAATTGGCAGACAGGAGTCAGACCTATCCAGCCGGTATTATTGAAGATGTTTTGGTAAAAGTGAAGGGCTAATTTTCCCGACAGATTTCTACATTCTTGACATGGAAGGAGACTACCTTGCACACGGATGCCCACTCAACCTTGGGAGGTCATTTCTGAAGACTACGAGGATAAAGATCGATGTTTATGCTGGTACACTGTCCATGGAAGTAGTAGACACAGTAGTCCAATTTAGTATTTTCGATGCCATGAAGTACCCTAGAGAAGATCACTCTATTATGAGCATTGATATTCTGGATGGATTGGTTGACACTGATTCAGATGCTGAGGGAGCTCCACTTGTTATTCCCGGAGTCATTTCAGAGGAGGCTGAGGAGACACTTGCTATTGAGGAGGATGATTCAGAGGTTATTTCAGATTCACTTCAAGCTGGAGAGGATTTTATAGGTGTAGGGGATTGCACAGAGCCCCAAGGATCACCTACTTCTATTGATATTTCAGAGGATTTAGAGCATAGGTATCATAGTGTAGGGGATTGCATAGAGCCCTAAGGATCACTCATACCTACTGAGCAGGCCTAGATTGAGCTCAAGCCACTACTAGATCATTTGAGATATGCTTATCTAGGAGAGGAGCAGATTTTTCCTATCATTATTGCATAGCACCTAGACTCAGAGCAAGAAGAGAAATTACTGCAAGTCCTGAGGCAGCACAAGAAAGTCATTGGGTGGACTTTATCAGATATACCAGGTATTAGCTCAGCTATTTGCATGCACAGGATATTTTTGGAAGAAAATGTCAAACCAGTTAGGCAGCCACAGTGGAGATTTAATCCACTTATTTTGGATGTGGTAAAGAAAGAGGTGACTCAACTATTATAGGCAGGAATCATCTACCCTATTTCTGACAGCCAGTGGGTTAGTCCCATCCATGTGGTGCCTAAGAAATCTGGAGTTACAGTGGTGGAAAATGGAAGCAACGAGTTAGTGCCCACCAGAGTCAAAAATTCATGGAGAGTATGCATTGACTACAGGAAGCTAAACAAAGTCACGAGGAAAGATCACTTCCCTTTGCCATTTATTGATCAAATGCTTGAGAGGTTGGCAGGGAAATCTCATTACTGCTTCTTGGATGGGTACTCAGGATATTTCCAGATTTGCATAGACCCAGAGGATCAAGAGAAGACTACCTTCACTTGTCCTTTCGGCACATTTGCCTACAGACGGATGTCATTTGGACTCTGCAACGCTCCAGGAACGTTCCAGCGATGCATGGTAAGTATATTTGGTGAGTTATTAGAGCATTGCATGGAGATTTTCATGGATGATTTTTTAGTTTTTGGCACGTCATTTGACTCATGTTTAGATAACTTGTCTAGGATTTTGCTCAGATGCATTGAGACTAATCTTGTGCTTAATTTTGAAAAATGCCACTTTATGGTAGAGCATGGAATTGTACTAGGACATATAGTCTCTAGGAGGGGTATTGAGGTAGATCCTGTAAAAATTAGTGTTATATCTTCTTTATCTAACCCCGTATGCGTACGGGATGTTCGTGCCTTTCTTGGACATGCAGGATTCTACCGCAGATTCATTAGAGATTTCAGCGATATTGCTCGGCCCTTGACACGGCTGTTGCAAAAAGAGGTTGATTTTTGTTTTGATGATAAGTGCAATGAAGCTTTTCACAGATTAAGGGACTCTCTTACCTCAGCTCCTATCATTAGACCACCTGATTAGAATTTACCATTTGAACTAATGTGTGATGCATCTAATTTTGCAGTAGGAACTGTTCTTGCTCAGAGGGTGGATGGAGCACCTCATGTCATATGCTATGCCTCCAAGACCCTAGATGCCGCCCAAGCAAACTACACCACCACTGAAAAGGAGCTTCTTGCCATTGTTTTTTGCTTTAGACCGGTTTAGATCTTATTTATTGTGCTCACATGTTATTGTTTTTTCTAATCATGCAACTTTGAAATACCTGTTGAAAAAGCCTGATGCTAAGCCTAGACTAATCAGATGGATGCTTCTGCTCCAAGAATTTGACTTGGAAATCCATGATAGAAGCGGTAATGAGAACCTAGTTGCAGATCACTTGAGCAGAATTGAGGGAGATGAATCCCCTACCCCTATCGACGATGACTTTAGAGACGAGCACCTTCTTGCGATACATGGAGAGTCGCCTTGGTATGCAGACCTTGTTAACTTCTTAGTAGCTCATGTCTTTCCTACACAATTTTCTAAAGCTCAAAAAGATAAACTCAAAAGTGATACTAAATTCTACGTGTGGGATGATCCTTATGTTGGGTCCGGGTGCATGTTGACATGGATGCGGGTTCGTAATTTCAAAATTAATTATGTGCAGCGGAAGGATTAGCATAAATAATTTCTCTAAATCATTTAACCACACATCTAAGCATGCAATTTTATCTTGTGTAGACATGATCATATACTTAAAATTTTTGCAGAAATGTAAACTAATTTACATATTACCTCGCGTAACTCAAAGGAAGGGACGAGATCCAACTATAAGCGTCCCTTGGAAGCTCCGCCTCTATTCGCGTCCACGCCGAGTATCTTCGGGATGACTTCGCAAAGCCACGAGTTTCGTGTTCTCGAGAACTACTAGATTCTCCGAGAACGCGACGAGAAAAATCAAGAGAGAAGTCGGAAGACTAACCACAAAAGGATGGCCGACTGGTGCTCCTTCTTGGGGCTGGTTGGCGCACGGCAAGAAGGGGAGAAGAGAAGGAGAGAAAGAGAGGGAGAGAGTCTATGCCTTCATCTCTATGATTCACCACCCAAGCCTTGCCTTGGGTCCTTTATATAGTGGCCTCTCAACCATCAAGCCTCTCAAATATGGAATAACTTATTCCATCATGCCAAGTTTGATTTTATATCATGGTTAAAATCATATTTTAATTCATGATAAAAATCTTCTCTCCTATGGAATAAATTTTCTTATCATGGTAAATCAATCCATGATTGATTTTAATAAAATAAACCAATCCATGGTTCATTTTAATTTCCATGAAAAATAAACCAAACCTTGGTTTATTATATAAAAATTTATATCATCCATAATTTTATAAAACAAACCACACTTGGTTTATTTTATAAATTAAACCAAAAACTTGGTTCTCTCCCTTTGTTGTGGCCGGCCAAGCAAAGAGGATGGCGGCCCTCTTTGGCCGGCCCATCCAAGCCAAGCCCCAATGAATTAATCTTATTTAATTCATCTATTAAGTCTTCAAAAGACTTAGCCATTTTACGCTTCCGATGCATCTCTGAAAAATTCAGATTCGACTTATCGTTTGGCTCAACCAAACTTAATCTCTCTTATTGGAAAATCCAATTTTCAACTCATTTTAAATCTCTCAGATTACTCGTAGTGCGTGTGACTAAATAGACTTTCGATTTATGTTGGCCGTCTATAATTAATCAATTAATTATAGAACGATCATGAGTGGCACCTAGTAGTACATCATGATCCCTAATTAATCGAAAGATCAACGGTTGACCTCAGAAACAATTCTGAAACCCTTCAGCAACTATAATGAATCGTGCCCCATTCCCTTCACCATCTTATACCCACTTGGTTCAGGACATGGTCTATGTGTGTCAGTCCCCACTAGGCTGACTACGTCACACCTAGCCCAAGTAATGTCTTTCTCGTCCAATGGATTCTAATTACTCTCATGTATTTCAGAGACTCATACTCTGAACATGTCATGCTCTGGCCAGAGACTTCGAGTAACAATCCGACGATAGGCCTCGGGTATACATCTCCTCGCAAGGAGTGGTAAATCCTTTATAGGTTGTTCAAACATCTTCGGGCACTTCGGCTTATACCCAATCATCCTGGGTCCACACCTCCTTGGAGACGCTTGCTTAAGATGTCAAAGTATAAGTCTCCATGACCAAGATGACTTGAACACAGTAAGTCAAAGGAACATCGCACTTAAGCTGCAGTAAGAACTTCACTGACATATCTATATGTAGACTACCATATGAAGTTTTACAGCCAGTCACTCCAATGAACTAGTTCCCTTAACTAGCATTCATGTTTATCTCCGGACATCTCAATGTCACCAGCCAGTGAGAATCAGCTGATTAGAGAATAACTCATGCTAGTCTTAACAGAATTGATAGTGTCCGTATTTATCAATTCATCGACTAGGGACAATTTCAATACTTCACAATTGCACATGTAGAGATAATCACTAGTTGTGAATTCATCACAAATTCTCTCATGTTGTGAATTGTATTGCGTACATTCAGTAAATGAGTTTAATATCTCAATCAAATATACAAACATGTATACTCAAATAGTGAATATTCATTTATTAAAATAAATGATTACAATCATAAGGCAATTGCCTTAGGACATTTCTCTCATATCACTAGCAAACTCCCACTTGGCCTAATGCCAATCGCTACGGTACCCAATACCACAGACTTTATCATGCCCCTCAAACTTGCTTTGAGCCAAGGCCTTAGTTAATGGATCCGCTAAATTCCTTTCAATGGGAATTTTCTCAATTTGTATATCATTCCAACTTATAATCTCTCTGATCAGATGATAGCGAAGCACATGTTTGGATCGCTGATGAGACCTTGGTTCCTTCGCTTATGCAATAGCTCCATTGTTGTCGCAGTAAATCGGTATTGCTTCATCAATGGTTGGAACCACACCAAGTTCTGAGACAAACTTCTTGATCCAAACTGCTTCCTTTGCTGCTTCTGAAGCTGCAATATATTCCGCTTCCGTGGTAAAATCTGCTACGGTGTCTTGCTTGGAACTCTTCCAACTTATTGCGCCTCCATTCAAAATAAATACGTATCCGGACTGAGATTTGGAGTCATTCTTATCTGTCTGGAAACTGGCATCTGTATACCCACGTATTACTATATCACCTTCTCCATATATTAGGAACACATCCTTAGTGTTTCTTAAGTACTTGAGGATTGTCTTGACAGCAACCCAATGATCCATTCCTGGATCAGACTGGTATCTGCTTGTGACGCTCAGATCATACGATACATCGGGCCTAATATATAACATAGCATACATGATAGATCCTATCGCGGATGCATAAGGAATCTTACTCATGTAAATCCTTTCGTCATATGTGCGCGGACACATAGACTTCGAAAGGTTGATCCCATGTCTGATGGGAAGGTAACCTTTCTTGGATTCCGACATGCTAAACCTTTCTAGCACTTGGTCTATATATGTAGACTGCGAAAGACCATGCAACCGTTTTGATCTATCTCTATAAATTCTAATCCCAAGGATATAGGTTGCTTCTCCCAGGTCTTTCATGGAGAAAGTTTTGGACAACCAAATTTTAACTAACTATAAGACTTATATATCGTTTCCTATAAGTAATATGTCATCGACATATAACACTAGGAATACGACTGCACTCCCACTAACCTTCTTGTACACACAAGGTTCGTCAGGATTTTGTGAGAAATCAAACTCATTGATTGTCTCATCAAAACGGATGTTCCAGCTCCTGGATGCTTGCTTTAGTCCATATATGGATCGTCGAAGCTTGCATACTTTGGTTTTATTAACCGATGTGAAATCTTCAAGTTGTATCATGTATACATCCTCAAGCAGGTTTCCATTAAGGAAAGTTGTTTTTACATCCATTTGCCATATCTCATAATCATAATGAGCTGCTATGGCCAGGAGCATCCGAATGGATTTAAGCATAGCTACTGGCGAATATGTTTCGTCATAATCAATTCCTTGTTTCTGACGATATCCTTTTGCCACTAATCTAGCCTTAAAGGTAACAACATTACCTTCCATGTCGGTTTTCTTCTTGAAAACCCACTTGCACCCTATGGGCTTAATCACTTCAGGTGGATTAACCAAGTCCCATACTTGATTTTTGTACATGGAGTCTATTTCCGACTTCATGGCTTCAAGTCATTTATCCCTTTCTGAATTTTTCAGAACATCTTCATAACTGATAGGTTCGTCATCGTTAATGAGTAACACATCGTTCGATTCACTTATGAGAAATCCGTATCTCTCTGGAATATTGCATGTCCTATCAGACCTACGAAGAAGTGGTGTTGTTTTAGGTTCAACTGATAGCTCATCATTATGAGTTATTGGTTATGGGTCTAGACTAGGTGTCTCTGTAATGTCTATTGGAGTTTCTTGAACTTCTTCAAGTTCAATGCTACTCCCACTGTTTTCTTGTAAAAGGAATTCTTTTTCTAGAAATACAGCATGCCTTGAAACAA
>JAGFNQ010008259.1:103832-163497 GCA_024364735.1 Boesenbergia rotunda | reverse complement strand
TTATTTTATGATTATGTCGATACACTATAAGGTTGCATGCTAGATACGAAGTTAAAATAATATAGGAAATTATTTTATGCAAATTCTTCCGCTGCACGTAAAAATTTAAAATTTTACGAACTCGTATCCTCGTCGTCATGCACCCGGTCCCAACAGATCGCATCATCGAATCGAAGATTCCAGCTCCGAGAAGCTTGCTTTAGACCATAAATGGCCCTATGCAGCTTGTATACTCTGCCAGTATGCTGTGGATCTACAAAACCCTCAGGCTGTGTCATGTACACATCCTCGAGGAGGTTTCCATTCAGAAACGCTGTCTTGACATCCATCTACCAGATCTCATAATCGTGGTAGGCTGCAATAGCAAGCATGATCCGAATGGACTTAAACATCGCTACTGGAGAAAAAGTTTCATCATAGTCAATACCATGAATTTGCTTGAAACCTTTAGCTACCAGTCTACCCTTATAGGTATGAGTAAGTCCATCCATGTTAGGCTTTCTCTTAAAGACCCACTTACACCCAATGGGTTTGACCCCTTCAGGTGGATCAACCAAGGTCCAAACTTGGTTAGTGTACATGGATTCCATTTCGGATCTCATGGCTTCCAGCCATGACTCAGAATCTGGGCTCATCACAGCTTCCTGATAGGTGGTAGGCTCATTCTCAATGATCATAACGTCATCATGGTCAGGCAAGAGAAATGAATATCTCTCAGGCTGACGACGTACCCTATCAGACCTGCGAAGAGGTAGGTCTACCTGAACAGGTTGTTGTTCCACAACTTCTTGTGTAACAATCTCATCAACCACCACACTTTGTGGTTCCTGTTCAACTTCCATCAAGGCTTCAGTGCTATTGTCCATGTCTTGAACTTCTTCAAGACTGAACGTACTCCCACTAGTCTTTCTAGAAACAAAGTCCCTTTCTAGAAATACTCCAGTCTTAGCAACAAACACTTTGTGCTGACTAGGAATGTAGAAGTAGTATCCCTTCGTTTCCTTGGGATACCCTATGAAATAACACTTATCAGATTTGGGTCCCAGTTTGTCTGAGACTTGACGTCGTACGTAAGCCTCACAACCCCAAACCCTCATGAAAGACATCTTGGGACTCCTCCCTGTCCATATCGTATATGGTGTCTTCATGACAGCCTTTGATGGAACACGGTTTAGTGTGAACGCTGCCGTGTCTAGAGCATATCCCCAAAAGGATATAGGAAGATCTGCGTGACTCATCATAGATCGTACCATATCTAATAAGGTACGATTCCTCCTTTCGGATACACCATTCCACTGTGGTGTCCCAGGAGGAGTGAGTTGAGATAGAATCCCACACTCAGCTAAATAGTCACGAAACTCATGGCTCAAGTATTCTCCACCTCGATCTGATCGAAGTATTTTAATACTCTTGCCGAGTTTGGTTTTGTACTTCATTTCTGAATTCTTTGAACTTTTCAAAGGACTCGGACTTATGTGTCATCAAGTACACATAACCATATCTACTGAAATCATCAGTAAATGTGATGAAGTATCTATAACCACCTCGAGCAGCAACATTGAAAGGGCCACATACATCAGAATGTATGAGTCCTAACAAATCTGTTGCCCTCTCGCTATGTCCACTAAAGGGAGTCTTAGTCATCTTGCCTAGAAGGCATGACTCGCATGTCTCATATGATTCAAAATCAAATGAATCCAGCAATCCATCCTTATGGAGCTGGGACAAGCGACTCTCATTTATGTGGCCTAAGCGACAGTGCCAGAGATAGGTTGGGTTCAACTCATTTGATCTCAACCTCTTGGTACTTACATTATAGATAGGGCGTTCTAAGTCTAGAATGTAGAGTCCGTTGGTAAGATCTGCACTACAATAGAACATTTCATTTAAATAGACTGAACAACATTTGTTCTTAATTATAAATGAGAAGCCTTTCTTGTCTAGACAAGAAACAGAAATTATGTTCTTAGTAAGTGCAGGTACATAACAACAATCATCTAGTTCCAGTACAAGCCCAGAGGGCAGAGATAGAAAATAAGTTCCTACAGCAACAGCAGCAACTCGTGCTCCATTGCCTACTCGTAGGTCCACCTCGCCCTTTGCCAATGCCCTGCTATTTCTCAGCCCCTGCACATTGGTACAAATGTGAGAAGCACATCCAGTATCTAATACCCATGATGTAGAAATAGAAAGGTTGACTTCTATAACATATATACCTGAAGTAGAAGACTCGCTTCTCTTCTTCTTAAGATCCTCCAGGTAGATCTTGCAGTTTCTTTTCCAATGCCCTTTCTCACCGCAATGGAAACAGGTGGCATCCTTCTGCACCCCACCCTTGGGTTTAAGTGCTGCAGAGCTGGCTTTGCCCTTGGTTTGGGTCTTACCCTTACCTTTGGGCTTCCACTTACCCTTGCCTTTGCCCTTCTGTACCATCAGGACGGTACTAGGCTTGGTGAGATTAGGCTCAGCAGTTCTTAACATGTTGAGTATCTCGGGAAGTGGTTTGTCTAATTCGTTCATGTTGTAATTCATGACGAATTGACGGTAACCTGGCGGCAACGATTGCAGAATCAGGTCGGTAGCCAGCTCTTGGCCCAAGGGAAACCCTAGTCTATCGAGGTTCTCGACGTACCCAATCATCTGGAGTACGTGAGTTCCTACTGGGGTTCCCTCTTTCATCTTGCATGAAAAGAGGGCCTGAGTCACTTCGAACCGCTCATGCCTTGCCTGCCCTTGATATAATTGCTTGAGGTGGCCAATCATATCGTAAGCATTCATGTTCTCGTGTTGCTTCTGAAGCTCAGAGGACATGCAGCATAGCATTAGGCACGACACGTCTAACGCGTCGTCTTGATGCTTCTGATGAGCATCTCTAACGCTACGGATGGCTGAGGGTGGTGGTGCTTCAGGAACTGCTTGCTCTAGAACGTACAGCTTACGTTCCTGTTTGAGGACTATCCTCAAGTTCCTGTACCAGTCCAGGAAATTAGCTCCAGTGAGCTTGTCCTTCTCAAGGACAGATCGCAGAGAGAGGGTATTCGCGTTTGAAGACATGACAATCTACAACAGATAAATGCAGAGAATAAATATCATATTCTAGTAATCATCTAATTAGGCCTTTAATTAAATGATGCTCCCACTAAATTATAGGAATTTTGGTGGAATCAAGTCATTGGAGTGGTCAAACCACACTACTAGATCCGTACCAATTTACTATAATTTATGTGGGACAAGATCCACATCATACTATGCCTTGAGTTAGCTTTGGCTAAATCGCCCAAGACTTAGTATGATCGGTAGATAACTAATTTATCAATTACATCTCTATGCAACTCTTGTTTATAGGATCAAGATTTAACGTTTACGAATAATCTTGAGTTAGCTTTGGCTAAATCGCTCAAGACTATTTAAAACGGTGATTTTGTCCTACCCTTTCCAACTATTGGAATACGCCTATAGCTTTACTCGATCCAATTGAGTTAACTAGTTACTCAATCTGATTGAGCTCGATCTAACCCGAGCCGTGATAGGCGGGACCAAGGTTGTCCCTCCGCATCCTACCAAGATTAAATGCGTTGCTCTGCTTTGGCAGAATCGACAAGCGCATATGATCGAGGTAGTGATGGGTATCAGGACCCGGTAGGCGTTTACGAGTTGATTCGATTTTAGATCTAATCTAATCGAGGATGTGCATCACATCTAGGCATTTATGAAATCTAATTTAATCCTAAATGTGTATTAAGTGCACATCAAAATGTGGTTCCCACATTACTTGTGCATCTCATACACTTAAGTTTATTTTTACTATTCTACATTATCATGCATCATATACATCACAAGCATAGCAATAATAAAAATAAACATAAGTGACTTGGTCATGGCCCTGCTAAGACCCTCTCAAGCCAATGAGAGGATCCGATGGTCAACCTAGGTCTAGCGGCTTCTCCAAGCGCTTCCTCTTGACCGTCTTGGTGTTGTCGGCTAGTTCTCCCGAGTCCAAGTTCTCCGGAATTTCCGTCGTCTTCACTTTTGTACATTACAAATTTTATACTCGAGTTACATTCGAGTCTAAATATGAAATACAACAGAAATAAAATATTAAAAGCCGACACGCAGGTCGCAAACACAATACAACACGCACATGTACAAAAACGGCGCGCAGGCCGTATTATGAATTACAACACAATTTTAATCTTATTAAAATTGGGTTTTGGGCCATGACCATCACACTACTGTACATAATTCAAAATTATGTAATTTTACAGATTTTATATAATTTTTCTACTGATTTTTAGAATTTTTCGAGTCACAACTCCGCGGCGGTCCCGGTAAGCGGGTTTCGGGCGTAATCGCGAGACAAGGCCCCTTGCGGGGTTAGGGGCAGCACCCCTACTCGTGAAATAACCTTCACGAGTGTCTTCTTGCGATTATACAGCGCCTTTACCCGCTGTCCCAAAATCCATTTGGGCGAAACTTGCCGTTTCGGAGAAGTTTTTCTCGGTGGCAAAGTCTACAAGTGCTTCGCACTCGTCGCTTTGCCTCTACGAGGAAAAATACTCAAAAATCCTAAAATTTAGAAAAATTACAGAAGCATAAAATTATCTAAATTTTGTATCTAATACAAAAAAATAAAAACCAACACGAGCACAAGCTTCGCTCGTGGCTCTGATACCACTGTAGGGTTTTTCGGGCCGCGAAAACCGCTTTTTGGCGTCGCGGAAACCCCGAAAGCCCCAATAGAAAGGATCCGAGCGAAGAAAACCATTTAAAAAATTTACGAGTGCTCGTTTACATGCTTCAAAACCGATCTACAACCTAGATCTATTAGAGAAGAGAAAACTACCTTCGATGCATGCCCCGCAATTCTCGCTCGCTCCTCGGTTGGTGTCGGATCTCAAGGATGCAAAGTAGCAACCCTCTAGAAGTATCCACACAAGCAAGAGAGTGGAGAGGAGAGCCCAAAAGTGTGCTAGCACTCTATTGGGGTCTTGGCAAGATGAGAGGAGAGGGAGAGCCAAAACCAAAAACCAAAACCAAGTTCGGAGAGAAATCAATCACACACCCACATATGGACTTAAGTGGCCGGCCACCACCTTAGGTAACCCCTATTTGAATTCAAAATTCAAATGGGGAGGTTACTTATCCTTGATGATGATGCCAAGTCATCACTTGGTCAAGTCAAGGTGATGTGGCTTGAGTCTAGTCAAACTTGCCTCTTATGGACTTTCCATATTTAGCCAAAGTCAAACTTTGACTTCATTATTCTCCCATGATTAGATTCATCCAACACTTGGATCAAACCCGAGTCCAACTCAAGTTGTCTAATTTGAGTCAAGTCAAACTTGCCTTTTATGGACTTTCCATATTTAGCCAAAGTCAAACTTTGACTTCATTATTCTCCCATGATTAGATTCATCCAACACTTGGATCAAACTCGAGTCTAACTCAAGTTGTCTAATTGGAGTCAAGTCAAACTTGCCTTTTATGGACTTTCCATATTTAGCCAAAGTCAAACTTTGACTTCATTACTCTCGGTCCATCATATGGACTTATTCTCCATCTATTGCTCTATGTGTGTGACCCTATAGGTTCTTGTAACGTTGGCAATGCCCTTAAACCTATTTAAGGACATAAGCAATGAGAGGTATCTAGCAACACATCATTGCTACCCAAGTTACAAGAATGTCGAGATCCAACATCACCATTGTGACTAATAATTGTGACCATCACAATATATGACAACGTCCTTCTATCCTCGATATCTAGATTGATCTTTCATGAGGCATAGACCGTGTCATCCTCAAATCAATATATATGTCTTGATCTCCAAGTAGACTCACTATAATCAAATAAGCTCAATATCTAATATTGCCTTATTTGGGCATGGTCATTCACTTAGTGGTCTTACTCTATCAAGAACGAAGATATCACTCCCGTCATATAGGAGGGATAGATCCCATCTACGTTACTCACATCCCTCCGCATAATTTGTTACAAACCCAGTAATCGCCTTTATAGTCCACCCAGTTACGGGTGACGTTTGACGAAGCCAAAGTACGTAACTCCTTATGTAGGGAACTATGGTAACTTCAGGTCTAGGACTATAGTCATACTAATAGTCACATGAGAAAGTATATGACACTCATATAACGATCCATGATACTTTCTCATGGCGGGCCATTCAGTATACATTCTCTAATGTATACCCATGTGTCAACTTGATATCTCATATCCATGACTTGTGAGATCAAGTCATCATGTTGACCTACATGCTAGTCTCTATGCATTAACATTGTCCTTGAATGTTAATACTTGACTAGGAATAATTAAGAATAGTGTTCTCTATATCATCTCACTATCGATTCAACTAATCGATTGATATAGATAAGAACCTTCTACTCAAGGACGTTATTATACTAAGTTATTTGGCACCAATACACATAAGTACAATAACCATAAGAAATGCCTTTATATATAAGAAATATATATACAAGAATATGATACAATGAGTCCAAAAAGTAATCATCATATGATTGGCTCTAGGGCTCTCACTAACATCTCCATGACCATGATGACTTGAACACCGCAAGTCAAAGGAACATCGCACTTAAGCTGCAGCAAGAACTTCATTGACATATCTATATGTAGATTACCATATGAAGTTTTACAGCCAGTCACTCCAATGAACTAGTTCCCTTAACTGGCATCCATGTTTATCTCCGGACATCCCAATGTCACCAGCCAGTGAGAATCAGCTGATTAGAGAATAACCCATGCTAGTCTCAACAGAATTGATAGTGCCCGTATTTATCAATTCATCGACTAGGGGCAATTTCAATACTTCACAATTGCACATGTAGAGATAATCACTAGTTGTGAATTCATCACAAATTCTCTCATGCTGTGAATTGTATTGTGGACATTCAGTAAATGAGTTCAAGATCTCAATCAAATACATGAACATGTATACTCAAATAGTGAATTTTCATTTATTAAAGTAAATGATTACAATCATAAGGCGATTGCCTTAGGACACTTCTCTCATATTACTAACAGGTACTCCCTAGTCAGTAAATCTTACATAGTCTACAACAAGAAATCTAGATTGGTTGAAGAGTCTTCTGATGTTGTTTTTGAGGAAATTCCAAAAGTAAATGATCAATCAGAAGATGTCGAAGGAGTTCAATTCGAACTAAGGCAACTAGGTTTGGATGGAAGTCCAAATGTTGTAGATGGTGGTGATGAGTCTGATGACGGTGAGCCTAGACAACTCATAGACCAGCCGGATCCTGAGGCTGAGCTTGTGTCTAGTGACACCACCCAAGAAGCACCACCAACACCAAGGACAACTAGGTTAGCCTCTAGTCATCCCCAAGATCAAATTGTTGGAGACATCCATCATGGTGTTAGGACTAGATCATTCTTTAGGAATGAGGCTAATGAAGTTGCCTTAATTTCTGAAATTGAACATAGGAAAATTGACGAAGCATTAAATGATCCCGATTGGATCATTACCATGCAAGATGACTAGGTCAATTCGAAAGAAGTCAAGTGTGGGACTTAGTCCCTAGACCCAAGAAGATAACCATTATTGGAACCAAATGAGTCTTCAAAAATAAATTGAACCATAAGGGAGAAATCATAAGAAGCAAGGCACGCTTAGTAGCCAAGGGCTACAGTCAAGTTGAAGGCCTTGATTACGATGAGACCTATGCTCCCATGGCACGATTAGAGTCCATCTGATTGATGCTTGCATTTGCAGCACATCGTGGTTTCAAACTTTATCAAATGGATGTCAAATCGGCCTTTCTAAATGGTTTAATAAGAGAAGAGGTCTATGTCGAACAACCTCCGGGGTTTGAGAGTACCGAATTCCCAAACCACGTGTTCAAGCTCAAGAAGGCGCTCTACGACCTTAAACAAGCACCCCGAGCTTAGTATGAGCGGTTGTCGACATTTCTAATTGAAAAAGATTTTGTGAGAGGACAAATAGACCCTACACTATTTCTATGAAGAGATGGTGACAATATATTTGTGACCCAAGTATATGTCGATGACATAATTTGTGGCTCAAACAACAAGGGCTATTTAAATGAATTTATTGGACAGATGGAGAGTGAATTTGAAATGAGTCTAGTGGGAGAGTTGACTTTCTTCCTTGGACTTGAAATCAAGCAAACTCGTGACGGAATCCATGTGCACCAATCAAAGTACACTCAAGAGATGATCTGAAAATTTAACATGAGTGATTCGAAGAAAGTTACCTCTCCCATTGCTACAAACATAAAATTAGACAAGAATGAGAGTGGTAAACCTGTTGACCTAACTCAATATCGGTGCATGATAGGTAGTTTGCTATACCTCACAGCTAGTCGACCTGATATACTTTTTGCTGTCGGTATGTGCGCTAGGTATCAAGTTTGTGCCAAAGAATCTCATCTAATTGCCGTTAAAAGAATTTTGAGATACCTTAAAGGCACAATTGGAGTTGGTCTTTGGTACCCCCGTACTGAGTCTTTTAACCTAATTGGCTATACCGATTCCGACTATGATGGATGCAAGTTGGACCGGAAAACCACAAGTGGGGGCTGCCAATTCTTAGGTTCATCTCTAGTTAGTTGGTCAAGTCGAAAGCAACATTGTGTTGCTCTCTCCACGACCGAGGCAGAATATATCGCCATGGTAGAGAGCATATCACAATTGTTGTGGACGATTCATACACTAGAGGACTATGGGTTAAGCTACAAGGGCATGCAAGTGTTGTGTGACAACATTAGCACAATTAACCTAACAAAGAATCCAGTCCATCATTCTAGTACCAAGCATATTGAAGTGCGTCACCACTTCATTAGAGATCATGTTGCTAGAGGAGATATTGTACTCTCACATGTAGAGTCCAAATCAAACCTAGCGGACATTTTCACTAAACCACTCCCCGAGAATGAATTTAGTTTCTTACGAAGGGAAATGGGAATGTGTCGTGCTTCATAGGATTAAAAAGCATTCAAAACCCTTCATGATCATTACAAATTGTTGGGAACAATTGGGCAACTTGGGGACATCTCACACAAACTATAAGGGTTAACAAAACGTTTTTGTTTGCTAGAAATGGGTTGAGATGCTAGGATCAACCTAATTCCTCAAAATGTCAATGCATCCCTTGAGAAATTAGGTTGATGAGATAATAATCACTAAGTTGACCAAGTATGGGGAAAACCAATGCATAACATATGTGTACTTGGTTCCATGATCATACTTGGACATTCCAATCAAGGAAACTTGATTGGAGACTTTATATTGATACAAACTTGGGTGACAATTGATTGGATGTTTGTGATTGAGTTTGCCACCACTTGGGTGGAGTAAATTGATTTGTTAGACACATAAGGATCTTTGATCCTTCTTAAAGGATCAATTATATCAAGGGATCACTTCCAAGATCGATAATTTTCATCAGATTTTATCAGAAATCGATAGGGTCTGAAACTGAAATTTCAGATCGTTTCAGAAATAATCCTGATACCTGATCGGTCACCGGACCGATCAGGAGCATGTCTGATCGGTCCAACTGACCGATCTAACCGAATTGCGATACCCCTCTGCAATCTCTCTGTGTTGGCTGGATCGGTCCACAGACCGATCTGGCTCACTGTGTGGATCGGTCCACTGACCGATCAGGAGACCCACGAAAAATCACGCAAACCCACTGTTCGCTTCCTGATCGATCAGCCGATAGATCAGGAGCCTACCTGATCGGTCACCCGACCGATCAGGACTAGGCCAGACCAATCAGGCTGAGCCCTGATCGGTCTGGGCGCTCCCAGATCGAACGGTGATCCGTTCGATCACATTAAATTCTGGTTGGTGGACCGATCTACCAACCTATTAACTCCCTCTAAACCTTACCTTCCCAAGCCCTAGCGCCGAAACCCCTCATCCTCCCTCTTGTGTGTGCGATCTTCTTCCTGAGTCTCTTCTCCCTGTGCGTGTGACTTCTTTCTCTTGCGTGAAACCTTCTCCCATTCCCTGTGAGGTCGCGGTTTCTTCATCTGCGTGTGCTGTTGGAGTTCCTCCCTTTCTCCCAAGAGCTCTCCTACTGCGATCAGATCCTCTCGTGCGCAAGCCTTCAGCAAATCTCACCCAAATGGCACCAAAGTGAGCGTTTTGCTTCCAATCTTTCCTTACTGCTTACTTCTTAAGATTTGTGATGTCTAGGCTAGCCATGTTTTTTTCTTATGGTTTCTTTTTGTGTTGTGACCCTACTCTTTCCGTGACCTTTCATCACCATGACATGGATCTCATTGATTAAACCTAACTTCATTTGATTATTTTCTATTATGATCAATGTCCTAAACTTCAAATTCCTCTTCTTGTGTTGTGATTTGATCCATTCAATTTGGTGTCATGACCTTCCCATGATCCTATCCTACTAATTAGACCTAATCTTGACCTTACTTTCTTGTCATCATTCTTATGATTAAATTAATCCATTATTTCCAACCCTTAGGAAATCTCCTAAAGGCAAAGAGCCGACTGAGGGCACCTCACAATCCAGAGCTCCTTCATCCTCTTCAAGACCTCAACCACCCCTTCATACAAGATTTCAAAATTCCCATTACGCACTAGCCTTTGAATATCACACTTTCAAACTCATGCCCTGTCGAACTGTGGATAGAGCATTCATTTACGAACATTGCCGATTGGTACGAGGAATCATTGAGTTTTATGAACTTCAGTCCATTCTCGTTCTCGAGCGGTCGATCAACTTTGATTTAGTCTCCGAATTTTATAACAACATGGACAGTGGAGAGGGTTCAGGGTATAGGACCCGTGTTGCCGGTATCAACCTTAATTTTGATTTATCAGCTTTCATTGCCTTCCTTGATTGTCGACGTTTGGATAATGATTATCCACTCTACCCTTATCTACCGGATCCTCTACCGGTTCCCTTCGATGGAGTCACTCCTGACTCTATCTACGAGTACTTTTTGGCCATCCCAGGCCATGGGGTCACGGTGAGCTCGCCAGTGATTTCCCCACCTTTGCTGCTCTTCACCTTTCCCTCGCTGATTATGCCTTGTTTAAGATTATCACTAACTGTCTGATACCTACTACTTCGAAGCAGTTGGACGAAATTCACTCATTCCACTGCTTGATGCTCTACGGGATGCATCAGCAGTTAGATTTTGACATAGTGACCACCATCTACTTCTCAATCATCGTCTACAGTCAGATGGACGGCCAGACAGTTTACATTCCATTTGGACATATCATTACTGCCTAGCTTCATTCGGTCGGTATCGACGTGTCACAGGGCTGGATCATGCCGATGGTTCGGCAGGACTACCGACTTGACCGACGCACATTGGCTCAGTCCGACATTGTTGTCGGACCACAGGGACTGAGGTGGAAGGATAGGAGAGGTGTAGGGGAGTTACCGAGAGCAGCCCATGATCAGATGCATCAGGAGTCGCCCACTGCTGCAGAGGGCTACTATGAATCGGATCCTGACCTTTGCTGGCAGATTGCCGAGCTGGAGCAGACGATCCAGCATGGTCTGCATGTCTCAAAGCTCTAGAGACAGGAGGTCCGATCTGAGTTTCAGTCTTTCGACGGTAGACTACACGCGTTAGAGTCTGACGTTTCTAGGATTCACCCCCGGCAGAGGACATGGCATGAGGAGTGGCACAGTTGGGCAGCTGGTCATCCGTACTAGCCTTCATCCTCTGGAGCGGCGCCTTCAATTAGCATTGCACCAGGGAACTTTATATATATTGTGATACGTCTGATGATGACCCTGCTGAGGATTGATTTGATCTTGGTTTCATGATTTTTGATGACTGTTTTGACTTGATGGCGATATGTCTGTGGTCTGACTATCATGTTTTGGTGTTGTACTTGACTTTGATGCTGTGTTATCCATCTGACTCTATGACTGATTTTCTTGTATGCCTTGCCATATTATGCATACTATTAGTTCATATGTCTGATCATATGATAGATATCTTCATGTATGCCTTGCTATATTATGCATTGCTATGCTTATTCTTACTCCATGTTTATATGATACATATGATTGGTCTGCCATGCTTTATATTTGTCATATGGTTTCATATGCCTTCAAAATTCATCTCTATCTTTTGTTGTTTTGGGAGAACCCCTAGGTTTGAGGGGGAGAGAATTTTAAACTTAACAACCCGTCTACACCCTTTTCGGTATTTGACAAAGGGGGAGAGTGTAGTTGGTTAAGTTTAGGATGATTACAAGCTTAATTATTGTAGGGGGGAGGATCCTGATTCCCCTATGAGTGTGAAATTTGCAACTATTGATTTCAAATCCCTAAACATAAAATCGGGTTGTCACACAATAAAAAGGGGGAGATTGTTGATGCAGTCTGACCCTGATTGTTATTTTGGTGTTGACACCGATTTTAGTTTAGGTTGATGAGATGATTATGATTAAGTCCTGGTCGGGGACTGGGCTTTGGGTGAATGAAAAGTCCTAGCTTGGAGGGCTAGGTGTGAAAAGTCCTAGCATGGAGGGCTAGGTGTGAAAAGTCCTAGATTGGAGGGATAGGTGTGAAAAAGTCCTAGGGAGGGCTAGGTGTGAAAAGTCCTAGCTTGGAGGGTTAAGTGTGAAAAGTCCTAGCTTGGAGGGCTAGGTGTGAGAAACCCTGGCTTGGAGGGTCAGGTCCTAGCCTGGAGGGCTAGGTGGATAAAACCCTGGCTTGGAGGGTCAGGTCCTAGCATGGAGGGCTAGGTTGGATGAAATCCTGGCTTGGAGGGTTAGGTCCTAGCTTGGAGGGCTAGGTGGATGAATCCCTAGCTTGGAGGGTCAGGTCCTAGCTTGGAGGGCTAGGTTGGATAAAACCCTGGCTTGGAGGGCCAGGTCCTAGCTTGGAGGGCTAGGTTGAAGTCCCGATGAGTGAGACTGGGCATGAAGTCTTGGTCCGGGGGACTGAGCACGAGTCAGGGGAGGCTAGGAGCCAGTTCTCTTGACTTAGAGTGAGTTTGGCCTTGCCTGGATCGGTCTGGTGACCGATCAGGGAAGTTCGCATGGAGTTCCCTCATGGATAAGTCTTGTGACCGATCCAACGATGTCTGATCGGTCTGGTGACCGACCAGGGAACATACGGTGACTTTGACAAACCTACTGATCGGCTCCTGATCGGTCTGGTGACCGATCTGGGAGCATACAGTGAGTTTGGGAACCTTACTGATCGACTCCTGATCGGTCTAGTGACCGATCAGGGATACTGTTCGGATCGTTCTGGTGAATGATCAAATGTCGCGAATTTCTCACTATAACCGTTCAGGTTGGAGCCTGATCGGTCGGAGGGTGGCCTGATCAGTTACCAGACCGATCAGGCCACATCCTGATCGGTCTTAGGACCGATCAGGAGGTTTGGACTGTGAAGCTGGGAAATCACCCTGCAAAGGGGTGGATCAGTCTGGTGATCGATCCACGACATGGGAACGGTCTGGTGATCGATCCAGGAGAAGTCGCGATTTCTGATTACGTGTTGGGGACCGATCAGGTTGGAGCCTGATCGGTCTGAACCCATCCTGATTGGTCAGGTGACCGATCAGGAGTCCCTCTGATCTGTCCAGTGATCGATCAGCAGCTGACAACTTTAATTCAAAAGCGATGTCAGAGCTCTGATCATGTTCTGATTACTACTGATACGCTACCGATACTTGTTGAGAGTCTTCTAATATGTGATCCTCTGCTTGATTTGCTGTGCTAATGATCTGATTTAGTGTGCAGATGATAGGGATGAATTCAAACACTCAAGGAGGGTCAATGGGTGTCTTTCCTTGGAGCAGGTTTGTCAGTTTTCCATCTCAGGTTGCAACGGATGCTGGCGCTGCTGACTGGGGCTTGGCTGAGGGAAGCTCAGGGAGTCCAGGAGAGCTCAGTGGTAGGTGAGCAGTTGCAGCTGAGTAGCTGGTAAGGTACAGTAGAGCGTCTAGTGGCTGGCGATGTGAGCTGGAGAAGCCAGATGCTTAAAAGTGCTGAGAAGTGGAGAAGAGGAAAGGATACTCTGCTTGAGCTACAACTTCTTGATCTTGCGACAACTTTGATCCATCTCTTGAGCAAGCAACTGTGAATCTGAAGAAACCTTCTGTTACTTGAGTACTTGGGAAGAAACAAGGAGCTTGGCGAGTCCATTAGTGAGAAGACACGAATAAGGGAGTTCTTGCGTGAGATCTGTGCTGAGTGGAGCTCGGTGAGAAGTTCGCTTGTGTTCTTGCGGTTCTTAGTGCTCAGTAAGATTCCTTCTTGTGTTTTCTGTACTTAATACTTCATTCATCTTAAAACGTTGTGGAGAGGTTACTCCACCAAGAAGGAGGTTGCATTCTATCTGGATTTTCCGGGGCTTGATCTGCCGACGATCAAGGGATCGCCCACCATAAGGGCACGCCAAGGAGTAGGGGCAAGTTATCCCCGAACCTTGTAAACGATCCTTGTAAGCATTTTGGTTTGCTCTTCATTTCTGTACATTTCTGTTTGTTTTCTTTATTTCCGCTGCCTAACCTCTGATTTGTAGAGAAATCTCAAAAACTGCTAAGTTTTAAGTGTCTGGCTACATACACCCCCATCTCTAGCCATCCATACAGCAACACTATGGTCCGACATGATGAAAAGGTTGAGTGATACTAGTCAAGGATCAAGAGGATAATTAATTAAATTTTCAGTAATTTAAATTAATTATCGGGCATTCGATATCATAAACACGGGGAGATGGACGACTCATAATAGGTGGTGCCCATATAAAAATATATGGGTTGGTGAGGAAGTTCAATGGGGATCCTTTAGTGGAATGAATCCTCATTAATGGATCGGGTTTGGATCCATTTGCGGGACAAGAACCAACTCCTCCTTATGGTCCCTACCTTAGCCCTATAAATACCCCATAGGAGTCATGATACAAGGAATTAATCCATAATAATCATCTAACAAGCCAAAAACCAAACCCCCCTTCTCTCTCCTAGGGTTGCGGCAACCCTCTTTGGGTCCGGCGGCAATAAGGAGAAGAAGGAGAAGGGAGACAGCGGTTCCTCTGATTTTTCTTCTTCCTCTCTACTCCTCTTTAGTCGGAGCAATCCTTGGGGTGGCTAGATTCGACGGAGCAAAGGGGAGGTAGCAGTTTTTAGTGCCGTAACTAGGAAGAAGAAGAAGGAGATCACAGCTTGGGTTTTCATCATCTTCCTCCACTTCCATTGCTTCCTCTCCTGTGATAGGAGTCTCCCTAAGTCCGGAAGCAAGTCCAGCAGGTTAGGGAATAGCTTGGTCACCGACGGCACAAGTTTGATGAAGTTCTTTCCTTATTTGTGGCCGGTGCAAGTGGAAGAAGGAAGAGGGTGGCTGCGGGTGAGTAAGGGAGGAAGAGGAGATTTGTTCTCCCTTTCTCTTTCTCTTCTTCATCTACCTAGCCTTCCTCTCGATGCTACCTTGTCGCTGGTGGACTTTGGGAGCTTGAGGTGACTGGCGGCGTAAGGAAACCCTAACCTTCTAGGGTTTGTGTTAGTGTTTGGAAGAAGCTTGAGGAAAGGGGATTAATCCGAGGCTTTCGGTGACTTCACATCATGGTAGCTCGTTGCCCACATGACGTCCAAGAGGGGAGGGCCGTAAGGTAGAAGGCTGCGAGGTAGAAGGCGAGGTATACCTCTCCCTAGTTCCGCTTGTTTTCTTATTATTTTCATGCTTGTTTTTATTATTGCATGTGTCTTGATTAATTGTCATAGTTTAATTATGTGTTAATTAATATGATAATTAATCATGTTATGGCCCGATAATAAACACAAGAATCAGCGATCCATTTGTCATCTTTTCCATGATCTTTTGATTCGGAAAGTCACAAAGCCTTATCATTGGTTTTGGCTAAGTTTGACTTGAATTAATTGATACGACGACGAGATGGTTGTTTGGGAGACGGGTCTCTATTCGGATTAAATTTTTAATCCATAGACATAGAAAGGTCTCTCATGTTCGACCCCATGTTGCTTAGGAAACCCGCCGAGCCATACCTTGGGTATTGCTACCTCGGTGGTTACAACCATCAATTGGTATCAGAGCGAGGTTTTCGTTTTGTGTGTTTAGGATTTGGTTAATTTTCTGCACATTATCATGTACTTTATTTATGCTATATAATATTTGGATATGCAAAGGCTAACTTTTTGTTGCAGGCATTAGATTCCAACTATTATGACATTAATGGAAATCATATGTGACTGATTGTGTGTTTTGTAATTAATTAAATCCTCGGGGTTGACGAGGCTAAATCAGGTATTTAATTTTTGTAATTAAATATGGCACCTGTTTAGCCAAGCTTTTATTTACTTTTGATCAAGATTATATGTACACTCTTTTGTGGAGTATAGGATCAATAGATATAAATAAGTAGCTAGTCATCTCGGCTCAGAGACTCCTTCATGGTGGCTTGCGCATGGAAAGGATGGAGTGGACGAGGTGACGACACGACTGGAGGCGCATTGGAGACAAGGCCATAATAGTTGGAAAAGCTAGGATTTTTTCTTTGTTTATATTGGTTTATGTGCATGTCGTGTGTGTGTGCATGTGAAAATCCTCAACGTAAATAACTAATTGGGAGAGGGACCCTAAGGGTCCCGTGGCCTCCATTACAATCTGATAAGTGATGCGAATAAGTCTGCGCGTCGCTCTGAGTGCCTTCCTCCCCATCGGATGAGTTTGTTCTGCGGATCACTAGGTCAGAAAAGACTATAGGAAATTATTGAAGAGCGTGTGTACTTCCCCATCGGAAGACACATAATTGGAAATAATTTTTCTTAGTGTCGTGTAATGGTAAATACTTAGATACAAATAATAGTATCCTCCCCATCGGAGTCACTGCTATTATTTGTAGGGACGAAGAGGACCAACTATTAATTTTACTTGTCATAATGTTAGGTTGACAAGATAGTAAAATTAATGGGTAAAACTGTTGGGTAGGTATGGCTCGGCAGTTTCCAAGACAGCTGGGGTCGTACCTGAGAGACCTCTCTATGTCTACGAATTAAAATTTAATCCGAATAGAGACCATCCCTCTAACGACAGTCTCGTCGTCGTGTTAATTAATCCAAGTTACAATTTAGCCAAAACCAAGGTTAAGGCCTTGTAACTTTCCGGATTAATTAACCGCCAAAGTTACAATTTTTTGTGTTGTATTTGGGGTCCATGACATAAATTTAATTATCAAATTAATTAACAAATAATTAATCTATGATAATTAATTAACCACATGTAATTAAATCAAACATGAAATAATTAACATGAAAATAAAGATGGAGCTCGGGAGAGTTATACCTCACCGTTTACCTCACAGTCTTCTACCTTATGACCATCCCCTCCTGGACGTCGTGTGGGCGATGATCTACCAAGACACGGAGTCACCAAGGCGTCCAATTAATCCTTTCTCTCTTCCTTCCTTTGAACCAAACACCAAACCCTAGGGTTAGGGTTTGGCTCCCCGTCGGCGACCCGTCAAGGAAGAGTAGATGAAGTTGAGAAGAGGAGCCCCTCTCCTTCACCACAGCCCACACCAACCTCTGCATTCTCTTCCTCCGGCCTCTCCTTTTTCCGGCGACAAGCACCAATAGAGAAGCCACCCTCGCCGGTGCTGCACCCTTCTTCCTCTTCTACTTCCGCACGCCACAAAGGAGAAGTGAGCTTCTCCTTGTCCTGTGTACGCCCGCAGCAGAAGATATAGAAGAAGAGAGTGGAAAAGAAAGAGAAGAGAAGCTTCTCTTCTTCTCCACCGTCAGCGCCGACCTCTTCTCCTTGCACCACCAAGTTTCCCTTCCTCCCTCCTTGCCGCGTGGCACCAAGGGTCGAAGATGAATCCTCCCTTGCTCTGTAATCGGCAGCAACCTTGAATGAGAGTAGAAAACCAAGGAAGAAGAAGGGTTGAGCCTTCTCTTCCACCGGCCGCCGACGCCCTAGGTGAGAGAGGGTGAGGAAAAAGAGAGAGAGGTTTTTAAGGGTTTTAATTAATTTGAAAAATTCCAATTAATTGTGGATTAATTCATTTTTTGCCTTGTATCATGACTCCTATGGGGTATTTATAGGGCTAAGGTAGGGACCATGAGGAGGAGTTAGTTCTTGGCCTGCTAATGGATCCAAACCCGATCCATTAATGGTGATCCATTCCACTAAAGGATCCCATTGTACATTCTCACCAACCCCTATATTTTCATATGAGCTCCACCTATTATGAGTCGGCCATCTCCCCATGTTTAAGATATCGAATGTACGATAATTAATTTAATTTACTGAAAATTAAATTAATTATCGTCGTAATCCTTGATTAGTACCACTCAACCTTTTTCATCATGTCGGACCATAGTCCACTTGCAAGATTTGACATGACAATCCTTTTGAGCTCACCAAGAGGGAATCATCATTCCGACTCACCAGGACACGGATTCCGTCAATAATCGACGACACACCATATAATTAATATTATTTTCTAATTTTCCGAGCCTATTGATTTAATAGAATAAATCTCACCCTTTAGTAATTCAAAGAAATAATATATAATTATACGTGCCCGTTATTATTTCGGGATTAAGAGATCATACTCCATAATAATTATCCGAGGTCTAATCCAATTTACGAAGTCAGTACAAAATTGGATGACCTCTCTTTTGGTCCTACTCAATGTATAGAAAGTACACTAGTGTAATTCTATGGCTAAGATAAATCATACCTAATTACACTACAACCATCCCGATAGTTTGTCCAATTCCATCTTGGTTGTGAGCCTCTTTCTTATACTTCTGTAAGGAGCCTGATAACATGATCTTCTATGCAACACTACGTACCATGTTATCTACAATGCCAAGTATTAGACATTTTGTGCACATACTAATATAAACATGCACTGTGTGATTTTACGATTCTCTTTAAAATGTAAATGAATTCTAACCAAAAGCAAAGCTTTTAGTATACATCCTAACAATCTCCCACTTATATTCAAAGACTTTGCTATTTTCAAAATGCCATACATCTGACCTCTAGATCCTTTACAAGCCTAAAAGCTCTCGCTACTAAGGCCTTAATGAAATGATCCACCTAGGTCATCATCTGATGCAATCTAGGCAACGACAGCTATTCCTCTTCTGGGTGGTACTTGCACTCTATGTGTTTACTTGCCTTATGGACTCATGATTCCTTCGAGTTTGCAGCTGCACCAATTTAATCACATCAAATGTGATAGTCCTGAGCAAACCAGGAATCACATCGAAGTCCATCTTGAGGTTCTTGAACCATGTAGCTATCTTGGCTGCTTCGCAGGCTGCCAAATATCCAGCCTCCATAGTAGGGTCCATCACGCAGCTACTGTGCGACACTTTGCTATACAACGGTTCTACCTCCTAAAAGTAAACAAAAAACTCGAGGAATACTTATATTTGCCCCTATTTATATTGGAATTCTGTATCCATATAACCCATAGGAAGTTGTTCTTTCTCGGTAAACCTGTATATAGTCCTTAGTCCTTCTCAGGAACTAATACATGCTTTTACCGCAGTTCAATTTCCTTGACCTGGGTTACTCTGATATCTATTACCTATGCCCATGGCACAACAGTTATCTGGGTTTGTTTCTAGCATACATGAGACTTCCTTTAGCCGATGATAGAGGAACCGCCATTACCTACTCTATCACCTTTGATAATCTAAACATATCTCTTTAGATAGAGTAACTCCAAAGCTGAAAAGTACAAAACTTTTCCTTGGAGGTTTCCATGCTTGAACGAGCTAGGACAATGTTTTATATGAAACTTGGGATGAGTAGATCATCCTTGTTTAGAGATCCCTTAGATCTTTGATCTCTAAGGATGTGTCTTACTTCTCCCAAGTCCTTCATATTGTGTGGACAACCATACCCTTATGTTTGACAATATTCCATCATTGTTGCCAACCAACAAAATATTATCTACTTATAGTACAAGAATACCACTTCATTTTTGCCACATTTTATATACACAATATCATCCGTCCTTTGAACAAATCCATATAACTGGATTTGTCTCTTCAAAGCGGATGATCCTTGTCATAGGTATAGGGATCTGGTTCATGTTCACTTAGGACCCAGTCCATAGACTCTCCAAGAATATGATACCTTTAGGTTGAGTAACAACCCTCCCACTGTGACAAGGTATTCATTGTGTATCTTCTGTGACACGAGGTGCAGTGCCTTAAGATATTCCTCTTGTACTGTTGGTACTAAGATCGTTATTACATAGTCCTTTTTCTAAGAATCAGACATTCATCTCAACGAATATCCCCTGATCCTTAGGACTATTAAACCATTCTTTTGTTCCCTTAGGATAGCCTACAAACATATACACTAGATTCCAACTTGTCAATGTCTCTCTTCAACACATGTGCTGATCTACTCATAATTTGAACATGCCTTAGACTAAGCCTCTACTTAGTCTACATTTCTATGGTTTTAAGAGACTACTGACCTAGATAGAATCAAGCATATGCACTGTCGTATCCAGGACATACCCCTTTGAACAAATCTGGCTAATCTCAAAGTGGCTTACCATCTTCTTAACTATTAGCTTAAGAGACCTTCTTCCTTCCACTGGTTGCACCATTCTATTGGGGCATACCAGGTGTAATGAATTGGGATCAAATCCCAAATCTCTGATAAGTAAGTCTTACAACTATCCCTAGAGGTACTTCCCATTATGATCTAATCATAATGTCACCATACTTTTACTTTGATATTTCTTCTGCATCAGACTTGAACTCTTTGATCTCATCATAGTATTCAGTCTTGTAGTACATCAAGTAAATGTACTATGTCCTTTAAATAATTTGTTCATCAAATAAACAAAGTATTCAAGGGTACCTCTGTTCTGGATAGACTAAGGACTTATACATATCACGATGAACCAATTCCTATATATCTTTGGCTCTATGCCCCTAGGCTTAGGACAAGCCTATTTGGTTTTGTTACTTCCATAGTAACAGTCAAAAGATCTTAAGGAAGACAAATCTTCCATTACCAATGAACCCAAGGGCTTATTGTGTAACACCCGCCTTTTCCCATACCTTATGGTGTGGCGAGGAAAGCGTCGTTACGCTTAACATACATGGACTTAGAGAACATCTTAATGCAGCGGAATACTTTTTTTTTCTACGCATGCTTAAACTTATCATTCATGAACCTAGTGTCATTAGACTTAGCATATTAACAACATGCATGGCATCATATCATAACTTAACCATTCCATAGCTTATTCATCATCATCATGAGTAGCAAGTAACTTATCCATAAACATAGCATCATAAGTCTTAAGTTATTCAGTAGGCATAACCATTATAACCGTAGCATAGAATCTAAGGAGGCATTCCCAAGACCCAAGACATGCAATATGCGTAACCAAAAAGGATCCTTTGCCAAGTCACCGCCACACACACACATGCCTTGCCTCTCCTGCTGCTTCTCCTAGTAACCTCGTGCTTGATCTGCAGTACGAGGAAAATAAACTATAAGCACACAGGCTTAGTAAGACCCTTTCCTACTCACTAAAAACCATACGTCACTTAAGCATAAACATATCAAGTGTCTTGACATAACATAACTTTGAACATAAACTTAATCATGATTATAGCATAAGTCATAAGCATAAGAGCAACTATATAGCATGATTCCTAACATAACCGTAGATCTACAACATACTTAGCATGACATAAATCTTATCGTACATGAACATAAGACATACTTATACATGGCATAATTCTTAGCATACATCAACATAAGGCATACTTATACATGGCATAATTCTTAGCATACATGAACATAAGGCATACTTATACATGGCATAATTCTTAGCATACATGAACATAAAATATACTTATACATGGCATAAGATATGAGCATAAACACAAACATAAATATACTTACCCTGGCGCGATGCATAACATGGATGTATGAATGAGTCAAATGCATTTACTATATAAGGATGCTTAGTTTTAAAATCATACTTTTAAATGCATAACATAAACATAACATCATTGGGGTCCCCGGCTTGTACCACATACATACATCATAAGCGCGCATCCCTAAGTAAATATGAGGTAGCTAGCCTCAACCTACTAGGGTAAGGACAGCATAGTCGGTAGTCCTAGAATCGGGGCGTTCTTAAGGTGCCCATCCCTGTTGCACAGTTTCGGTAGTGTCAGAACCGTGGACAGTTTCGGTAGTCCAGAACCGGGGCGTTCTTAAGGTGCCCATCCCTTGGACCCGTACTTCGGTCCGGTACAAGCCTCATTCATAAAAATAAATATGCATGCTTCATCATTCATACTTGTCATTCATACTTATCATTCATACTTATTTCATATCATCATTATGCCATCATCATTCATACTTATAATTCATACTTATCATTCATACTTAAGGCATAACTATCATCTTCATTCATACTTATCATTCTTTATTCATAACATAGGACATACATGCATAATCATGTTTCTAGTCATAACCTTATCCGGGTTCATAAAGCTTGCATGATCATGATACATAATAAACATACACCTCATACATGATACATTTCATCTAGCATACATAATCCTAGTATTCATCATAAGACATGGATGGTAAGCTTCATATAAACCTAACACATACTACTAGGGTTCATGGCATTCACCATAAAACATGCATATACCTTCATGAATCATAAATCCATTATAAGCATTTATCAACATACATGCATCATTCTATTTATCATAACATACTCCTACATCAATTACATGTATTCATGGTATATGATCTAAATATTCATGATTAAAACATAACCTAAATTCAACCATACAAAGTCATGTTATATAACACATAAACTAAGATTTTAGTCGCATGGAGGCCCTTACATCATGCTTAACAAGGTACTAGCATCATGGTAACTTATAAACATGCATTCTTGAGACCTTAACCCAAACCAAACCCTAGGTTTGGGTCTTGGCCGAAAGTCCTAAAGGACCATGGGTCCATGGAAAATTTGCCTAGATCATGATTAACATCCCTTACCTAAATATCATGCCATAGAAAAATCATTTGAATCCTTGATTGGACTTAACCCGAAGCCCTAGGCCTAAAGAAAGGGTTGGCCGAAACCCTAGAAGGGTAACAAGCCCATGAAAAAGTTCATTTAACACCATTCTTACCCATAAGGTATCATAAGAAACATATTAATCATGCTTGGAAAGGTTGGAGTTTTCCCCTAGCCCCTTGACCTTGATGTGGCCGATACCCTAGAGGGTTGTTAGGGTGCCATAAAACTTCAAAAATCATACTTTTATACTTCACCTATCATGGGTAACCATTTGCAAATATAAAGAATGTCTTTAACATGATTTCTAGCCCCAAACAAGGCTTGGCCGAAACTTCCATAAGCCCTAACCATGGATTTTTCCAACATATCATGCCAACAAAATTTAGATCATGATAAATATCTTGAAAGCTATCATACCACAGGTGAGGGGGTCTTACCTTCCTTGATCTTGCTTACAAACTTTGAATAGAAGATAACAAGAGAACCTCCTTGTCTCTAAACTCTCCCTTAGTCCTTGTATCCTTGTAGGGGGGCCTTAGATCTTCAAGATGGGGCTTATGTGAACTTTTCCCAAGGGAGAAGGGGCTTGAGGTTTTCGGCTAGAAGGGGAGGAAGAAGAAATGAAGAGGAGAAGGGAAGTTGTAACTCCCTTGCCATCTTTATACCACTTTAAAAGGGGTAAGTGAAGAGTCATGGTGTCTCTTCTCTTGATGACTCTTCATTTTTCCCAAGCCTTAATTAGGATCCAGTTCATTCCCTCATAGCACTCCCTTGCTAGGTGAATTGGTTAGTGCATGCTTGGTTGTACAAGAGGTCCAAGGTTCAATCCTTGGTGCATGCACTAATTTTTCTATTTTATTTTTAATTTATTTCCTATTATTTTGAAAATTCATTAAAAATCCCCCATAATTATGTTAATATTTCTCATTAAAATCCATCCATTTTTATAATAATTTCTACCTAAAATCCACCCATAATAATGGCACTAGAAAGCCCATATAAGACCCATTAGTACTTAGTTTTTCAATTTAAATGAGAAAACCATGGGTTTCTAGGCTAGGGTTCGTATTAATATTTCTAGATCCTTTGGAAAATTATCTAGACATGCTTAATATTTAAAGAAAATATTAAGAAAATTTTTCGGGTCGTTACAATCCCCCATACCTCTTGAAAGTTCGTCCTCAAACTTAGAATAGCTCCGGGTACTTGCGTCTCATCTCGTCCTCGCATTCCCAGGTAGCTTCTTCGAACCGTTGACTTTGCCATAGAAACTTGACTAAGGGTACTTCCTTGTTCCTTAACTTTTTGACTTCCCGATCCAAGATCTGGATAGGTCGGCTTTCATAACTCAGGTCCTCCTGAACTTGTACTGTCTGTGGCTCAATCACTTGGTCCATGTTTGGGAGACACTTCTTAAGCATTGACACATGGAACACATTATGAATAGCTGACATTTCCTGAGGCAGCTCCAGTTCGTACACCACTTTGCCAACTCTTTTCAGTACCAGGTACGATCCCACATATCGCGGACTCAATTTCCCTTTCTTCCCGAATCTCGTTATCCCTTTCATCGGAGCCACTTTAAGGAATACCAGATCCCCAATATTGAATTCCAGTGGCCTACGCCGGGCATCTGTATAACTTTTCTGTCGACTCTGTGCAGCTTCTATCCGTCGTCGAATGGTCTATCGAATGGTCTGTATAGCTTGGGTGGTGTCGTTGATGAGATCTGTCGTAAGCCCCATCGCCTTCTTCTCACCACCTTCGTACCAACAGATTGGAGACCTACATCTCCTACCATACAGAGCTTCATAAGGTGCCATGCCGATAGTAGCTTGGTAGCTATTATTGTAGGCGAATTCCGCCAAACATAGATATCGGCACCAGCTCCCTTTGAAATCCAGGGCACAAGCCCGTAACATGTCTTCCAGCACCTGATTCACCCGCTCAGTTTGCCCGCCTGTCTGAGGATGAAAAGCTGTACTGAATCGTAATTTGGTGCCGAGGGACTTCTGGACACACTCCCAGAAATGTGAAGTGAAACGACCATCCCTATCTGAGATGATGGTCTTGGGAACTCCATGAAGTCTGATTATCTCCTTAGCATATAGTTGAGCCAGTTGCTCAATCGAATAAGTCATCTTGATAGCTAAGAAGTGAGCAAACTTCGTCAACCTGTCTACAATTACCCATACTGCATCATATCCATTTGTAGTCTTGGGAAGTCCCGAAATAAAGTCCATAGAGATATCTTCCCATTTCCATTCCGGAATCGGTAGTGGCTGCAGAACTCCTCCGGGTCGCTGGTGTTCTGCCTTCACTCATTGGCAGGTCAGGCAAGTGCCAACATGCTGAGCCACATCTCTCTTCATACCGGACCACCAGAATTTCTCTTTCAGATCTTGATACATCTTGGTGGATCCTGGATGCATTGAATGAGGGGTTTCATGAGCTTCGACTAATATCGCTTTCCGTAGCTCCGGATCATTAGGAATACATAGTCGATCCCTAAGATAAAGTACTCCCCCGTTGGCGATACGAAGCCCATCGCCCTTCCCTTCTAGGATTTCCTGTTTGATTCTCTGAAGGCTAGGATCACCATCTTGTTTGTCCAATATGTCCTCGAACAGCGTCGGTGATAGTGTCATAAATGACTTCCTGATATAATTATATACATACATCATAATTTTATACTTATCGTGATTATGGGTAACCCGACTCATATTATGCTTCCGAAATATTAGTCCTTATTTGTCGCATGGTTACTATAGGGTAAATGAGATATTATTTATTATATCACCAGAATTTATTTATCCCGTCTTATAAGTCTATATACAAAACTAGCCAAACACAGTGAGCTAGATGGGCTGCCGTTATGCCCAAAATAAAGAATATTATAGCGATGACTACCACCCCCTCGCTCATCTCCCCTCGGCCTGCCTCAGGATCGTCTACCGTTTCCATCGGGTCTTCTTCTTCAATCTCGAGAACCTCCTCGACCACTTCAAGGTCTTCCTCGAACATCCCGGGGCCTTCCTCAAACATCTCGAGCATCTCGGGATCCTCCTCGAATGGCTCGGGATCCTCCTCGTACATCTTGAGATCCTCCTCGAATGGCTCGGGGTCCTCCTCGTACATCTCGGGATCCTCCTCGAATGGCTTGGGATCCTCCTCGTACATCTCGGGATCCTCCTCTAACGGCTCTGGATCCTCCTCGTACATCTCGGGCTCCCCCTCCGAGTCCCCCAGATCTTCCAGGAACTCATGGCAGAGAAGCTGCTTACATAATTCCATATATGAGATACGACATCCGTGCTGCCCCCAGATCTGATGAGCAACCTCTCTCGCCCGATTGGTCAATGAACGAAGCAGAGCTCCGATCCTATGATCATCCATGACTGGAAACCCTTCCTGCTCAAGTTTCCAGAATAGCCGATCCAAAAACCCCATGTTGCCTTGAATTCCATGGGTCGGACTGTACTCAACTGCCTCTATCCACTCCATCAGCTCGCGGCACCTCTCAGTGTAGTTCTCATGCAACATCTGGAATTGAAAAAAAAATGACATAGTTAGTACCAAACCGACCAAGCCAGTACAAAACCATTTCCTTTTCAATTCGCAAATATATACAGAGAAAAACACACACACAATCGGTTTAGTCTACCCTAGTGATTAAAATATGTAACCACCTTCCTACCTCAAATTCTAAATTATTTAATTTTTCATAAATAAAACAATAGAAAATATCGTTCGTATTCACATATCTTACAAGTACTTGTCATTATCTATCATAAGACACTATTCATACTTGCATATTCTAGAAACATAACATATCGTAAGAGTGCTTACTATCATGAAATATACCGAAAGGTACTTACTTGGAAGCGGCAGGAAGGAGGCTTGATGTGTGTGTAGTGAGATGACAACTGCACTGATACCAACCTGTAATGCCTGCCTTTTTCCCACACCATATGGTGTGGCGAGGAAGGCGTCGTTACGCTTAATATACATGGACTTAGAGAACATCTTAATACAGCAGAATACTTTTTTTTTCTACACATGCTTAAACTAATCATTCATGAACCTAGTGTCATTGGACTTAGCATATTAACAACATGCATGGCATCATATCATAACATAACCATTCCATAGCTTTTTCATCATCATCATGAGTAGCAAGTAACTATCCGTAAACATAGCATCATAAGTCTTAAGTTATTCAGTAGGAATAACCATTATAACCGTAGCATAGAATCTAAGGAGGCATTCCCAAGACCCAAGTCATGCAATATTCGTAACCAAAAAGGATCCTTTGCCAAGTCACCGCCACACACACACATGCTCTTGCCTCTCTTGCTGCTTCTCCTAGTAACCTCATGCTTGATCTGCGGTGCGAGGAAAATAAACTATAAGCACACAGGCTTAGTAAGACCCTTTCCTACTCACTAAAAATCATACGTCACTTAAGCATAAACATATCAAGTGTCTTGACATAACATAACTTTGAACATAAACTTAATCATGATTATAGCATAAGTCATAAGCATAAGAGCAACTACATAGCATGATTCCTAACATAACCGTAGATCTACAACATACTTAGCATGACATAAATCCTATCGTACATGAACATAAGGTATACTTATAGATGACATAATTCTTAGCATACATAAACATAAGGCATACTTATACATGACATAATTCTTAGCATACATGAACATAAGACATACTTATACATGGCATAATTGTTAGCATACATGAACATAAGGCATACTTATACATGGCATAATTCTTAGCATACATGAACATAAAATATACTTATACATGGCATAAGATATGAGCATAAACACAAACATAAAATATACTTACCCTGGCGCGATGCATAACATGGATGTAAGAATGAGTCAAATGCATTTACTACATAAGGATGCTTAGTTTTAAAATCATACTTTTAAATGCTTAACATAAACATAACATCAATGGGGTCCCCGGCTTGTACCACATACATACATCATAAGCGCGCATCCCTAAGTAAATATGAGGTAGCTAGCCTCAACCTACTAGGGTAAGGACAACATAGTCGGTAGTCCTAGAACCTGGGTGTTCTTAAAGTGCCCATCCCTGTTGCACAGCTTCGGTAGTGCCAGAACCGTGGACAGCTTCGGTAGTCCAGAACCGGGGCGTTCTTAAGGTGCCCATCCCTTGGACCCTTACTTCGGTCCGATACAAGCCTCATTCATAAAAATAAATATGCATGCTTCATCATTCATACTTGTCATTCATACTTATCATTCATACTTATTTCATATCATCATTATGCCTTCATCATTCATACTTATCATTCATACTTATCATTCATTCTTAAGGCATAACTATCATCTTCATTCATACTTATCATTCTTTATTCATAACATAGGGCATACATGCATAATCATAATTCTAGTCATAACCTTATCCGGGTTCATAAAGCTTGCATGATCATGATACATAATAAACATACACCTCATAAATGATACATTTCATCTAGCATACATAATCCTAGTATTCATCATAAGACATGGATGGTAAGCTACATATAAACCTAACACATACTACTAGGGTTCATGGCATTCACCATAAAACATGCATATACCTTCATGAATCATAAATCCATTATAAGCATTTATCAACATACATGCATCATTCTATTTATCATAACATACTCCTACATCAATTACATGTATTCATGGTATATGATCTAAATATTCATGATTAAAACATAACCTAAATTCAACCATACAAAGTCATGTTATATAACACATAAACTAAGATTTTAGTCGCATGGAGGCCCTTACATCATGCTTAACAAGGTACTAGCATCATGGTAACTTATAAACATGCATTCTTGAGACCTTAACCCAAACCAAACCCTAGGTTTGGGTCTTGGCCGAAAGTCCTAAAGGACCATGGGTCCATGGAAAATTTGCCTAGATCATGATTAACATCCCTTACCTACATATCATGCCATAGAAAAATCATTTGAATCCTTGATTGGACTTAACCCGAAGTCCTAGGCCTAAAGCAAGGTTGGCCGAAACCCTAGAAGGGTAACAAGCCCATGAAAAAGTTCATTTAACACCATTCTTACCCATAAGGTATCATAAGAAACATATTAATCATGCTTGGAAAGGTTGGAGTTTTCCCCTAGCCCCTTGACCTTGATGTGGCTGATACCCTAGAGGGTTGTTAGGGTGCCATAAAACTTCAAAAATCATACCTTTATACTTCACCTATCATGGGTAACCATTTGCAAATATAAAGAATGTCTTTAACATGATTTCTAGCCCCAAACAAGGCTTGGCCGAAACTTCCATAAGCCCTAACCATGGATTTTTCCAACATATCATGCCAACAAAATTTAGATCATGATAAATATCTTGAAAGCTATCATACCACAGGTGAGGGGGTCTTACCTTCCTTGATCTTGCTTACAAACTTTGAATAGAAGATAACAAGAGAACCTCCTTGTCTCTAAACTCTCCCTTAGTCCTTGTATCCTTGTAGGGCGGCCTTAGATCTTCAAGATGGGGGCTTATGTGAACTTTTCCCAAGGGAGAAGGGGCTTGAGGTTTTCGGCTAGAAGGGGAGGAAGAAGAAATGAAGAGGAGAAGCGAAGTTGTAACTCCCTTGCCATCTTTATACCACTTTAAAAGGGGTAAGTGAAGAGTCATGATGTCTCTTCTCTTGATGACTCTTCATTTTTCCCAAGCCTTAACTAGGATCCACTTCATTCCCTTATAGCACTCCCTTGCTAGGTGAAATGGTTAGTGCATGCTTGGTTGTACAAGAGGTCCAAGGTTCAATCCTTGGTGCATGCACTAATTTTTCTATTTTATTTTTAATTTATTTCCTATTATTTCAAAAATTCCTTAAAAATACCCCCATAATTATGTTAATATTTCTCATTAAAATCCATCCATTTTTATATTAATTTCTACCTAAAATCCACCCATAATAATGGCACTAGAAAGCCCATATAAGGCCCATTAGTACTTAGTTTCTCAATTTAAATGAGAAAACCATGGGTTTCTAGGCTAAGGTTCGTATTAATATTTCTAGATCCTTTGGAAAATTATCTAGAAATGCTTAATATTTAAAGAAAATATTAAGAAAATTTTCCGGGTCGTTACATATTGATTGACCACTTTTGAATTCCACTAGAGGTTAACAAACCAAACCTTAGAGGCAAAATATATGTTTGGTTCTACTTGGAAGGAACCTTTCTCTTTTAGTTAAGATGATAAGCTATTAATTACATCATGGGAGCTTTTGGTTTTATGTGCTAATTGCCTATCTATGTACTTCAGATAATCCTTCTATTCCACTTTTAACAAATAAAAGGAATAGAAATATCTTATTCCAGAAACCGAACAAAAAGTTCTATCAAAAACTAAGTACATAAAAGCAATCTCAATAAAGCCAAAACTATATCATCCTATGCTAAAGACATAAATGAATAGATAAAACTCCCACTGCAAAAAGTCATGTCCATAACCCATCCATGTAGTCAATAATATCATCCTCAGCTAGCCGTCGGGTTTCATGGAACCCCTGCAGAAAAATGCAGACATGATTAGTGGCATCTTTATCTACACACCAGGTACCGGTAGATATTACTGCTAAACATGTTTCAACGACACAAGTAGAAAATATACCTGTGGTACTACTCTGATGACAGGGACAATCTGTCTTCCAATGTCCTGACTGCTTGCACACAAAGCACTTGCCTTTCAGCTTATTCATGCATGCCTGAGGTCCCTGTAATCCTGCTACTTTCTTTGCCCCAGGACGTTTCTTCTTCTTCTTTTCTTTCGGTTTAGAAGTAGAAACATCTTGAGCAATGAAATTCTGTAAACTCTGAAGAGAAAACGCCTCTGCCGTCTCGAGTTCTGTCAGAAGTTCTACCCATGAATATGAAAGCTTGTCCATATTGTAGCTTAGGCGAAACTTCTCAAAACTCACTGGTAGAGATTGGAGGATGAGATCGACCTGGGTTTCCCCATCGATTTGTGCTCCAAGGATTTCCATCTCCTTCAACCAAGCCATCATTTTGAGAGCATGTTCCCTTACAGGCATACCCTCAACCAAGATGGTTGTAGTCAAGTTCTTCATTACCTTTTGCTTAGCGGCTCTATTACTTTAACCGAAGAGTTCATTGAGTTTGGATGTTTTATCACTAGAATGTAAGAAGCCTGATTTTGAAGACATTCAGTCATCTCGTCTGCTTCTAACCATTTCCTAAAATATTCAAACTCCTCTTCGGTATTAATCTCGCTAGGCTTTTCGGTATAGAACTCGGCAAGAACACATTTGGGTTCCTCGGCAGTAGAGACATAGTCCATATTTAATTCCCAATCATTATTAGGGGCATTTATTTGGTTTTCTCTTTGAATTAGGCCAAGTGATTCTAGATCCATTTTAAAGCACCTGAGAATCACAACAATCACACATTTTTAGTTTTTGAAAATAAATTGACTCCTCAAAATAATAAATTTTTAAAAACAACCAACACCTCAAAACACCGAGAATTTCGCATGCCACGATGGTGTGGACGTATACGAATTCTACAATTGTGAGAGGAGGTTTTACCCATTAATTTTACTATCTTGTCATCCTAACTTTCTGACAAGTAAAATTAATAGTTGGTTCTCTTCAGCCCACATTGAGAAACACATGGGAAGATCATTGGTTTATAAGGAATATGGTATCTCCATTGGATGAGGCCTTTTGGGAGAACCCAAGAGCAAAACCATGAGGGCTTAGGCCCAAAGTGGACAATATCATGCCATTGTGGAGGTATCCTAATTCCTTTTGGTCCTAACAAATGGTATCAGAGTGCTTGAGCAGAAGAGCGTATTGGCGTTGGAAGCAGTGATTTCTGAAGACTTGGAGTCGAGGGGCTTTTTATAGCCTCCCGGGGCGCCCTGAAAGTTGGGGGCGCCCCCCCCCCCACGTGTCACCCGATCCGAGCAAGTCTCGGTCAACCCTTATCCCACTCGAATAGGGCTGAGCATTGACTGTGGGGGCGCCCGGGACGCTGGGGGCGCCCCGATTGACTCGATCCGCTGGCTTGATTATATCCGCTTCGTCGTCTTGAGCCTAGGGCGCCAAGGCATCCGGGGCGCCCAAGGCATCCGGGGCGCCCAAGGCATCCGGGGCGCCCGGGAGCACGGGGGCGCCCGGGAGCATGGGGGCACCCCGGAGCTATGCTTCCGAAGCGTTTTCTTGCTCAACCCATGTTTGGCTCTTACTTAGGGCGCCCAGGACCTCCCGGGCACCCAACCCAGCTGCTGCCTCACTCGTTTGAGGCGTTCTGAGCTGCAAAGACTCGTTCCTTCGGTCCTGCATCCAGGGTTAGTACCAAACACAATAAAGCAAGAATGCTAGAGAATTTTACAGCCATAGCTGTCTTGGTTCTGACTTTGGGTCTCCAAAATGGAGCCCTAGGTCGAGCCGACGCCTACTGTTCCCTTGACGGGGAACGCATCCTCACCTACTCCTCTCGGGAGAGTTTACCGTTGTTGGGACCAGGTGCATGTTGACAAGGATACGGGTTCGTAAAATTTTAAAATATTTACGTGCAGCGGAAGAGTTAGCATAAAATAATTTCTCAAATCATTTTAACCACGTATCTAGCATGCAACCTTATGATGTGTGGACATGATCATAAATTAAAACTTTATGGAAAAGTAAACTAATTTACTTTGTACCTCGCGTAACTCGAAGAAAGGGACGAGATCCAACCGTAGCGTCCCTTGGAAGCTCCGCCTCTATTCGCATCCACGCCGAGTATCGTCGGGATGACTTCGCTAAGCCACGAGTTTTGTGTTCACGAGAACTACTAGATTCTCCGTGAACACGACGAGAACTGAGAGAGTAATCAAATCGAAAGACTCACCATCAAGGTTGGCTGAAGAGGAAGATCGTCGCAAAGGAAAACCTTCGTTGCCTTGATGCTTCTCCTCGTGCTCACGGCAATTAATCCTAAAGAAAAACAATTGCCTCGGCCGCATCAACAATTGCCTTGCCTCAAGCCGCGGGCAATTCCTCAAGCCGCAATTGTTGACCGAAAATCAACAATTTCCTCTCGACAATTACCTCAAGTTATCGGCAAATCCTCAAGCCGCAATTGTTGACCAAAAATCAACAACTACCTCTCGGCAATTCCTTGAGCCTCTCGGCTATTGCCTCAAGCCGCCCACAATTGTTGACCATCAATAATTGCTTGCCTCTCGGCAATTGAGTCGCCGGAGAAGACTTTTCTCCATGCATGAGTCGGCGCGACCAGAGGGAAGTGAGAGGAGAGGGAGAGAGGGAGAGAGAGGGGGCCGGCCCTAGAGAGAGAGAATTAGAGAGAGAGAGGGAGCTACTAATCTCTTGATTAATTGATTGGGAATTAAAGGCTTGCCTTTGGTTCCTTTATATAGTAGCATCTCCCTTGCCAAGTCTCTCTTTTAACGCAATTAACGAAATTAGTTTTCATAAAAAAATTTTCTTATAAAGTTTCTTATGAATTATTCCGTTATGCCCAGTTTAATTATAACTAACTTTATAATAAAACAAATACTTCTCTCCTTTAATTATGGAATAAATTTTACAAGAAATTTATAAACTTTCTTATTATGGAAAAATCAATTCACAATTGATTTTATAAAATTAAAATAAACCATTCCATGGATCATTTTAATTTCCATAAAAAGGAATAAATTTCTATAAATTTACTTATATAAATTTCTTAATACAAATTTATTTACCCATAATTTATAAAACAAATCGTTCTAGATTTATTTTATTAATTAAACCAATTAAATTGGTTTCTTCCCAATGTTGTGGCTGGCCACACCAAAGGGGATTGACACCCTCTTTGGCCAGCCAAACTGAGCCGAACCGATCGCGAATTAAACTCATTTAATTCGCCCCATAAGCCTTTAAAAGACTTAGCCATTTTAAGTTTCCGTTGCGCCTCTGATTAACTCAGATTCGACTTATTTCTCTTGATTGGAAAATCCAATTTTCAACTCGTTTTAAATCCCTCGGATTACTCGTAGTGCGTGTGACTAAATAGGCTTTCGATTTATGTTGGCCGTCTATAATCAACCAATTATAGAACGATCATGAGTGGCACCTAGTAGTAAATCATGACCCCCAATTAATCGAAAGATCAACGGTTTGACCTCAGAAGTAATTCTGAAACCCTTCAGCATCTCTAATGAATCGTGCCTCATTCCCTTCACCATCTTATACCCACTTGGTTCAGGACATGGTCTATGTGTGTCAGTCCCCACTAGGCTGACTACGTCACACCTAGCCCAAGTAATGCCTTTCTCGTCCTTTGGATTTCTAATTACTCTCATGTATTTTAGAGACTCGCACTCTAAACATGATACGCTCTGGCCAGAGGCTTTGAGTAACAATCCGACGATAGGCCTGGGTAAACATCTCCTCGCAAGTAGTGGTGAATCCTTTGTAGGACGATCAAACTTCTTCGGGCACTTCGGCTTATACCCAATCATCCTGGGTCCACACCTCCTTGGAGATGCTTGCTTAAGATGTTAAAGTATAAGTCTCCATGACCAAGATGACTTGAACACCGCAAGTCAAAGGAACATCACACTTAAGCCGCAGTATGAACTTCATTGACATATCTATATAGATTACCATATGAAGTTTTACAGCTAGTCACTCCAATGAACTAGTTCCCTCAACTAGCATCCATGTTTATCTCCGGACATCCCAATGTCACCAGCCAGTGAGAATCAACTGATTAGAGAATAACCCATGCTAGTCTCAACAGAATTGATAGTGTCCGTATTTATCAATTCATCGACTAGGGATATTTTCAATACTTCACAATTGCACATGTAGAGATAATCACTAGTTGTGATCCCATCACAAATTCTCTTATGCTGTGAATTGTATTGCGGACATTCAGTAATTGAGTTTAAGATCACAATCAAATACATAAACATGTATACTCAAATAGTGAATTTTCATTTATTAAAATAAATGTTTACAATCATAAGGCGATTGCCTTAGGACACTTCTCTCATATCACTAACAAACTCCCACTTGGCCTAATGCCAATCGCTACGGTATCCAATACCACAGGCTCTAAAATGACCCTCAAACTTGTTCTGAGGTAAGGCCTTAGTTAAAGGATCCGCTAAATTCCTTTAAGTGGGAATTTTCTCAATTTGTATATCATTCCTACTATAATCTCTCTGATCAGATGATAGCGGCGAAGCACGTGTTTGGATCGCTGATGAGACCTTGGTTCCTTTGCTTGAGCAATAGTTCCATTGTTGTCGCAGTAATCCGGCACTGCTTCATCAATGGTTGGAACCACGCCAAGTTCGAAGATGAACTTCTTGATCCAGACTGCTTCCTTTGCTACTTCCGAAGCTGCGATATATTCCGCTTCCTGGTAGAATCCGCTACGGTGTCCTGTTTGGAACTTTTCCAACTTATTGCGCCTCCATTCAAAGTAAATACGTATCCAGACTGCGATTTGGAGTCATCTTTATCTGTCTGGAAACTGGCATCTGTATACCCACGTATTACCATATCTCCTTCTCCATATATTAGGAACACATCCTTAGTTATTCTTAAGTACTTAAGGATTGTCTTGACAGCCGCCCAATGATCCATTCCTGGATCCGTCTGGTATCTGCTTGTGACGCTCAAAGCATACGATACATCGGGCCTTGTACATAACATAGCATACATGATAGATCCTATCGCGGATGCATAAGGAATCTTATTCATGCAAATCCTCTCGTCTTCTGTGCGCGGACACATAGACATTGAAAGGTTGATCCCATGCCTGATGGGAAGGTAACCTTTCTTGGATTCCGACATGCTAAACCATTTTAGCACTCGGTCTATATATATAGACTACGAAAGACCAAGCAACCGTTTTGATCTATCTCTATAGATTCTAATCCCAAGGATATAGGTTGCTTCTCCCAGGTCTATCATGGAGAAAGTTTTACACAACCAAATTTTAACTGTCTGTAAAATTGATATGTCGTTTCCTATAAGTAATATGTCATCGACATATAACACTAGGAATACGACTGCACTCCCACTAACCTTCTTGTACACACAAGGTTCGTCTGGATTTTGTGAGAAATCAAACTTTTGGATTGTCTCATCAAAACGGATGTTCCAGCTCCTAGATGCTTGCTTCAGTCCATATATGGATCGTCGAAGCTTGCATACTTTGGTTTTGTCAACCGATGTGAAACCTTCAGGTTGTATCATGTATACATCCTCAAGTAGGTTTCCGTTAAGGAAAGCTATTTTCACATCCATTTGCCATATCTCATAATCATAATGAGCTGCTATGGCTAGGAGCATCCGAATGGATTTAAGCATAGCTACTCGCGAATAGGTTACGTCATAGTCAATTCCATGTTTCTGACGATATCCTTTTGCCACTAATCTAGCCTTAAAGGTAACTACATTACCTTCCATGTCGGTTTTCTTCTTGAAAACCCACTTGCACCCTATGGGCTTAATCCCTTCAGGTGGGTTAACCAAGTCCCATACTTGGTTTTCGTACATGGAATCCATTTCCGACTTCATGGCCTCAAGCCATTTGTCCCTTTCTGAACTTTTCAGAACATCTTCATAACTGATAGGTTCGTCATCGCATATGAGTAACACGTCGTTCGATTCACTTACGAGAAATTCGTATCTCTCTGGAATATTGCGTGTCCTATCAGATCTACGAAGAGGTGGTGTAGTTTTAGGTTCAACTGATAGCTCATCATTATGAGTTATTGGTTGTCGGTCTAGACTAGGTGTCTCTGTAATGTCTATTGGAGTTTCTTGAACTTCATCAAGTTCAATGCCACTCCCACTGTTTTCTTGTAAAAGAAATTCTTTTTCCAGAAATACAGCATGCCTTGAAACAAATACCTTTTGTTCCAAGGGATGATAGAATTGGTAACCCTTCGTTTCCTTAGGGTATCCAATAAATAGACATTTATCAGAGTTAGCATCCAATTTGTCTGATACAATCCGCTTCACATAAGCAGGACAACCCCATATCTTAAGGTGAGTTAAGTGGGGTTTCTTACTATTCCATGTCTCATATGGAGTAGTAGAGACTACCTTGGTCGGGACTCTGTTTAGCAAGTAAACAGCTGTCCTTAGTGCATAGCCCCAAAAGGATTTTGGAAGAGTTGCATGATTCATCATCGACCTAACCATGTCCATCAAGGTTCGGTTGCGCCTCTCAGATACACCATTATGCTGTGGTGTATACGACGGAGTCCATTGGGACAATATTCCATTGTCCCTAAGATAATCTTGAAACTCTTGACTTAAGTATTCACCACCCTGATCAGATCGAAGTATCTTAATACTTTTGCCAAGCTGTTTCTCTACTTCATTTCTGAACTCTTTGAATTTCTCAAAGGCTTCAAGTTTGTGTTTCATCAAGAACACATACCCGAATCATGAGTGATCATCGATAAAGGTGATGAAGTAGCTATAGCCTCCTTGTGCAAGAGTTGACATTGGTCCATATACATCAGTATGTATTAGACCAAGCAATTCTCCCACTGGATTACCTTTCCCAGAAAAGGATAATTTGGTCATCTTGCCTTTTAAGCATGATTCGCATGTATCAAATGAATCGGGTTCAAATGATTCCAAAATTCCACATCGGTATAATTTGGTCATGCGTTTCTTACTTACATGGCGAAGACGACAATGCCACGTGTAGGAGTCTATTCGATTATCTATTCTAGCACGTTTGTTGCTAACTTCGATATTGAAAACGTCACTGGATAAATCTAACGTGTAGATACCATTGCACAAAGTTCCATTCCCATAAAGAATGCCATTTAAAGTTATGTAACAACAATTGTTACTAAAAGTTAAATGATAACCCTTTTCATTCAAACATGAAATAGATACAATGTTCTTTATTAACGAAGGAACGAAATAACAATTATCCAATTCTAAGACACGTCCAGTAGGGAGCTTTAGCAAATATGTTCCGATGGCAACAGCAGCAATCTTTGCTCCATTTCCAACTTGCAAATTCGCTTCTCCTTTGACGAGTCTTCTTCTATTCCTTAGCCCCTGTATGTCATTACATATATGTGAGCTACACCCAGTATCAAGTACCCAGGTGTGTGAGGAAATAGAGTGGCATTCAATAACGAAGATACTTGAAGAGGATGGGGCATCGGATGCCTTCTTCTTCAAGGACTCAAGATAAACCTTGCAGTTTCTTCGCCAGTGTCCCTCCTTGCCACAGAGATGGCAAGTGCCTTTTGGTGCCTTTTCAGTCTTTTTGGTCTTAGTTATCTTATTGGTGTCCAAAATGGAACGCAAATTCAGAGAAGACATGATCGAGTGATTATCCTAGAAATACAAATTGAGTTTATGTGAGAAGAATGATTAAAGAATGTATCATTATACATTAATAAAAATCCTATTTATTTTTCAAATTGAATAACCCTTTTTATCAATTCGGGATAAGATCAACCATGGCTGTGGCCATCAAGTTTTTCTTAGCTATGAAGGTAGGTAATTATACCGATTACATATCACATATATGTAACTATCACTTTATGCTATCAACTAATTGAATGTTTGCATAAATCATTGGGTTGTTAACTCATTAACAAGTATGCAACAAAGTACATAGCACCCAACTGCACCTCTCTTTGCATCGACCTTGGCTGTGGCACAACAAATTGATGCTCCAAGCTTAAGGCTGACCCATTAATCAAGAAATAGTTTTAATATGGTTGGAGCTCATTCAACCGTTTAGTCAGGCTTGGATGAGTCCAACAACCAAAACTAAGGATTGACCTCTGACTCTAACTATATTAGTCATAAACTAATTCCATGGTTTGAACATGTCGAGGTTCAAGCTGGGCATGGATGTGTCCATCAACCCAAATGAGAAACAAAACTCCGATTCTAACCATATTAATGGAAGGTGTTGGCCTTAATATTTTGTAAGGGGTTTTGGGTCTCATCTTTTCCTTTTAATGCACATTCATGACATATAATTATGTCATGACTAACGATATCCTTAATAAAGTATGTATGTGACTTAAGTTATCAAGTCTCATTAATTGAATTAGGAACCAGATTTCCTAATTCTAATCTCATACTTTATTAAAGGAATTGTTTTGGGAAACAATTTCCTAAATTGTCATAATCAATTTCGGAAATAATATGTTCAAGACTTTGATTTCTCTAAATCAAAACTTATTAAATTAAGAGACAATTCCCTTAATTCAACCACATATTATTTTCATGAAAATCTCATTTAAGAAACTCTATACGAAACCATTTTCCTAATTAATTTTGGAGACAACAATATGTAAGAGCATCACCTCTTAAATCATATTTTATTCATGGATTTAATTAATTACAACAAATTGTTTTCTAAGGGTGGCTCCCCGAGGCTCAGATACCCAAAGAAAAGTAATTTGTCGTAAATCCAATTTGGTCTGCTTCGGAAGCATAACCAAATTAAACATGACAATTTCATTTAAAATTGGGAAATTAAATTTCAACAACTAACTTTAAATTGGACGGCTCCCCGAGGCGCAATCCAAAATAAAGAATTTTGTTGACAATTTAAAAAACCAATTCAAATTTAATTGTCAATTAATTGTCCATAAATTTGTCTAGACTTTCTTGAAAGAAAGTGCCCAAAATTGCGAGATTTCATAATAGGTTTTCAGAATAATTGTAAGTTTCTGGTACAAAAAAAACTTACATATTTTCAAAATTAGAAAATTTCTAAAATAGAAAATTTTCAAAATTGGAATGTTTCCAAAGATGGGAAGTTTTCACAATTATTATAAAATTTTAGAAACTAGAAAATTTCAAAAGTTTGCGAAATTTCATGAGGATTTCCAAACTTAGAAATTCCTAAATCTAAAATTTATTATAATTGGAAAGTTTCCATAATTGAAAAATTTTCCAAAATTGAGATTATGACAATGTATTCTGTAAAACAATTATATGATTATGTCGAACACTAACCGGCTCTGATACCACTGTTGGGACCGGGTGCATGTTGACAAGGATACGGGTTCGTAAAATTTTAAAATATTTACGTGCAGCGGAAGAGTTAGCATAAAATAATTTCTCAAATCATTTTAACCACGTATCTAGCTTGCAACCTTATGATGTGTGGACATGATCATAAATTAAAACTTTATGGAAAAGTAAACTAATTTACTTTGTACCTCGCGTAACTCGAAGAAAGGGATGAGATCCAACCATAGCGTCCCTTGGAAGCTCCGCCTCTATTCGCGTCCACGCCGAGTATCGTCGGGATGACTTCGCTAAGCCACGAGTTTTGTGTTCACGAGAACTACTAGATTCTCCGTGAACACGACGTAAACTGAGAGAGTAATCAAATCGAAAGACTCACCATCAAGGTTGGCTGAAGAGGAAGATCGTCGCAAAGGAAAACCTTCGTCGCCTTGATGCTTCTCCTCGTGCTCACGACAATTAATCCTAAAGAAAAACAATTGCCTCGACCGCATCTGTAACGCCCGTTTTTTTTTTAAAGCGGCGTTACGTTAACATACCTAGGGCATGTAGATATCATAATGCAGCGGAAACCTTTAACTTACTCCTACATGCACTTACTACCATTTCTAGCATCATAACATAGGAACTTAGCATAGTAACTTTATACTTAGCATCATATCATACTTAGCATCATGTCATTCGTAGCATCATGTCATACTTACCATCATGTCATAGAGTCATACTCAAGCACCTAATAATAAAGGTAAAGTTCTATCATAAAACGAGCAACCATATCGCTCCTTGGCCAAGTCACTATCACACACATTCTTTGATGCCCTCCTGCTGCTTCCTTACTGTCCCTTTGCATGATCTGCGGTATAAGAAAATAAGACTATAAGCACACAAGCTTAGTAAGACTCTTTCCTACTCACTAAAACCATTCATCATTCAATCATGAGCATATAAGACATTAGCATACTTAGTGCTTTACTTAGAACATAAGCCTTTTCATCACATAGCACACCTTCGTCATGACATAAGCATAACTTCATCACATTCATTGCATGGCATAAACATATCCATAAGAACATTCATGGCATGACACGATACTTGGCATAGACATAAACATCGTAAACACTCATAGCATGGCATGGTGCTTGGCGTAAACATAGATATAATACACATAATCTCATAAACATTCTTAGCATGGCATGAACCTAAATAAAATCATCGCGTCCTAACTCAGCTTAACATAATTAAATCATGACATCATGAATTATTATGGACATAATTAAAATCATGGCATTCTAACTTAGCATAAATATAATTAAATCATGGCATCCTAAACTAGCATGAACATAAATAAATCATGGCATTCTAACTTAACATAAAACTAGTTAAATCATGGCATCCTAAACTAGCATGTACATAAATAAATCATGGCATCTTAAACTAGCATGAACATAAGTAAATCATGGCATTCTAGACTAGCATGAACACAATCAAATCATGGCATTATATATTAACACAAAACATAAACAAAATCATTTGCATAAACATACCTTGCATAAACTTACTTTGCATAATATTCTTATCATAAATATAATTCATAACATGGATGGATGCATGTGGCAATTGCATATATATATATATATATATATATAGATGCTTAATCTTTAAAAACATGCTTTTAAAATATCATAACATTCATTGGGCCCTGGCTTGTACCACATTCATTCATCATATGCGCGCATCCCTAAGTAAATATGAGGTAGCTAATCTCGACCTACTAGGGTAAGGACAGCTTCATCGGTAGTCCCGAACCGTAAGGACAGCATCATCGGTAGTCCAGAACCGTGGACAGCATCATCGGTAGTCCAGAACCGTGGACCTTACTTAGGTCCGGTACAAGCCCATAAAATAAAATATAATGCTTTCACATGCTTTCCATTCATCATCATTCATTCATCATACTTGTCATTCATCATCATTCATTCATCATACTTGTCATTCATCATCATTCATTCATCATACTTAACATCATCGTTATGCCTTAAAGGCATGTACTTTAACCTCATTCATAAGACATGGCATACTTACATCTTATTCATAAAACATGGCATATCCTTCATAAACATGGCATATCATTCATAAACATGGCATATCATTCATAAACATCTATGACTTAACATATAATTCATGACATACAAACTAAGGGTTTAGTTAACATAGAACTTCTTCCATCTTACTAAGCATCTTTTGGGATTTAACCCAACCCTAGCCCTAGGTTATGTCCTTGGCCGAAAGTCCCCAAGGAACCCTAGGTCCATAAAACTTCATATAACCTCCCAACTAACATCCCATACATACATACTAGGCCATAGGGAACATTTAATCCCATACTTAAGGCCAACCCTAATCCATTAACCCTAAACTTGCTCTTGGCTGAAACTTCAAGGCCATGGGGGTATGGAAAAATTCCATTAAAACCCCAAATCAATTGCTTAAACATCAACCATACCTTACCATAGGGCCATTGGGGCCCTTACTTGAAATAAGTCCTAACTTCCCACCCTATTAGGGTACTTGGCCGAAACCTATAGGGTCTCAAAGCCATGTGAAACATTCACATAATCACCCTCCATCTCTCTTATATCATGTTAATACATCAAACACATGCTTGGGGTTTTAGACCCAACTCCACCCATGAGGTCTTGTTGTTGGCCGAAACCCTAGGGTATCCTAGGGTACTCTAAAAATTCCCAAAAATTATACTTAACCTCTAAAAATCATAAGGGAACATTAAATAACATTATAAAGATTTTTGGCATAATTATAGACTTTAGATTCATAGTGGCCGAAACCCTCCATCCTAGGGTTCTTGGTTTTGCTTGTTTCATGTTGGCCGAAACCCTAGGGTGTCCTAGGTTACTCTAAAAATTCCCAAAAATTGTACTTAACCTCTACACATCATAAGAGAATATTAAATAACATTATCATGATTTTTATCATAATTATAGACCTGTAAATCATGGTGGCCGAAACCCTTAAACTTAGGGTTCTTAGTTTTGTTTCTTTCATGTTGGCCGAAACCCTAGGGTGTCCTAGGGTACTCTAAAAATTCCCAAAAATTTTACTTAACCTCTACACATCATAAGGGAACATTAAATAACATTATCATGATTTTTAGCATAATTATAGACCTGTAAATCATGGTGGCCGAAACCCTTAAACTTAGGGTTCTTGGTTTTCTTTCCTTTCAACATCAAATTCGAAAACTAACCAATATATCATGCTAAAAATCATGGAAATCATAGGGAACTATTATACCACAGGTGAGGGAGTCTTACCTTGGGGTTTCTTGATTTTTAGACCTTAGATGGGAAGAAGAAGGAAGACTTGTTGTCTCTTGATCACCCCTAGCCTTGGAACCTTAGGAAACCTTTAGATCTTGGTGGTAGGACCTTCTTGTGGAGTTTTCCCAAGGGAAAATCTCCCTTGTAGATTTCGTCTAGGATGAGAAAGAAGGAGGAAGAGAATGCAATTGATGGAGAGAAGAGAATAACTCCCAAAACCCCCCTCTTTATAACCCATTAAGGTGGTGAATGAAGAGTCTCTCCATGACTCTTCATCTTCTTCTTAATCTCAACTTATATCCACTTCATTTCCTCATAGAAATCCCTTGCTAGGTGAGTTGGTTTAGGCTTACATGGTTGTAGAAGAGGTCCAAGGTTTAATCCTTGGCTCATGCACCTTTATTTTTATGTTATTTTCATTTCATTTATTTTATTGTTTTTATTTCTTAAATTTCAAAAATCCCCCTAAAATCACCCATAATTATGCCAATATTCCTAAATAAAATTGTTTTATATTTATATTAATTTTACCTAATTTATATTAATTTTACCTAATTAATACCCATTTTTGGAGCCCATTTAAAGCTCATTAGTACCTAGTTTTTCTCAATTTAAATGAGAAAACATGGATTTCTAGGCCCAATTTTACATAATTATTTCTGGGCCCCTCGGAAAATTATCTAGACATGCTCAATATTTTAAGAAAATATTAAGAGAATTTTTCGGGTCGTTACAGCATCAGCAATTGCCTTGCCTCAAGCCGCGGGCAATTCCTCAAGCCGCAATTGTTGACCGAAAATCAACAATTTCCTCTCGGCAATTACCCAAGCTATCGACAAATCCTCAAGCCGCAATTGTTGACCAAAAATCAACAACTACCTCTCGGCAATTCCTTGAGCCTCTCGGCTATTGCCTCAAGCCGCCCACAATTGTTGACCATCAACAATTGCTTGCCTCTCGGCAATTGAGTCGCCGAAGAAGACTTTTCTCCATGCATGAGTCGGCGCGACCAGAGGGAAGTGAGAGGAGAGGGAGAGAGGGAGAGAGAGGGGGCCGGCCCTAGAGAGAGAGAATTAGAGAGAGAGAGAGGGAGCTACTAATCTCTTGATTAATTGATTGAGAATTAAAGGCTTGCCTTTGGTTCCTTTATATAGTAGCATCTCCCTTGCCAAGTCTCTCTTTTAACGGAATTAACGGAATCAATTTTCATAAAAAATTTATCTTATAAAGTTTCTTATGAATTATTCCGTTATGCCTAGTTTTATTATAACTAACTTTATAATAAAACAAATACTTCTCTCCTTTAATTATGGAATAAATTTTACAAGAAATTTATAAACTTTCTTATTATGAAAAAATCAATTCACAATTGATTTTATAAAATTAAAATAAACCATTCCATAGATCATTTTAATTTCCATAAAAAGGAATAAATTTCTATAAATTTACTTATATAAATTTCTTAATACAAATTTATTTATCCATAATTTATAAAACAAATCGTGCTAGATTTATTTTATTAATTAAACCAATTAAATTGGTTTCTTCCCAATGTTGTGGCCGGCCACACCAAAGGGGTTTGGCACCCTCTTTGGCCGGCCAAACCGAGCCAAACCGATCGCGAATTAAACTCATTTAATTCGCCCCATAAGCCTTTAAAAGACTTAGCCATTTTAAGTTTCCGTTGCGCCTCTTATTAACTCCGATTCGACTTATTTCTCTTGATTGGAAAATCCAATTTTCAACTCGTTTTAAATCCCTCGGATTACTCGTAGTGCGTGTGACTAAATAGGCTTTCGATTTATGTTGGCCGTCTATAATCAACCAATTATAGAATGATCATGAGTGGCACCTAGTAGTACATCATGACCCCCAATTAATCGAAAGATCAACGGTTTGACCTCAGAAGTAATTCTGAAACCCTTCAGCAGCTCTAATGAATCGTGCCTCATTCCCTTCACCATCTTATACCCACTTGGTTCAGGACATGGTCTATGTGTGTCAGTCCCCACTAGGCTGACTACGTCACACCTAGCCCAAGTAATGTCTTTCTCGTCCTTTGGATTTCTAATTACTCTCATGTATTTTAGAGACTCGCACTCTAAACATGATACGCTCTGGCCAGAGGCTTTGAGTAACAATCCGACGATAGGCCTGGGTATACATCTCCTCGCAAGGAGTGGTGAATCCTTTGTAGGCTATTCAAACTTCTTCGGGCACTTCGACTTATACCCAATCATCCTGGGTGCACACCTCCTTGGAGATGCTTGCTTAAGATGTTAAAGTATAAGTCTCTATGACCAAGATGACTTGAACACCGCAAGTCAAAGGAACATCGCACTTAAGCTGCAGTAAGAACTTCATTGACATATCTATATAGATTACCATATGAAGTTTTACAATTAGTCACTCCAATGAACTAGTTCCCTCAACTAGCATCCATGTTTATCTCCGGACATCCCAATGTCACCAGCCAGTGAGAATCAGCTGATTAGAGAATAACCCATGCTAGTCTCAACAGAATTGATAGTGTCCATATTTATCAATTCATCGACTAGGGATATTTTCAATACTTCACAATTGCACATGTAGAGATAATCACTAGTTGTGATCCCATCACAAATTCTCTTATGCTGTGAATTGTATTGCAGACATTCAGTAATTGAGTTTAAGATCACAATCAAATACATAAACATGTATACTCAAATAGTGAATTTTCATTTATTAAAGTAAATGTTTACAATCATAAGGCGATTGCCTTAGGACACTTCTCTCATATCACTAACAACCTTTTGCCAACCGGCTCCTCCGGTTGGACTTTTGCCCGATGCACCTGACCAGGTCTTCGTGCCCACCTTCCAAGCAGGTCTTCGTGCCCACCTTCCGAGAAGGTCTTCGGTGCCCAGCTCCTTTCCAGGGCTTCGTGCCCAGTCCTTGACCAGGACTTCGTGCCCAGTGTACCTAGGTCTTCTTTTCCTGTATACTTAGTGAACGTGTTAGATCAACATAATATCTTATCTTTTGAACCCTTTTGCCATTATCAAAACACAGGTTCGACTTGGGTGCTGTCTGTACCAACAATCTCCCCCTTTTTGATTTATGGAAAACCCGGTTCAAAAAGTTAAGTTAATCAAGAACAGGTGATGTAAAAGTTTAGTTTCCTCCCCTTAGAAGGAATCTCCCCCTAGATTTTTCAAAGGTTCATGGGGTTTGAAAATTTTCTAAGTTTTAAAGATGGAACTAATTTTTCAAACACTTAGAACATTTTTCAAGGGTGGTTTAAAAAATATTTTCCAAGAAAACAGCTTTGGTGATATTTAGAAAAATTTCTAAGTCAATAACTTGGTAGAAAAAGTTTTCTAAAGTTAAGAAAGATTTGAATCTCTTTAGCACTTTTGATATCCTACCTGATATCCTTAAGGAAAATGGCAAGAAAAATTTCCAAGCCATTGTGGAGGTATCCATAAGGATACCTCCACAATGGCATGATATTTCCTAACAGTTGGCACAAGTGGAAGCTGCCAACTATTAGGAAATAGTCTAGTAAGTTGGTGCAGCAGAAAATAATACTGTGTTGCTCTATCCACAACTAAAGCTGAGTATGTTGCCTTAGGAGAGTGTGTAGCACAATTACTATGGATGATGCACACTCTTAAGGACTTCCAGCTTAACTACACCCAAACTCAAGTCTTCATTGATAATATAAGCTCAATTAATCTGACTAAGAATCCAATCCAACACTCCAGAACGAAACACATAGAAGTCAAACACCACTTTGTAAGAGATCACGTAGCCAGGGGTGAGATAGTCCTTAAGCATGTAGATTCCAGATCTAACTTAGCTGACATATTCACCAAACCCCTACCTAAGTCTGAGTTTAGCTCACTAAGAAGGCAGCTACGATTATGCTTAGTAGAATAGGTTTACTCTACTGTTGATCTTTAAACTGGTTTATTTGATTTGAAAAATCAGTTTCTAAAATAGTTTTAAAACTGCTTTACTTAATTTCAAAATTAGCTTTTAATTAGTTTGAAAAATCTTTTTAGCAATTTAAAATAATTTTTTGACTTAGTTTTATTTTCAAAAACTACCCCCTTCAAAACTAGGGCTTTTTCGCAAATGGACTTAGCCTAGGCCCTAACCCTAGATTTGCATGCACCTATAGATTTAGAAGCTAGCATCTCATAAGCACCTTAGGGTACTTTTTATTGTTAACCTAGAATGGGTTGAGATGCTTAGGTCTTTGCCTTAATTCAAGATGCTTTAAGTCAGTGCATCTGCAGTAATTGGGGCACTAAATACAACTTAAACAGTAATCAAGTTAAGGGTCAAGTTTAGAAAATCTAACTTGAACTGAACACTTAACTCGACTAACCCTAGTGAAAACTATAATTTATAACAGTAAGTAAGTAGCTAACTGGGTTAGACAGGACCCTACAGAGATAATTTAAATTGGTTTGATTCAGTTGATCTTGCATTGGTTCAGTACAACATATTATTCTGTTATATCCTTATGCAACTTATTTTTATTTGCTATATTCGTTTGTTTTTGATATATGGCAAAGGGGGAGAGATAAGAAATGAGAGAAGTTTTAATTTTTTTCAAAATTTAATCCTTTCTTCAAAAAAGTACCTACACTAGGTCTTTCAAAAATGGTTAAATATACTTACTCCATTTTTCTCTATTTTCAAAGTACTTAACCATTTTTCTCTGTTTTAAAAGTACTTAACCATTTTTTTAAAACTGTTTTCAAAGTACTTAACCTATTTTTCTTCAAAACTATCTTCAAAGTACTTGATCTAAATTGTTTCCAAAATTTTTCTAGGTACTTAAGACTTGAGCTGTAACTTAAGATGTTTTCAAAGTTTTTCTAAGTGCTTAAACCAAGCTATTTGTTACAAAAAATATGTTTTAGTACTTAAACCCAGGCTATGTTCAAAATTTGTCTAAGTACTTATCTTAAATAAAAAGGTTTCCGTTTGTGCTGGGGGCATGTGGTCATTTGTTTGAGGGGGGGATTGTTAGAGGTTGTATGGGTGCAAACTTTTTCTACCAAGTTAGGAATGTGTGCCCTACCTGATATCCTTTTTGCTGTAGGAATGTGTGCTAGATACCAAACCTGTGCTAAGGAAACACACTTAGCAACCCTAAAAAGAACACTAAGATATGTTAAGGGCACCCTATGTTGGATCGGGTTGGTCCGGCTAGAGGGGGGTGAATAGACGGCTAATAAATAAAAAGAATGGAGGAACTCGTCAATAAAAAAAACTTGGTTGCAACTTGGTCGTTGCTTCCAAGACGGTTAAAGCAAAAAAAATCTCCTTGTGGCAGAGAAGCCTTACAACAGAAGCACACTAGACTTTAGAGAGAATTACAAGAATTGAATTATCTGACTCTGAATCTCTAAGCCTATTTATAGGTTGAGTGATATGATCTTGACCGTTGATACAAGATTGAGTTTCATCTTGATCGTAGATCTAAGATTATCTCAACCAGATTTTAAACTCTAATTAAAAGGGATAAATATTATTAATCAGCTCCTTTGAAATGGTCTTCAACGGCTCCTTTGAAACTCTAATAAAAGCTTTAATATAAAAGCTTTAAGATAATCGACTTTAAAAAACTTTTAATTAAAAGCTTTATGATTTTCGACTTTAATTAAAAGCTTTAATAAAAGCTTTAATTAAATGCTTTAATAAAAGCTTTAATTAAAAGCTTTAATATAAAAGCTTTTATAAAAGACGTTGCGCATGTCTTGATCCAAGTCCAAGTCAAAGGCAACTTGACTGTTCGTAAGTAGATCTTCTGGATGATTTCTGACCAATCGGAGTTAGGCTCACCCGAACCCGACTCCGACCTTTCGCCCCTCGAGCGTGCTTCCTTCCGGCTTCTCGTCCCTCGGACGTCGTACGCGTCCTTCACGCTCCACCGACGTACTCTTCCACAGCTTCCGCGTCCCTCGGATTGTACCGTGCCCGTCGGCTCACTTCCCATGCAATCCTTCTCGTCCGCTGCATCTTACGCTCGACTTCCTCCGTACCTAAGTTCCTGCACACTTAGCAGAGGGATTAAAACCAACAAGACCTAACCTAACTTGGTTGATCACATCAAAACCAACCGGGGCACCAACAATCTCCCCCTTTTTGATGTGCATCAACCCAAGTTTAGTTAGGGATAAGCAACAAACAATAAAAATATTTTAACAGAATTAAACATGAAAGAAAATTGCAATCATGTACAAAACTCCCCCTGAACATAAACTATTCTCCCCCTTTGATCACAGCAAAAATGGGACAAAAACATAGGGAAGGAAGAAAATATAAATTTCACTTAATTTTTTTATTAAATTCATACAAGTATTAAAAAAATCCTAATAAATTCATGATAAGTATGCCAAGTACTCAAAAATATAAAATTAATTTTCTCTAGTAAACACCGATCGAAATAATTTCTTAAAAACATTAAACAAATGATAAAGGACATAAAGAAACAAAATATTAGTCAGTTTTGTTTTTCATAAATACCAAAAAATTAATTCAATATTGATTTTGGGAGCCAGAATAAATTTTCATCTACGGGGTTAATCAAATACTTTGGAGGAATATAATTTCTAGAAATTTTTCTATGCTGGCCCCTATGATTTTTAACATACCAATTTAGATTTTCAGGATAAAAATTCTTTTTAATTCTTAAACATGCAATATCATTTTCTAATTTCTCCACTAAATTCTTCAAATTTTCATTTTCTGTTTTCAGTTGGTCGGATAGAACTGATGAGCATACAGTGCCAAGTCTTTTTTTTAACTCAGAGTTTTCTATCTCCAATTTATTAATCGACTTAAGCATGGATTTTATTACTGAGTAGATTCGAGCAGGTGGAAGTAGACATACCTCACTTACCGGGTCGGTTTCGAAGTTAGGATCTTCCTCTTCATTGCTGCTGTCTCCCGAGGTGCTTTCTTCATCTTCGTCTTGGTGGCTTGCCATCAATGCAAGTCCGACGAACTCTTCGGCTTCCGATTCATTTGACGAGGTCTCGTCCCAGGTGGCTTTTAGTGCCTTTTTCTTCTTTGGCTGGTTCTTGAGTTTAGGGCACTAATCTTTCAGGTGTCCCTCCTCATTGCAGTTGTAGCATTGGACCGTTCGTTTTTTCTTTCTCTACACCTTTTTTAAGCGGTTAGTATTAATGTATTTACATAATTTTCTTACCGCTAGTGTTGTTTCTTCATCATCGGCTGAAGATTCTTTGTCGAGTTGGATCTTCCTTGTTTTTAGCACAATATTGTCAGCTTTCTTGTTCTTTTCTACAAAGCGTGATTCGTGATGTTCCAAAGTAGAAAACAACTCTTCTAAAGTACTTGTTTCTAGATTTTTTGAAATATAATATGCATCAATTACCGAGGTCCATTCTGGGGTTCTCGGAAACGCGTTTAGAGCTTACCTTTGAGCATCGCGGTTAGTTACCTTTTCTCCAAGATTTTCGAGGCTTGTGATTAGTTCTTTTACCTTTGCATGTAATCTTGCAACAGATTCTCCGTCTTCCATCCGTAGATTGGTCAGTCGGCTTCGAAGAACATCTCGTCGCGCAAGTTTTGCTTCCGAGGTTCCTTCGTGGAGTTCCAAGAACTTTTCCCAAAGTTCCTTCGCCGATTCGTACTTACCGATCCGATTCACATCTTGCACTGGGAGGACGGTCAGCAGATGAAATTCTGCCTTTCCATTTGCTACAGCATCAATTTGTTCCTTCTTATTCCAAAAATCAGGATCCTTGATCTTTCCTTCATTGTCTCGGGAGCTACATAGCCATTTTTCATAATAATTAATAATTCATAATCCGTAGTAAAAAATACCTGCATCTTCCGTTTCCATGCTGCGAACTCCCCCTCAAACTTAGGCGGGTATATCGCTGGTCCAACCATCTTAGGATTTGCTGCAGTTGGCGGTTAGTCCTTCTGCGGCTGCCTTGCTCTGATACCACTTGTTGGATCGGGTTGGTCCGGCTAGAGGGGGTGAATAGACGGCTAATAAATAAAAAGAATGGAGGAACTCATCTATAAAAAAAACTTGGTTGCAACTTGGTCATTGCTTCCAAGACGGTTAAAGAAAAAAAAAATCTCCTTGTGGCGGAGAAGCCTTACAACTGAAGCACACTAGACTTTAGAGAGAATTACAAGAATTGAATTATCTGACTCTGAATCTCTAAGCCTATTTATAGGTTGAGTGATATGATCTTGACCGTTGATACAAGATTGAGTTTCATCTTAATCGTAGTTCTAAGATTATCTTAACCAGATTTTAAACTCTAATTAAAAGGGATAAATATTATTAATCGGCTCCTTTGAAATGGTCTTCAACGGCTCCTTTGATGTGGTCTTCAACGGCTCCTTTGAAATGGTCTTCAACGGCTCCTTTGAAACTCTAATAAAAGCTTTAATATAAAAGCTTTAAGATAATCGACTTTAAAAAACTTTTAATTAAAAGCTTTACGATTTTCGACTTTAATTAAAAGCTTTAATAAAAGCTTTAATTAAAAGCTTTAATATAAAAGCTTTTATAAAAGACGTCGCGCTTGTCTTGATCCAAGTCCAAGTCAAAGGCAACTTGACTGTTCGTAAGTAGATCTTCTGGATGATTTCTGACCAATCAGAGTTAGGCTCACTCGAACCCGACCCCGACCTTTCACCCCTCGAGCGTGCTTCCTTCCGGCTTCTCGTCCGTTGGACGTCGCGCGCGTCCTTCACGCTCCACCGACGTACTCTTCCGCAGCTTCCGCGTCCCTCGGATTGTACCGAGCCCGTCGGCTCACTTCCCGTGCAATCCTTCTCGTCCGCTGCGTCTTACGCTCGACTTCCTCCGTACCTAAGTTCCTGCACACTTAGCAGAGGGATTAAAACCAACAGGACCTAACCTAACTTGGTTGATCACATCAAAACCAACCGGGGCACCAACACCTTAAATGTAGGGATTTGGTATCCTAGGATCTCAACCTTTGACTTGTCAGGATACTCGGATTCTGACTATGCTGGTTGTAAATTAGATAGAAAGAGGACCAGTTCTAGCTGCGGTTAGGTGGTGAAGTCCTAGTAGGTCAGGTGGACCGAGGGGCAGAAAGTCCTAGTGGATCAGACATCAAGAACGGAAAAGGTTTCCGTTTGTGGTGGGGGCATGTGGTCCTTTGTTTGAGGGGGGATTGTTAGAGGTTGTAAGGGTGCAAACTTAGTCCCACATTGAGAAACACATGGGAAGATCATTGCATTAAAAGGAATTAGGATACCTCCACAATGGCACGATATTGTCCACTTTGGGCCTAAGCCCTCATGGTTTTACTCTTGGGTTCTCCCAAAAGGCCTCATCCAATGGAGATACCATATTCCTTATAAACCAATGATCTTCCCATGTGTTTCTCAATGTGGGACTAAGTTTGCACCCTTACAACCTCTAACAATCCCCCCCTCAAACAAAGGACCACATGCCCCCACCATAAACGGAAACCTTTTTCGTTCTTGATGTCTGATCCACTAGGACATTCTTCCCCTCGGTCCACCTGACCTACTAGGACTTCACCACCTAACCGCAGCTAGAACTGGTCCTCTTTGATCAAGACACGGGAGCCCACATATCCTTTATTTAAGGCTTAACACACATGGTATCAGTCCCAGGTTGCACATCCAGATCTAACCATGTGCGTTTAGCCTTAAATAAGGGATATGTGGGCTCCCGTGTCTTGTTCAAAGAGGACCAGTTCTAGCTGCGGTTAGGTGGTGAAGTCCTAGTAGGTCAGGTGGACCGAGGGGCAGAAAGTCCTAGTGGATCAGACATCAAGAACAGAAAAGGTTTCCATTTGTGGTGGGGGCATATGATCCTTTGTTTGAGGGGGGATTGTTAGAGGTTGTAAGGGTGCAAACTTAGTCCCACATTGAGAAACACATGGGAAGATCATTGGTTTATAAGGAATATTGGATCTCCATTGGATGAGGTCTTTTGGGAGAATCCAAGAGCAAAACAATGAGGGCTTAGGCCCAAAGTGGACAATATCATACCATTGTGGAGGTATCCTAATTCCTTTTGGTCCTAACAGTTTCTACTTCTAAACCGAAAGGAAAGAAGAAGAAGAAATGTGCTGGGGTAAAGAAAGTAGCAAGATTACAGGGAACTCAAAGTTGCATAAAGAAGCCAAAAGGCAAGTGCTTTGTGTGCAAGCAGCCTGGACATTGGAAGGCGGATTACCCCCGCCATCAGAGTAATAATTTAGGTATATTTTCTTCTTTTGTCGTTGTAACATGTTTAGCGGTGATATCTACTGGTACCTGGTGTGTAGATATGGATGCCACTAATCATGTTTGGATTTTTGTTCAAGGGTTCGAAGAAACCCGACAGCTAGCTAAGGAGGAGATTACTGACTACATGGGATAGGCTATGGAGATGACTTTTGCAGTGAGAGTTTATTTATTCATTCATGTCTTATACATAGGATGGTATAGTTTTGGTTCTAAAAGATTGCTTTTATGTACTTAATTTTGGAAAGAACTTTTTGTTCAGTTTCTGGAATAAGATATTCATTGCTTTTATTATTAAAAGTGGAATAGAAGGATTATCTATTGTAGTACATTGATAGGCAATTATTACATTTTAAAACCATCGGAGACCATTATTTTAAAACCATCGGCACCGATCCTACACTCTCAACATCGGAGACCATCGTTGTCCCCTCGATCAAGCGACGCCCTTGGCTCCCTTTTTCTCTATTTTTTCGCCTGTGACCTTAGCGAATCATTTGGCTTTGTGAGGCTTTGGAGTTGGCATTTAAACGTCTTCTTCTTCGATCGCCAATTAGGTAAGGGTTGGGATTTGAGGTTTCATTTGGTTTAGATGCCATTACTTGTGTGCCCTAATCAGTGGCTACATGACAGCTTCCTATTATGGTTGCCGATCTTCAGCAGATCCGAATTCGAGAGGGAAGAAGGTGGGTCATGTGTGCTCAAGGCTTCAGGTAAGGATTGTTTTGTTTTAATACCAATTATGGTTGTGTTGATGATTAGAGGGTGTAGATCAGTATTTGTATGGTAGAGCTTCTTCTCGCGATTGGAAGTGGATTTTACCTATTTTGAGAATTTGGTTGTAGGTTATGTTCTTGTGTTAGATCTTTGATCTCATTTATTGAACAAATTTTTTTATTTGAATATGTTTTGGGTGAATTGTGAATTGGATATTGATTTGATTTTGATTTGGATAGAAGCTTGTTCTGTTGATTTCTATATTCCTGTTGTGAGGTCCAATGTTAGGTATTGATCTCAGATTTAAGCAGGTTTGTTTATTGATTTGAGTTTAGAGCTATGGTTCTGTGATTGGGTGTTGGAACTAAGTTCCATTTAGGACTTTGTTTTGGGTGAAGTTGTTCGATTATGTGTTAGGCTTGTGATGTCTTGGATTCGAGTGAGTCTATATGAATTATGTTCGGTGGATTCTAGGAATTCAATGGTAGAATTGTTTTGGGTACTGTATACTTGTGAATGGCACAATGGTATTGTGTTCTTGCTGTCATGAGTTCCACTATGAGCTTGTTGTTGAACAATTTGGATAGAACAGAGTGTGCAGCATGAGATTCTATGATGAAATGAGTTCAGTGGTTTGGGGTTCTATCGTGGATCATAGGGGTTGAAATGGAGCATGGTTTGGGGGTCCTACCTTGTACATTTTGGATCTTGGAGAAGTTGATTTTGGATTAGGTTTGGGTTTAGCTATTAGAGCTATGAGGGATTTAACCTAATTCTGATAATTGGATTAATCTTAAAATGACTTGGTGTTTAGTTTAGTTGAATCATTTTCTATGATAGCTAAAAACCTATGTCCGATGATACAGTACGTTGATTTGAGCTTGGACTTCTGGACAGAGAGTTCTCATCGTTTACGGACTACACTTTGGAGGCGAGTATCTTCTGACTTATCTCTGTAGATATTTCAGATTTCTATGCATGGTTATTTTATGGATAGTAGTAGGATTTACCTTTATTTGCCTCTTGTTTATCCTGCTTTATACTTACTGCTTGGCTCTTTGATATACTCAAAGTTTATGTCTATACAGTCTCACCTGTTGATTTTCTAATCTGTAAAGTACCGCTTGTAAGCGAGTACTTAGAAATAATCATTAAACATAACTAGGGTTTAGTTGATATTGTTAGGATGTATACTAAAAGCCTAGCTTTTGTATGGATATCTACATTTTGAAAGAGAATCACATGATCACTGATTGCATATTTATTGGTTATTTATGTGCATATTGTCTAATACTTTACATTGTAGATAACATGGTGTGTGGTGTCACACAGAAGATCATGTTATCAGTCCCTTGTAGAGTATACATAGAGGCTCACAACCGAGATGGTTTTGGACAAACCATTGGGATGGTTGTAGTGTAATTTGGTATTGGTTTATCTTGACCATAGAATTACACTAGTACACTTTGTGTGTATTGAGAAGGACCAATATAGAGGTGATTCAATTTATACTAACTATATAATTGAATCAGACCTCAGATATTATAGAGTACATGCTCTTAATCTCGATATAATAATGGGCACATGTACTTAATATTTATTTCTTTGATTTACCAATGGGTGAGATTTATTTGTTAAATCGATATGCCCGGTAAGTTGGGAAATAATATTATTTACATGGTGTGCCATTGATTATAGAAGGAAATCATGTATTGGTGAGTCAGGTTGATGATATCCCCTTGAGGAGCTCATAAAGCTCATCATGTTAAATGCTGCAGGTTGACTTGCTCCGACATGATGATAAGGTTGAGTGGTACTACTCATGAGTTAGATGTTAATTAATTAAATTGTCAGTAATTTAATTAATTAACGGACATTCGATATCTTAAATATGGGGAGAATTTTGTACTCATAATATGTGGAACCCATATTTAAATATGGGGGTTGGTGAGGTAGATCAATGATGATCCTCTAGTGGAATGGATCATTATTAATGGATTGGGCTATGATCCATTGGGTGGCCAAGACCCACTCCTTCTCATGGTCCCTATTGTAGCCTATATATACCTCATGGAGTCATGAGACCAAGGTAGACAAATAACCTAATTCTCTTCCTCTCTCTCTCTCTCTCTCTCCTAGGGCTTACGCTGGCTACAAGGGAGGCTAGGAAGCTTTAAGCTGAGGTTTGGTGGAGGAAGAAGAAAGCTTTTCTTCTTCTCATCATCTCTTCCCTTGGGCGCAAGTAACATACAAGAAATAGAGGGGTTTTGCCGCAAGCTGAGAAGGATCTCCTTCTCTTAGGTCGCCGGGGGCAAGGAGAGCAAGGGAGGGTTTCGGGTGGTGTTCAAGGAAGAAGACAACTCTTCTTTCTTCTTCTTTCTTCTTCTCTTCTCCTTTCTCCTCATTAGCTGCGGCGCAAGGAGGAGGGTTGATCTTTGGCCGACACAAAGAAGGAGTGCCTTCTCTTGGTGGTCGGCGGTGACAAAGGAAGAAGGTCCCTAGGGTTTCGGCCAAGCTAGGGAGAAAGAAGAAGGTGCCTTGGTGACTTTGGTTCTTGGAAGATCGTCACCCCACGATGTCCAAAAAGAGGTCGGGTTATACAATAGAAGATCGTGAGATATACAAGAAGGTATAATTCATGTTTGGTTCCTTTTCTTTGATCTTGCTATTATTTCATGTTGATAATTGAATTGCATGTTGATTATTATTTAATTAATTGTGATTAATTAAATAGAGGTCATGAGGTATACAAGAAGGTATAATTCTTGTTTGGTTCCTTTCCTTTGATCTTGCTATTATTTCATGTTGATAATTAATTGCATGTTGATTATTATTTAATTAATTGTGATTAATTATCTTAGTCTCTGATGATAAACACAAAAATCGACGATCCACTCATCGTTTATTCCGCGGCTAATCGGTTGATGAGTTTGATTACTAGAACAACTTGGTTGTTCAAGTGGTCACTCGAATCGGTTAGCACGATGATGAGTCGGTCGTGTAAGAAATAGTTCTCCATTCAGATTAAAAATTTTAATCCGGGGATATGAAGAGGTTTCCCATGCGCGACTAGGAATCCCAACAGACATTAGATATACTCTACTCAATAGATTAGTTACATATTTATGGATTCTGGTATTTATTTTTTTTATACCATTGCTTTGGTGTGACTTGGTTGTTTGTGCATTTTGTATCCTGTTGTAACGACCCGGAAAATTTTCTTAATATTTCTTTAAAATATTAAACATGTCTAGATAATTTTCCGAGGGACTTAGAAATATTAACACGAATTTTAATCTAGGAATCCATGTTTTTCCCCATTAAAAATTTGGGAAATAGGCACTAATGGGCCTTATATGGGCTTTCTAGTACCATGATTATTGGTGAATTTTAGGTAAAAATTTATAGAAATATAAAGGGATTTTGATGAGGAATATTAACATAATTATGGGGGAATTTTTAGGAGATTTTCGAAATATTAGGAAAATAAAATAAAAATAAAATGGAAAATTAGTGCATGCACCAAGGATTTGAACCTTGGACCTCTTGTACAACCATGCATGCTCTAAGCAATTCACCTAGCAAGGGAGTGCTATGAGGAAATGAAGTGGATTATGGATAAGGCTTAGGAAAATGAAGAGTCACCAACCATGACTCTTCACTTACCCTCCTTAATGTGTTATGAAGAGGGGGAATGGGAGTTTCTTTCTTCCTTCCATCAATTCTATTTTCTTCCTCCTCCTCCCTCATTCTAGCCGAATACTTCAAGAGGGGATCTCCCTTGGAAAAGGTTCACCTAAGGCTCCATCTCCAAGATCCAAGGCTTTTACAAGGGTACCAAGGCTAGGGGTGGTCAAGAGGCAACAAGATTTTCCATCCTTCTCTCAAATCTAAGGTCTAGAATCAAGATCAACCAATGTAAGACTCCCTCACCTGTGGTATAATAGATTCTTTGAATTTTTAGCATAATATAAAGTTTGGTTTTAGGTTTTGATGTTGAGAAAACCATGTTTTGGACCCCTATGGTATTCGGCCACCATGAGTTTTGGGTCCATGATGATGATAAAAATCTTAATTATGCTTTCTAGTGTGTTCTCATGATGTTTAGATAATAAATATAATTTTTGGAGATTTTTGGAGTACCCTAAGACCCTTTAGGGGTTGGGACCATCATAAGGTTTTCCATGGCAAGGGGTTGGATTTAACCCTTCACCCATGTATTGTGTGTACCCTTGTGAAACAAAGGGAGGTTGAAGGGATCTATGTGAATTATCACAAGGTCTTATAACCCTAAGGGTTTCAGCCAAGAAGGAATCTAGGGCAAGGGGCTAAGGTTTTCTTCAAGTATGGGTTCCGAAAGCCCCTATGGTGGGTATGGTTGGTGTTTAATGTTTGATTGGGGATTTTATGGAATTTTTCCATGCACCCATGGCCTTGTAGGGTTTCGGCCAGCCCTAAGAAGGAGGGCTAAAGGTTAGGGATAACCCTAATCATGAGACCTAATGGCTTCCCATGGTCTTATAGGTAATGTATGGTTGTTTCTTTACCTTATGCTATCTTACATGTTAATTGAATGATGAAACCCTTCCTTATAGGTTTCGGCCAAGCAAGGTAAATAGGATTTGGGGGGAGTTAGGGTTTGAAGAATGATGGTTTATGCTTATTTATGAAGTATATATAAAGGTTCAAGCATGTGGTAGAAATTAAGTTACCTATAACCCTAACCTTAAGCACCATGTTTTATGTTTGTATGTTTATGATTGGATGTCATGCTTAATAGGGTTTATTTATGAATGTCTTGAGTTCGATGCCATGCACTTGAATGCTAGGTAGTATGTTTATGGAAGTCCTACTTATGTATGCTTGGGATGAATACCATGCTTATGTATGAAATGCAATGTTTACCTTATATATCATGATCATGCAAACTCTATGGATTAAGATAATTGTCTATGCAAACATGTCATGTTCAATGAATATAATGCAATGCTTACCTTATATGCCATGATCATGCAAGCACTAGAAATAAGAATGATGTTTATGTAAGTAGGCCATGTTCTATGAATGAAGATGCATGTTATGTTTATAAATGAAGATGCATGTTATGTTTATGAATGAAAGTGCATGCTATGTTTTATGAATAAAGATGCATGCCATGTTT
>JAGFNQ010008259.1:41136-103635 GCA_024364735.1 Boesenbergia rotunda | reverse complement strand
AAAAAAATATCTGCTTTTTCCTTACAAAATATATTTAAAAATTATAAAATTGAACATCACATCGCGGTCGAATCGTCTGACCAGGGTCGCCACACAACCCGATCGAATGACCAAGGCCATCGCATGAATAGGTCAAGTGGCCAAATCGCTTGGTCAAGCCATTGTGTGTTCGGGTCATCTGGTTAGGTCTCTCACACGCAACGAAAAATTATAATAATTATTATACAGAAATATCATGCTGCATAATATCCCTGAGTAATATCTAGTGTTAATTTTTTTTTTAGAATTCAAAGTTTAGAGTATAATATTTGGATTATAGGAAGTAAAAAAAATTAAATTAGATGCTCACGGGATAGTTCATGATGGGGTGTGCAACAAATTCTCTCTATCTTTTTCTCTCTTTATATATATATATATATATATATATATATATATATATATATATATATATATATATATATATATATATATATATATATATATATATATATATATTTGATCCTGGACCAACTTACGTGTAGCCTGGTTCGGCAACCTGACGCCTAGTCAGGAAGAAAATGGTTAATGGGCTGGAAAGACCCGTCGGATAGACGTCGCTCGGATCAAGGCCTCTGATCGCACGCGTGGCGGCCCACGCTCCTCAGGATCGGTCTGACTCAAGCTTAGACGCTCATGCTCCAATACCCCTCTAGGTTTGGCTCCCCGCCTACGCGTGGCGGACCATGCTCCGGGGGTAAGCCCGAACCGGAGGAGACGTTATTCGACACATTGTCATGCAGTGCCCCAGTCAGCACCCTCATAGGCCCTCAGCCGACCTCGTCATGCAGTGCCCCAGTCGACACCCTCATAGGCCCTCAGTCGGCCTCGTCATGCAGTGCCCCAGTCGACACCCTCATAGGCTCTCAGCCGGTCTCGTCATGCAGTGCCCCAGTCGACACCCTCGTAGGCCCTCAGCCGGCCTCGTCATGCAGTGCCCCAGTCGGCACCCTCATAAGTCCTCAGTCATCCCTAGCAAGCAGAACAACCACTCCCTGACATCAGATCGCCCGAAGCAGTACGGGGTCAGCATAGAACTGGGGTCGCTCTGGTCCTAGCAACGGATATCTCGCTGATGGCTTGATCTTCCTGCCACACCTTGTCCCCCTGTACTACAACTACATACACTGGTGTCAGGTCGAGCGGCGCCAAAAGGCGCCAGCCATTAAGTTGACAGTGCCCCTTTCCTTAACCTAGTATGCACTACTTTATCCTGCCACCTCTGGGCATGCATCATCTTGTCCTTGCTATATGGCAACAGGTGGGGCAGGAGCTATCAGCTTCCCCGGCTATATAAGCCTCCTCACTTCGCATCTCTCAGGTATGCGCAATAGTGCATTTTCCTACTGTTCTATTGTTTTCCATTGCCATCGTCGAGTACTGACTTGACCGTCGGAGTGTCTGGCCGGGGACTTTTCCCGGCGGGTTCTAATGGTCTTTGTCCTGTAGGATGGGAGCGCGCCAGCTCGGCAGACAACCTCAGTGACCGTATGCTCCTCGGAGGACCATCTAGCCACAGGGGCGCCACCTCGCTTCGTCACAGGATCAAATTTGGCGCTAGAAGGAAGGACACCAGCAGCCTGATCGGAAGCGAAGATGGGAGACCCTAATCCGCTTATGATGACTATCACCCGTGAGGAGTACGAGATTCTGATGGCTACGTGAGCTCAGAGGGCTTCTCAAAGACCTTCGCAAGCTGCTAGCCAGGCGCCCAGGGCCCCGGAGCCGACGCCCCATCGACCTTCCAGAGGTCAAGGAAGGCTTGCCCGACTGGAGGGCGGTTCTGTGCCTCTCCCTGCAGCCCCCCACCGAGGTCTAGATGACGAGGCTCACTCCATATCAGCGGAGGCCTCGGTGTCTAACCCGAGGCACGGGAAGCATCCGGATAAGGGAAAGGCCCCAGCTGACCCTGCTTCAGCTATCCTGGTACGCAACCCTTTCGCTCCATGGGTCCTGGATGACCCGGTTCTCCGTCACCTCCGTTTCTTCACTATCCCCGAGTACGCGGGGACTACGGATCCGGAGGAACACCTGATGAAGGTTGAGAGCGCCGCTCTACTTCATCAATACCCAAAGGGGGTTAAGTGCCGAGCCTTCTTGACAACCCTCTCCGGCACAACCCAGAGATGGTTCGTCCGACTCCCTGATGGGTTGGTCACGATCTTTGAAGAGCTCAAGAGAGTTTTTCTGCAGCACTTCGCTAGCAGCAGGAGGCATCACAAAACAAGCCTCAACCTGTTCTCTCTGAAGCAGGGTCCGAAGGAGACCCTCCGGGCCTACATCCGGAGGTTCAACGGGGTGGCACTAGACGTGCCGAATGCTACACCCGATGTCCTGGTCAGCGCCTTCTCCCAAGGCTTGCAAGAGGGGGAGTTCTTCCGCTCGCTGATCAGGAAGCCCCCGACGGACTTTGACAGCCTTCTCGGCAAGGTTGTCAAGTACATCAATGTGGAGGAAGCCCAGGCCGCTCGGAAGAAGGAGTCGGCCAACCCGGCGCCTCCCCACCCCGCTCAGGAAGCCAGGTCCCCGGGCAGGCCTATTTGTAGCCCCCGCGGACCCATTGATCGAGTAGGAGGAGAGAGGCGGCATGTGCAGCAGGTGGACCACGGGTGCCTTCCGAGCCGGTGGAGGCCATACTGCACGTTCCACCAGATTCATGTCCATGCCATCGAAGAATGCAGGCAGGCTGGGCGAGGTCGGGCCCCAACTCCTCGGGGGCGAGGACGACAAGCACCCTAAGGGTGTGGGGCAGGACGAGGAGGCACGACCATCGACCCTGTCGCCGAGGAGCTCCGAGAAAATCCCCCAGCTGCCCGCAATCTATTTCCTCAGGGGGACCGGTCTGAAACCTTAGAGATGGAGGGGGAGTAGGCCAACCAGCAGAACGTCGTTCGGGGTGGCGTAAATGTCATCTCGGTGGACCAACTAGAGGGGATTCCAATCGCGCCAGGAAGGCACAAGTGCGTCGACTGGAAATTCATCAGGTCGGCATCAGCGCAGCCCAGGCAGAGGGGCCCCAGATCAATTTTGGGCCTCAGGATCTACAGGGGCTGGAAGTCCCACACGATGACGCGTTGGTCATTACAGCCGTCATTGCTAACTATCAAGTCCACCGCACCATAGTGGACACCGGAAGCTAGGTTAATATACTCTACAAAAGAGCATTTGACCAGCTTCAGATAGAGAGGTCCCAACTGGACCTGGTGGTGACCCCGTTGTTCAGTTTCACGGGGAACCAGGTGTAGCCTATCGGCCAGATCCGACTGGCCATTTCCTTAGGCGAGGAGCTACTGAAGAGGACTAGATGGTCCACTTTCTTGGTGGTTGATGCTCCTTCAGCCTACAATGCCAACTTGGGCAGACTGGCCCTTAACGAATTCCGGGTCGTCGCCTTCACCTTCTACCTGAAGGTTAAGTTCCTAGTCGAGGACAAGGTGGGAGAAGTCAAGGGCGACCAAAGAGTGGCCCGGAGGTGCTACGTGGACGACGTTCGGGTGGAGAGCCACAAGGCTCCGCGCCCCTTCTCTGATTGCAACATGGTTCAAGCTTCCCCGTGGGCTGAGTTGCATGAAGACAAGGAGGAGGTCCAGCTCCTCCCAGATCGGGAGGAAGCTCGAGTCAAGATTGCGGCATGGTTGCCGGAGGAGCTGAAGAAGCCCCTGCTGGAGTGCTTGACTCGAAACCAAGATGTTTTCACCTGGTCAGTCAAAGAACTGAAAGGCGTCCGACCGGAGGTGGCGGAGCACCACCTCCACGTTTATCCCCACGCTCGGCCCGTAAAACAGAGGAAATGGGACTTCAACACCGAGCAAAATAAAGCGATCCGAGCCGAAATTGAGAAGCTGCTGGAGGTCGGTCACATCCGGGAGGTGCAATTCCCGGCCTGGTTAGCCAACGTCGTGTTGGTAACTAAGTCGGACAATAAGTGGCGGATCTGTATTGACTTTCGGGACCTCAACAAGGCCTGCCCGAAGGACTGCTATCCTCTGCCTCGGATCGACCAGATGGTGGACTCGACGGTTGGCAGCGAGTTCATTTCCATGATGGATGCCTACCAGGGGTATCATCAAGCACCCCTGGCTACTGAGGATCAGGAGAAGGTCAGCTTCATCACGGCGGACGGTACCTACTGTTACACCGTCATGCCGTTCGGACTGAAGAATGCTGGGGCCACCTACCAGCGTATGATGAATAAAGTCTTCCAATCTCAGATTGGAAGAAATATTGAAGTATATGTCGATGACATCCTAATCAAGTCCACCCGAGCCGGAGACTTGATAGTCGATGTCAAGGAGACATGCCAGACACTGTGCAGGTACGGGCTCAAATTGAATCCGGCCAAGTGTCTCTTCGGCGCCCGGAGCGGAAAATTCCTGGGGTACATTGTGACCGAGCGGAGCATCGAAGCCAATCCCAGCAAGGTCAAAGCTTTGCTAGACATGCCCCCACCAATGAATCTCCGAGAAGCACAACGGCTCACAGGGTGAATTACAGCTCTGCCCCGATTTATTTCCCGGTCAGCCGAGAGAGGGTTGTTGTTTTTCAAAACCCTCCGCAAGGCCACCAAGTTTCAATGGGACACCGATTGTGACAAGGCGTTTGAAGAACTGAAGGCCTACCTCGCTGAGTTGTCTGTGCTAGCTAAGCCGAACATCGGGGAAGTCCTGTATGTCTATTTGGTCGCATCTGCTGACTCGGTGAGCATGGTCTTAGTCAAACAAGAAGCAACCGAGCAGCACCCAGTGTATTTCTTTGCTCATCTACTAAAGGGAGCCAAGTGCCATTACACGACACTCGAGAAGTTGATGTATGTATTGTTGTTGGGTGCTCGGAGGCTCCGACCTTACTTCTTGGCACACCCCATCGTGGTGCTGACAAATAGTAACCTGGGTCAAGTGGTCTCTAATCCTGAAGCATCCGGGCGGCTGATCAAATGGACCACCGAGCTAAGCGAGTACAACATTCAGTACCAACCTCAGCCAGCCATCAAGGCTCAAGCCCTCGCTGATTTTCTAAGCGAACTGCATGTGGACGAGGTTAAAGAGGCGTGGCAAATATATGTGGATGACTCGTCAGCTCGGTCAGGGAGTGGGATTGGTATCCTAATGATCTCCCCGAATGGAGAGCAGATGCACATGCCCGTCTGACTGGAATACCGAGCCACGAATAATGAGGCTGAGTATGAAGCCCTTATATCCGGACTGCAGGCTGCCAAGCATGTGGGGGCTACTCGGGTGATACTTTACTCTGACTCCTAGTTAGTCACACAGCAAGTTGTCGGGCGGTTTGGAGTTAATAATGACCAGCTACAGGCCTTCATCGAGGCTTACGAGAAATTGAAGGCCGAATTCCAGAAGGTACAAGTCCAAAAGATTCCCAGAGAAAACAACTTCAAGGTGGATGAGCTGGCTAAATTGGCTAGCTCTATCGGATCTTGGGTACTCCTCCAGCAGGGTGGTCCGGCCTTGTTGGTCATGCAAATAGAGAGACAAGCTGACCTAGAGCTGGAGTCTGACTAGAGAACTCCACTCCTTATGTACCTCACGAAGGGAGTCATGTCGGCCGATCGAGAAGAAGCTCGGTTGCTCAAAAAATATGCAGCTCGGTACACCATGGTCGGCGACGCGTTATTCAAGAGGGCATTCTCCCGACCCCTACTCAAGTGCCTGGGCGAGGAAGAAGCAGATTATGTGCTAAGGGAAATCCACATGGGTGTCCGTGGAAGCCACGCTGGGGCCAGCACGGTGGCTCAGAAGGTGTTACTGGCCGACTACTACTGGCCAACCCTGAAGAAGGATGCAAACAAATTGGTCTCCACCTGCCTGTCTTGTCAAAAGCATCACTATCTCCCCCATCGACCCGTGGAAGAGATGAAAGCATCGGTGGTTTCCTGCCCTTTCGATCAGTGGGGCATGGATATTGTTGGGCCCTTCCCGACTGCCACGGCCCAAAAGAAATATTTGCTGGTGACCGTCGATTAATTCTCCAAATGGATAAAAGCCGAGGCCTTAGCACGCATCACCAAGTGGGCGGTGATCGGGTTCCTGTGGAAGGCATCTTGTGTCGATATGGAATTCCGCGCAAAATCTTCTCCGACAACGGGAGACAGTTCCAAGGGCGGAGAATACGGGAATGGTGTTCGGAGTACGACATTAAGCAGGCCTTCACCTCCATGGCATATCCACAGAGTGATGGCTAGGCAGAAGTGGCCAACAGAGAAATCCTGAAAGGGTTAAAGACCAAGCTGGATCACGCCGGGGGAACGTGGGTAGATGAGCTCCCGGGTTCTTATGGGCTCTACGGACTACACCTAAAGAAACTACCGGGAGCACACCTTTCCAGCTGGTCTATGGGAGTGAAGCGGTGGTCCCAGTCGAGGTCGGATGTGAATCAGACCGACGATCGACTTATGACGAGGATAACACGGAAAGGAGGCGGCTGGAGTTGGACCTGGTCGATGAGATCCGAGACAAGGCAGCCGCTAAAATGTTTGCATATCGGCAGAAAATGAAGCAGAAGTACGACCGGAAGGTGCTGCCTAGAACATTCCAAGTGGGGGACCTGGTCTGGAAGAGAGTCAAGCCCGTCGGAGACATGAGCAAGCTGGAGCCACAGTGGGGAGGACCCTTCAAAGTTGTTCAGAAACTCGCCTCGGGGGCCTACTACCTGGAGAATGAGCAAGGGAAGAGGTTGGATCAACCCTGGAGTGTGATTCACCATTAGCCATACCGGGTAGTCGAATGAAAGATTGTAATGTGGATGTACAATACTCATGATAGGGGAAAAACATGATCCTCACTCCATTCGTAGGTACTCCAGACTCTCGTCTCCGCACGAGTTATAATCGGGATCCGCTCCCATCTATCCCTCGAATCGGCTCTCAGTCGGACACGTGGCGGCCCACGCTCCCTGTGTCTTGCCCAACCGAGTGTGCAAAACTCTTGCCTCGCCAGCAAGTTATAAGCGGACCAGCTTCCGCGCCCCACTCGATTCAGTGTCTCCGATCGGACGCGTGGCGACCCACGCTCCTGAGAATCGGCCTAAATCAGTGTCCAGACTCTCGTCTCCGCACGAGTTATAATCGGGATCCGCTCCCATTTATCCATCGGATCGGCTCTCAGTCGGACGCGTGGCGGCCCACGCTCCCTAAGTCTTGCCCGACCGAGTGCGTAAAAATCTTGCCTCGCCAGCAAGTTATAAGCGGACCAGCTTCCGCGCCCCACTCGGTTCAGTGTCTCCGATCGGACGCGTGGCGGCCCACGCTCCTGAGAATCGGCCTGAATCAGTGTCCAAACTCTCGTCTCTGCACGAGTTATAATCGGGATCCGCTCCCATCTATCCCTTGGATCAACTCTCAGTAGGATGCGTGGCGGCCCACGCTCCTTGAGTCTTGCCCGACCAAGTGAGCAAAACTCTTGCCTCGCCAGCACGTTATAAGCAGACCAACTTCCGCGCCGCACTCGGTTTAGTGTCTCCGATCGGACGCGTGGCGGCCCATGCTCCTGAGAATCGGCCTAAATCAGTGTCCAGACTCTCATCTCCACACGAGTTATAATTGGGATCCGCTCCCATCTATCCCTCGGATCGACTCTCGGTCGGACGCGTGGCGGCCCACGCTCCCTGAGTCTTGCCCGACCGAGTGCGCAAAACCCTTGCCTCGCCAGCAAGTTATAAATGGACCAGGTTCTGCGCCCCACTTGGTTCAGTGTCTCCGATCGGACGCGTGGCGGCCCACGTTCTGAAGAATCGGCTTGAACCAGTGCCCAAACTCTCGCCCTCACAAGTTCTAAATTCGGAACAGCTCCCATACATCTCCTCGGCTCGACCCTTAGTTGGGTGCATGGCGGCCCATGCCCCCTTAGCAAGGCCTGAGTGAATGCACCATTTTGGTCCTTATGAGGCCCATGGCTCAGCGAGGGCGCTTCAGATTGCCCGAGCCAGCAACTTCACTCGATTAACTCAGACGGGTTCTCCAAGTACTGGATCACTCGCTTTCGCCCGAGCAGCAGGCGCTCAGAAGCTATTATGCTTAAGTGATTCGATCCGTCGTTTGCAAAGTATGGATTATTCCCAACCGAGTGGCCGATACACAAAAACCGTTATACTCATATGTTTCGTATACTCACTCGACAAAGGGGGTCCAGGCTGGAGTACCCTCGCTCGGGTCACTTACGTCGTTCGGATTCCCAACACTTTAAACATCACGCATACGAAGAGATCGGAGGATTGGTTCTCTCGACGGCAAAATTTGAGCTGAAGTGATCGCGGGAGCTGCGGATCTGTCGATTTTTCGAGCTACGGGGTTCGTAACTGTTTCTTGTGTGACATCAAGAAGGATTCGAGCTAAGGGATGATTATGATGTTTAGTTACTGTTAATTTATGTTTCTGAATTCTGTTCTTCGCCGTTCAATTCTGTATCCGATAACATTTCAGACACTGATCGGTCTGTCGACCGACCCATGCATCATCTGATCGGTCTATTGATCGATCAGGGTTGCTTCTGATCGGACTGTCGACCGATCAGGTAGTCCAGCTTCAGTTCAACCTCTGTTTTGCTTTAGTTTGATGTGTTGCAGCTTTTCCAACATTGTCGTTAGACACAAACGAACTCAATTCAATTTTAATTCTAGAATTCCGTTAATTACAGCTTCCTTACACTCGATTTTAGTTGTAAATTCCTAGTTTATCAATTCAAGTTGCATGCTTAATTGTCAATTAGTCCAATTGTAGTTTTGATAATCGTATTTGCTTAGCTAAGTACATCGTATTCCTGCTATTTCATTTCTATTCGCAACAAAAACCCCATTTTTAATATGAAAACCCAAACATTTGACGATACACAAATTCAAGCTTTGAATCAAACATCCTAAACTAGTTCTTGGAAAAAACACGACTTAAGGCCCCTTTACTACATTTTATTTTGTGAGCTAGGGTTTTCAATCTATAAATATCTAAATTTGAGACTCACATTCGTGACATCTATTTGGGGTCCATCATCCAGCCTCTAGAGGTTTTTCATCCTCACTTGGGTTGGTGGCTTACGTATCGGGGATGCTACTCAAAACAATCACTCGAATGGCTCTCACTCGGATCATTAACACTCAGAAATAAAAGCAGTTACAAGAAGCCCGAGCGAATAGGAAAATTTTCATTCAACAGAACAAGGGTGTTACACAATCAGGGGTCGATCACCTCTGCATACGAAAAAAGAAAGATGAAAACAGAAGGCCCAACTCTCACTTAAAAGGCTGGCTGGTTATGTCGGGCAAGTCTGGGCACATATCCTGAAGATGGACGGCAGTGGGAGGCATATCGGGGGATAAATACCCGCCTCGTTTAAGCTGCCGGAGCGTACTAATTCCTTGGTGCATCAACACGGCTCGAAATCGCTTGGAAATCTCATCGGAATGCACCTGGGAATTAAGGCACTCGAGCCTATGCACCTCCAACCTTTCAGCTTCCGACTCCTTGTAGGAGCGAAGCTCTGCCAGCTCTACCCGAGCCGCCTCCTACTCGGTTTTCTCCCTCACCAGCCGCTCGAGCTCCTCCTTTGGGTCTTGTAATGATTGATCCTTGGAAGAGAGCTCAGCAGATAGCTTGGCTATCCTCTCCGCCTGAGCCAGGGCCTCGGTACCCTTGGCCTCCAGCTGAGTCTTGAGGGAGTCGACGACGATAGAGGCCTCCTGCAGCTGAGCCTCCGCCCTGGCCAATTTATCCTGGGTCTTCACTTGAAGGGCCCGGGCCTTTCGCTCGTTATGCTTCAAGGCGGAGACCCGGATGTTCGTTTGGGACGCAGCCTGGTTCGCCGTCTCAACCTGGCCGCGAATAGCTTCAAGTTGCTCCTCAGAATGAGCCAGGCGATCGTGCAGGGCCTGGACCTCAGCTCGTAGGTTGTTCAGAGTCGGCTCATCGGAAACAAGTGAAGAATGGACCAATTGGGTCTCTAGGCGCTCCACCTTCCTCTCAGCCTCTGTGCGGGCCGAGGCCTGAGCTAGGAGTGCCATAGAAAAGCCCTAACAGGATCCTAAGAACTGTGAAGCAAGCACCAACTTTAAGGGCAGAAAAGAGAATACTCACTAAGGGACAAGAGTAGTCCTGAGCATACCTGAGTGGCCCGGAGGAAGAGGGCGTCAGCATTGCTCTGAGGCCCCCGAAAGTGGGATTCCTCGAGCCCTTGGACATAACGGTCAGCCACCGACACATACATATGGATATCCTGATGCTGGATGGGTAGCTCGCCCGATGGCATCCCCAGATGACAATCAGATCGGGTGGGTACCAAAAGGTGCAGCATGGGGCGGTCGGCCTGACCCTCGGTAGACGGAATTCTCTCACCCTTGGGCAGTGACCGGATAGAAGCATCCGAGGAGACAGGTAGGTCGGGCGTGGCTGTGGCTAGAGCTGTCAATTTGGGTTGAGCCCGTCGGGTTGGCCCGCCCCGCCAATCAATTTAAGCGGGTTGGGTTAGGATTTAAGCAACCCAAGCCCGCCGCGGGCCAACCCGCCTAGGCCCGCGACCCGCACGGGTCGGCCCGCGACGGGCTTGGGTTGGCCCGCGGGTTGAGAATCACATGTCAGTTAAGTTTTATGACAATTTATTATCTTTCTTTGTTATTATTTTGAAATAAAAAATAATATTTTTCATCACATGATTACTCATTTGTATCCATTTATATTTAAAAAATATATTTCTTAATATATTTGATTGATGAAATCTAAATATATGATTTTTTAAAATTTTAAAAATATTTTGATGGGCCCGCGGGTTGGCCCGCCTAACCCACGACCCACCTTCGATTGGGTTGGGTTGGGGATTTTCTAACCCGCCTAGACGACGGGTCGACCCGCCCCGCCCCGCCAAATGGCCGACCCGCCCCGCCACGGGTTGGCCCGTTTGACAGCTCAAGCTATGGAAGCGGGTGAATTAACAACGGGGTCGGCAGCCGGCGTAATGGCAGTAGGATCGGAGGTAGGGGCCACAACGAGAACAATGGCGGTGGAAGTAGGGGAAGCTCCCGAGTCTGGAGCTGTTCTCTTCTCTTTTTTTTCTTCTTCTTCTCTAGGCGTTTGCTGGAAGAAGGATGAGATGAGCCCCCTATCGGAGAAGATGCTCGTCGACGTTTGGAAGGAGTATGCTGCTTGGCGGTTGTGGGTGGCGCTGTCTCAGAAGCGGTGGGCGCCGACTCCGGGACAGTCGGAGTCGGGTTCGCCAAGACATCCTCCGCTGAGGCACCTCCCCTTGTCGCCAATTCGGCGGCGACCCAGGTCCGCAGCTCGGCCTCATCTAGTCTGAAACCTTCCTTCAAGGATGTGGACAGCAACATAGGAACTTCAAGAGTAAAAGGGGCTCAGTCATAATTAAAGAGTGTGCAAGGAAGATGTCGTAATGCTTACCGACTACGGACAACGAGGGGATCGGCGTGGGGTTGAGACCGAAGGTGGAAAGAATCTCCTCCTTCAGCAGGTGCCCTCCATGAAAGTGTTAGTGATATGAGAAAAGTGTCCTAAGGCAATCGCCTTATGATTGTAATCATTTATTTTAATAAATGATTATTCACTATTTGAGTATACATGTTTATGTATTTGATTGAGATCTTAAACTCATTTACTAAATGTCCGCAATATAATTCACAGCATGAGAGAGAATTTGTGATGAATTCACAACTAGTGATTATCTCTACATGTGCAATTATGAAGTATTAAAATTGTCCCTAGTCGATGAATTGATAAATACGGACACTATCAATTCTGTTGAGACCAGCATGGGTTATTCTCTAATCAGCTGATTCTCACTAGCTGGTGATATTGGGATGTCCGGAGATAAACATGAATGCTAGTTAAGGAAACTAGTTCATTGGAGTGACTGGCTGTAAAACTTCATATGGTAGTCTACATATAGATATGTCAATGAAGTTCTTACTGCAGCTTAAGTGCGACGTTCCTTTGACTTGCGGTGTTCAAGTCATCTTGGTCATGGAGACTTATACTTTGACATCTTAAGCAAGCATCTCCAAGGAGGTGTGGACCCAGGATGATTGAGTATAAGCCGAAGTGCCCGAAGATGTTTGAACAGCCTACAAAAGATTCACCACTCCTTGCGAGGAGATGTATACCCAAGGCCTATCGTCGGATTGTTACTCGAAGCCTCTGGCCAGAGCATGACATGTTCAGAGTATGAATCTCTTAAATACATGAGAGTAATTTGAATCCGTAGGACGAGAAAACGTTACTTGGGCTAGGTGTGACGTAGTCAGCCTAGTGGGGACTGACACACATAGACCGTGTCCTGAACCAAGTGGGTATAAGATGGTGAAGGGAATGGGGCACGATTCATTATAGCTGCTGAAGGGTTTCAGAATAGTTTCTGAGGTCAACCGTTGATCTTTCGATTAATTTGGGATCATGATGTACTACTAGGTGCCACTCATGATTGTTCTATAATTGGTTAATTATAGACGGCCAACATAAATCGAAAGCTTATTTAGTCACACACACTACGAGTAATCCGAGGGATTTAAAACGAGTTGAAAATTGGATTTTCCAATCAAGAGAGATTAGGTTTGGTTGAGCCAAACGATAAGTCGAATCTGAATTTTTCAGAGACGCATCGGAAGCGTAAAATGGCTAAGTCTTTTGAACACTTAATAGATGAATTAAATAAGTTTAATTCATTGGGGCGTGGCTTGGATGGGCCGGCCAAAGAGGGTCTCCATCCTCTTTGCTTGGCCGGCCACAACAAAGGGAGAGAACCAAGTTTTTGACTCAATTTATAAAATAAACCAAGTGTGGTTTGTTTTATAAAATTATGGATGATATAAATTTTTATATAATAAACCAATGTTTGGTTTATTTTTCATGGAAATTAAAATGAACCATGGATTGATTTATTTTATTTTATAAAATCAATCATGGATTGATTTACTATGATAAGAAAATTTATTCCATAAGAAAAAAGAGACTTGGTTGATTTTTATCATGAATTAAAAAAATGATAAAACTTGGCATGATGGAATAAGTCATAGAAAATTTATTCCATAAGAAAAAAGAGACTTGGCGGTTGAGAGACCACTATATAAAGGACCCAAGGCAAGGCTTGAAAAATAATCGAAGTATTCTTGCCTGGGCTCTCTCCCTCTCCTCCCTTCTTCCTCTTGGCCGGCCACAAGATTCTTCTCCCTTCTTCTTGCCGTGAGCACAAGGAGAAGCACCGAGGCGACGAAGTTCTTCCGTTGGGACGATCTTCCTCTCCAGCCATCATCACCTTGGGATTGGGCGCAAGTCATCTTCCTCCTTCTCGCCGGAATTGTGATTCCGGCCAACCTTGGTAGTGAGTTTTTCCGATGTGATTACTTCTCTCTTGGTTTTTCTTGTCGCGTTCTTGGAGAATCTAGTAGTTCTCGAGAACACGAAACTCGTGGCTTTGCGAAGTCATCTCGAAGATACTCGGCGTGGACGTGAATAGTGGCGGAGCTTCCGAGGGACGCTTACGGTTGGATCTCGTCCCTTCTTCGAGTTACGCGAGGTAATAAGTAAATTAGTTTACGTTTCTGCAAAATTTTAAATATATGATCATGTCTATGTTGGGGACGAGATGGCTAGAGAGGGGGGGTGAATATAGCCAACACTTTTCCTTTGAAGAGCTTAGCAATATTTCTGCACTTAAACTATCAGCAGCACAGCGGAAGAAGCAAGAAAATAGCAGAGCAATGCAGTAAACAAAAACAGAGATGAAAACTAACAGTCGACAGCTACCAAGATTGCTAACAGGAGGGTTTACAAGGTTCGGGGATAACTTGCCCCTACTCCTTGGCGTGCCCTTAAGGTGGGCGATCCCTTGATCGTCGGCAGATCAAGCCCCGGTGATCACCGGATAAATCAGCAACCTCCTTCTCGGTGGAGAAACCTCTCCACAGCGTTTCAATCAAATATAAGTGTTTAAGCTCAATGAAACTACAAGAAAGATCTTACTCAAACCCTTGACAAGGACAAGAACACAGCAAGCTTCCTTGAGCTCCACCCAGTGGCGATCTCACGCAAGAACCCTTCCCCGTGTCTTCCCACTGTCGGACTCCAAGCTTCTTGTTCCTTCCTTCAAGGCTCAAGTAAAAGATGGTTGCTTCTCAATTGCTTGCTCAAAAAGTGATGAAGATCGCAAGAACACAGCAGCAAGTTGTGGAGAACTCAAGGCACGGCAAGAACACTTCTTTCGCAAGACTTGCTTCCACGAAGCTATACACCGCCCTTTTGATTCTTCACAAGGTGACAACATCTCTGTAGCTCCCAGCTACTCATCTGCCAACGCCAGCCTCTACTGAGCTATCTCTGGACTCACTGAGCTTCCCTCAGTCAAGCTCCAGTCTCCGCTCCAGTCTGCAGCTCGCCGTTGCAACCTGAGATGGGAAAATGGACAAACCTGCTCCAAGGAAAGCTCTCTTTGACTTCTCCTTGAGTGTTTGAATCCTCCCCTGTCACCTGAAACTTACTCAGAGTATTAGAGCAGCGAATCAAGCAACATATCAAATATCAGAAGCATACATCAGCAAATCGGATACGATCAGACGCTCTGACCACGTCTGACAGTGAAATTTAAATTAAAGTGATCGGTCACCGGACCGATCTAGGGTGTGTGGATCGGTCACCAGACCGATCCACTGTTTCGCTGGGATTCCCAGCTCTCGCAGCTATACACGCTTGATCGATCACCAGACCGATCAGGGTGAAGCCTGATCGGTCACCCAGACCGATCAGGGCAGATGAACAGTAATTTTTTAATCAGATCCAAGATCCCTGATCGGTTACCGGACCGATCCAAGACTTTGATTAGCAAGGGAACTCACTCACCGTTTGCTCCCTGATCGGTCACCAGACCGATCAGGAGCAAGACAGCAAGGAAGCAGCCTGCTCCCTGATCGGTCACCGGTCCGATCAGGAGCCACACAGTAGATTCCCAATCTCACTGTGCGCTCCCTGATCGGTCACTAGTCCGATCAGACATAGCTGGATCGGTCACCAGACCGATCCACTAAGGAGCAGCGTGCCAATGTCCCTGATCGGTCACCAGACCGATCCAGTGACTCAACCCTAGCCCTCCAAGCTAGGAATTCATCCACCTTAGCCCTCCAAGCTAAGGATTTTTCCATCTAACTCTCCAAGTTGGGAATTTGCACCTAACCCTCCAAGTTAGGACTTTTCACCTAGCCCTCCAAGCTAGGACTTTTCACCTAGCCCTCCAAGCTAGGACTTTTCACCCAACTCTTCCGAGTTAGAATATCATCCAACCTAGCCCTCCAAGCTAGGCACCTGACCCTCCAAGCCAGGACTTTTTCACCTAATTCTCCAGGATGGGAATTTGCACCTAACCCTCCAAGTTAGGACTTTCCAACACCTAGCCCTCCAGGCTAGGATTTTTCACACCTAACCCTCCAGGTTAGGATTTTCCAAATCATGCCTAATCCTCGATCAGGACTTAATCATAATCATCCACCTAAACTAAAATCGTTGTCAACACCAAAACAACAATCAGGGCCAGACTGCATCAACAGTCTACACAAGAAAAAGTTGCATGCTTAGATGTGTGGTTAAATAATTTGAGAAATTATTTATGCTAAACCTTCCGCTGCACGTAATTAATTTTAAAATTACGAACCCGCATCCATGTCAACATGCACCCGGTCCCAACAGAAAGTGCCTACCCTCCAGCTCGACCGTGACGGTCTGGTAGGCCACAGAGGTGCGATAGTTTTTGGGGAGGAGATCGGGGGCAGGAAGCTCCTCGATCCAGGCAATGGGCCAGCTTGGGGCCGAGGTGGGCTTGCTGAAGAAGTAACGCTCTTTCCATCCCTTGTTGGAAGAGGGAAGATTCATGAGGAAAGAAGCTTTGGCTTGGGCTTGGAAGAAGAAGTCACCCGACTCTTGCTGTTTGGGGTAGAAAAAGTAATGGAAGTGCTCGGGCTCTAGGGGATTCTTGTATAAGGCAAAAATGATGACCGAGCCGCACATTAGGTGTATGACGTTCGGAGCCAGTTGGGGTAAAGAAATTTGAAAGTGTTCGCAGATATCGGAGATGAAAGGATGAATGGGAATGCGGAGACCGGCCTGTAGGTGGTCTCGAGATAAAGTAAGATAGCCCAACGGGGCAGAGTTGGGTCGATCAGTTGATTTCGGCAGGCGCATTCGGTGGTCGGAAGGGATTAAGAAGTCCGATCGGATTTGCTCCAGGTCATGAGTGGTAAGATCATATATCATGGTCGAATACCATGGGGGAGAAGGGGAAGAGGATGAAGAAGGGAAAGCCATCAGATAAGAAAGAAAGAGGAAACTGACCGAGGGAAAGAGTCACCGGAGGAGAAAGTCGGAGTGGAAAAGCGGTCGAAACCCTAGCAGAGTTAGAAGTGGCGGAGAACGATGTCAAAGTTGAGACGTCGTAAGAAGAACGACCACACGAGAAGCCTATTTATGGGGATAGAAGAAGGACGCTAGTCGTCCGATGAGGAACCGGGAAAAGCATGCGACCATGCTAGAACCGTCTGATCAAGCTCGGATAGTTTTCGAGATGGCTAGCCATACGTGTGGATCAAACATTCACGAAGAGGGATGACATATCCCTTGTGACACAAGTGCAAATGGCTTGGGAACGCGGGTCCTGGGTCATTAAGGTGGCAATTAAGGAGAAGATACGTCATGATTTCAAAAGGTCCCGAAGAGACAGGTTGCCTAGTAGATGATTCCTCTGTGTGAGGCTGACTGCAAGACCTGATCACTCAGGTGCGCCAGGCTTGAGCCAGAGTCAGGGTCCAGTCAGTCGGACTGCGTGCCTCCTTCAACTAGACTTGAGGGGGATGCTTATGATCCCGGGCTAGCTTACGTGTAGCCTGGCCCGGCAGCCTGGCGCCTAGTCAGGAGGGAAATGGTTAATGGGTTGGAAAGGCCCGTCGGATAGGCGTCGCTCGGATCAAGGCCTCTGATCGGACGCGTGGCTGCCCACGCTCCTCAGGATCGGTCTGACCCAAGCTTAGACGCTCATGCTCTAATACCCCTCACTCCCCGGAGGACCATCTAGCCGAAGGGGCGCCACCTCGCTTCGCGACAGAATTATATATATATATATATATATGACTTTGATACCTGTAGGATCGGAGCGCGCCAGCTCAGCAGACAACCTCAGCGACCTTACGCTCCCCGGAGGACCATCTAGCCGACGGGGCGCCACCTCGCTTCGCGACAGGATTATATATATATATATATATATATATGTATGACTTTGATATATTACACATCCTATGCAGCAGACCTTGTGCAAATCTAGTGTAATTTTTTTAGTTTAGGGTTTAAGACTTAGGCTTTAAGATATAATATTTAAGTTAAAGAAAGTGAAAAAAATACACTAGGTGTTCACATAATGTACAAGATAAGGTATATATGGAGGTGGTCAGTCTGATTCCATAAAAATTTTTCATCGACTATTAGGATAAATTCAAAATGCAAGTGAGTGCCTACATAATTTGTAACGACCCGACCCATTTGACGGTCCATTTGGCGACCCCTTATTTTTCTGTGGGTCGTCGACTGTGTCGTTACCTTACTAGGTCTTCCCACCCCCTGGACAGTGAATTTTTGTCTTCCCCAGGATTCGAACCCTAGACTTAGGCTTAAGTACTAGTTCTTTATGAATCCTGGTAACCAATTGAGCCAGGCTCAATTGGTTACCAAGATTCATAAAGAACTAGTACTTAAGCCTAGGTCTAGGGTTCGAATCCTGGGGAAGATAAAAATTCACTGTCCAGGGGGTGGGAAGACCTAGTAAGGTAACGACACAGTCGACGACCCACAGAAAAATAAGGGGTCGCCAAATGGACCGCCAAATGGGTCGTCAACCATCGACCGTCGATCGTGTCATTACCATACTAGGTCTTCCCACCCCCTAGACAGTGGATTTTTGCCTTACCCAGGATTCGAACCCTAGATCCAGGCTTAAGTCCTAGTTCTTTATGAATCCTGGTAACCAATTGAGCTCAGGCTCAATTGGTTACCAGGATTCATAAACTATAGTACTTTAGCTTGAAGGTCTACAGTTCGAATCCTGGGGAAGGTAAAAATCCACTGACCAAGGGTGGGAAGACCTAAGTAAGGTAATGGTACGGTAGACGGTCGATGGTCGACGACCCACAGAAAAATAAAGGGTCGTCGAATGGGCCGCCAAATGGGCTGGGTCGTTACATAATTATCCAATATGGTTCAAATGGGGAAGACAAATTTTCTAAACTCCTTATATTTTAGATCCTGAGTGCATAAGAACTCTTAAAAATTATACTTTTTATTTAAAATACATATCAGATATCGAATCTATGTTGACTAATTCTGAAGATGATCAATTCGATCCTTTGAAAAGTTTCTATCGATCACTAGGATAAATCGACGAACGCTCACAGTGGATGACTCATTAGCCCGGCATTCTTATATCAACTGATAATTAAAAAAAATTTATATATTAATTCATCGAAACTGGGATTCAATCCTTAAAAATCTGAAAAAAAAATAATAAAAAGATGCTTTGTCATTATATCATTACACGGGGCAAAATGTATTTATTATTATTATACTCACAGATGATTATATTCATCCAAATATTTCTCATAATCCATTTTCAAATTATATATATATATATATATATATATATATATATATATATATATATATATATATAAAATAACCCAACGAAATTAAAATCTTTGTTTTTGAATTCGATGGAACAGGCATGGCGAATATAATAAAAGAAATCGAGTGAAAGATACAACGAGTGAGAAAGATGACATGGAAAGAGAGCTGACTGGCTCAGGATATCCGAGGGACAAAAAGTTACGAAAGGGTACATCGGTGGACGAGAATGACGTGTGCGACGTTCGAGGGAAGAGAAGCTGGGAAGGCAGTCTACTTGAAGAGAAGGTTAGAGTTAGATTCAGATGAGCTCAACTCCAGATAGCCAGAGCATCACCTAAGCGATCGGGAAATGATTGGTCAATTTTGAGGTTAACCAACACCAGGCACCTGGAACCATTCCAGGCGCCCGGATTATAGGCGCCTGGATCGGTTTCAGGCGCCCAAGATGGGCTAAATAGCAGTTGTGCGTGGATAAAATTCTATCTAACTAAGGCACCCTAGATCATATTGTTGGTGCAATCTTGGTTAGGTCAGGGTTGACCTAGTTTGACTAGGCTCGGGTGAGCTTATGTTTGGTAAGCTTGGTAAGCTTAAGGTTGGATGTTTCGATGTTTGATAATGATGTTTGAATATCATATGATGTTTGAATATCGTATGATATTTGAATATCGTATGATGTCAAGTAGGTCAAGGTTAACTGGAGACTTGACTGAAAAGTCCTAGGGGGACTAGGCACACCAAGTGGGACTAGGTGAAGTCCAGGTGGAACGGAGAGATCGCACGCTGGCACGAGAAAAGTCCTAGGGGACTAGGCACACCTAGTGGAACTAGGTGAAGTCCAAGTGGATCGGGGAGATCGTACGCTGATACGAGAAAAGTCCTAGGGGGACTAGGCACACCTAGTGGGACTAAGTGAAGCCCAGGTGGATCGGGGAGATCGCACGCTGGCAAGGTGGAAGTCTACCGAGAGACTAGACCTAACTCGAGGGTTAGGCAAACCTGGTTGGGAATCAGGTTAAGTCCTAGCTGGGAGCCAGGCAGGAGAAATCCAGGTTGGTCAAAGGGGTTGACCGGACACTTGGTAGGGAACCCTAGATTTGTGCACACAAGTTAGGGTTGGACTCAATCGATTGGGCAATCGATTAGGGTTTGGTTTCTCGCGAACAGAAGCTTCCTTGATCGATTGGGTGATTGATTAAGGAAGATGTGAATCGATGGGGTAATTGATTGAGAGAAATGAAGTGTGAGAGCAGATGGTGGTTCAATCGATTGGGCAATCAATTCAACCCTCTCTTAATCGATTGATCAATCGATTAAGAGGTCCTGTAATCGATTGGTCAATCGATTAAGGGGTCCTGTAATTGATCGGGTGATCGATTACTGCAGTGTGACGCGAGAGCACATAAAGGTGATGAATCGATTCAGCAATCGATTAAGGTTGTTCTTAATCGATTGGCTAATCGATTAAGGTTCAAAAACTAGCCGTTAAACGGCTAAATCTGACGTGGTAATCGATTAGGAAACCCTAGGTGACGGGTATATAGGGTTTTCACGCAGGATTAAAGCCCAATCTCTTCGGCAGCTCTTCAGCACTTCTCCTCCTCCTTCCACGCTATTTGAAGAGAAGCTTTGCGGCATAGTGTTGCTGCACTTCCAAAGTTCTAGAGGCGATCTCAAGCTTGAAGAAAGCAAGAAAAGCAAAGAGAGCACATTATTGTAAATCTTGTAAGATTTTTCATTGTATTTTGCTTCCTCTTTTAGTTTCTTCTTGTAAGCGTAAGAGGTTTCTCCACCTCAAGAAGGAGATCTTTCATAGTGTATGAGAGAGTGAAGAGAGTGGATCCTTGGATTAATCACCTCAAGGAGGTGGATACCAAGTAAATCCTTAGTGTTAGCATTGCTTGAAGTCTTCCGCGGCGACAAATCATCTACAAGCAAATCGAAGCTAATCACCCCCCCTTTAGCTCTCCTACCGGTCCTAACACATATTAGAAGCGACCACTCCCCCTCCTCCCCCTCCTCTAGAAAACCAATCTGGACCTACAATTAGTATTAGAGACCGACCGCTTTAGGAGGACTACTAACTTCCACTCAAAGCAACAAGGCGATAGTTGGATTGAACATTTACCCACCAAAGTTTGACAGGGATTTTGCGATGTAGAAAAAGAGGATGAAGGTATATTTTAAAACCAAACTTAGAAATTCTTTTAATAATTAAGTATGGTTTTGAAGCACCGAAGAACAAAGACAGAGGAGAAACTGAAGAATACCGCTAGAACAAAAAGCAGCAAGCTGACTTTGTGGTCAATGTCAAAGCAGAGTTCCATCTGCTGAGTGTACTACCACCACAAGAAGTCAACTGAATCAGCACTTACGACTCTGCCAAGGAACTTTGAAAAAAAATCCTGGAACTCCATGATGGAACCTCAAAAGGCAAACCAGCAAAATGAGACCTACTATGGAATCAACTAATGACCCAACCTCACGCAAAAATCAAGGAGTTAATCATCAAACTCACAAATCTCAAGAAAACGATAACAAAATGAGATTCGCTAAGGTATACACTAAATGCATTTCCGAGAATACCAGAATGGACCTTCATGGTAGACGCCTACTACATCTCCAAGGACCTCGAGGTAAGTAGCTTGAAGAATTTGTTTTCAACTTTTGAATTATATGAATCTAAATGTGCAGGCATAAGAAAAGGCAAGGAGTCGAATAACAATATTGCCCTGAACACAAGGAAAATCAAACCAGATACAGAGTCTACAACTGATGAAAAAGAAACAACCTACATGGTAAGAAAATTTTTATAAAACATTTAAACCTAATAAATTTAACAAGATGCTGGCCAAGAATTACTCCTCTAGGAAAGAGAAAAGTTCAATGCTACAACTATGCTGAAGAAAGACAAGTAAAGAACAACTGTCCAAAATTGAAAAATATAGAGTCAAATAAGTCCAAGCACAAGAACCTGAAAGCAACATGGGACAAATCGTCATCAGAAGAGTCCGAACTCAAAGAGTACACCGGACTAGCACTTATGGTGAGTCATCAAGAGAAAAGCATCGATGAATGGGGAGCTACGTCTAGAGAAAGCAGTGATGAAGGGAGAGCATTCAACTTTGAATACAATATGGTAAGTGAGGTATGTCTCATATCTCCCGATCAGTTATATTTCGGTATAAAATATATGACTAGATCTGTTTGTAAATTAAGGACAAAATATGTAAAAATGAAAAAGGATAATGTTGATCTGAAAATTAAATTAGCTACAACATATTTGTCACGCTCCGAGGCCAGCTCGTCCGATAAAATCGGATAACATCTCCCCTGTATGACAGACAATATGAATCCTCGATACAAAGTCTTCACGGCCATGTCATCATCCTTAGCCAACATGGTTGAAAATTAACGCATAATAAGAAATAAAATGAAACTCATACATGAAAGACACATATCGATATGACTAACAATAATAAAACTCCAAAAGCCCCTCTAGAGCACATGAATAATACAAAACATGAATCCATATCCATAGAAATTGAAAACAATGTAAATAAAACACCCATAAATACTGATAACAAGACGACGTCAATGCGATGGGAAGTGGGGCTAGCGGTAGGGCTCTCTCCTGGCGACTCCAAGTATTCTAGCCTGAAAAGAAAAACATGACAATCGATTATCAAGCCCTCAGAGGCTCGTACTCGCTCGAAAATCGGGTAACACCTTCCTTATATGGCGGACAATCTAAAACTTATACATACACATCACCACACATAATAAATAAGCTCAGCCACACTTGGATGACATTCATACATCACAACCACGCAGATAATAATTTGCTTAATAAGGGATAGACATAATAAATAATCCTTCATAAACTAAAACATAACTATCCAAAATCCAACAGTAGAAGATAAATACACGTCCAAATAAAGTCAAATACCATTCGAAACAAAAACCAAAACTAAAACGACGCTAATGCGATAAAATTACTATGAGTATGTAAACAGAAAGAAACCACTCAAGCGAGGACTGACAACTAGATCCTCTCCTGGTAGCACGAATTAATCCGCTATTGATAAGAAAGATTTCTATTTTAGTGGTTTCTCTTTTTTGCTTTCTTCCCAATTCTCCTTTTCTCATCAACCTGCGAGATAATCGCTATCTTGCCCGACGTCAGTTAGTATCAAAGTCGACAGTGTCTGATTTAAAAAAGTTGAGCATTGGATCCAATGGAACATCGTCATGGTCGTGCTCACGATCGCAACAACAGGCAAGTTTTGATTGAAGAAGTCGAGCACTGTGGACGTAGCGTTCCGGACATGATAGCGATTGTGGATTTACGTAGTCAAAATGCAAAGTTAACCAAGCAGATAGCGGCAATGGTGGCAGTGATACAAAACCCTGATGATCGAGAGATTTTAGATCAAGGATTTGAGTCTACCTTCGAGAATCCTTACTATCATCAGACTGTAAGTCGAGAATGTCATGTTTAGGAGGTGCCTTACGAAGACCTTGGTTTTCGAGTTGAATTGTCCATATTTTCGGGTACATTACAAGCATAGAGGTTGGTCGATTGGCTGAACGAAGTGGAGTGAATCTTTGATTATAAGCAGGTCCTGGATCGAATAAAGATGAAGCTGATTACCATTAGACTCAAGGGGTGAGCATCGGCATGATGGGAACAAATGCGGTGTTCACGAGACAGATAGGGCAAGCCCAAAATAGATGGTTGGGAGAAGATGAAGGAGTAGTTGAGGGTCAATTTCTACCTTTTAGCTACACCCAAATTCTGTTGTAACAACTTTACTAAGAATAGTCGACGAATATACGGATGAGTTCGACCAATTGACCGTCGGAAATGACCTATCCGAGATGGAGGAGCAGATGGTGGCATGATACTTAGGGGGATTGTGTCAGCCCTTACAAGATGCCCTTGACTTTCATTCATTTTTGACGGTGTTAGAAACCTATTAGTGTGCACTAGTTGTTGAAAAACAACAGAACCAGAAGTCAATGGTGATAAGCGACCAAAACAGTCTATCAGTTTGCCCTCAAGGTTCACGTTCCACATCATAGCAGCCTTCCTAAATTAATCCTAATGCTCTTGTAACATGTTATCATTATGGAGAACAAGGGCATAAGGTTAATCAATGCAGGAAATCTGCTCCTGCTAATCAGAAAGGAAAAAATCTATTGATCAAGAAGGACATGGAAAAGGAGACCAAAGCAATTGGTAATCCGGTGTATGATGTGTCTAATGAGGTTATTTATGGTGACGACCAAGAGATATTGGTTTTTCGTAAGAGACTATTGACTCCCAAGGGAGATTCGAAAGAACATTGGTTGAGAACCAATATTTTCACACTACCTGTACCATTGCCGACAAAGTCTGCAAAATGATCATCGACAGCGGTAATTGTGAGAACGTATTCTCCACTGAGGCTATCCAGAAATTACAGTTGAACACTAACCAACATTCCTAACCATATACAAACTATCTTGGCAAAAGAAAGACAATGAGGTAACAATAGACCGACGATGTCTTGTGTCTTTTTCAATTGACAAATACTTTGATAGTGCTTAGTGTGATGTGGTGGCCATGGATGTTTGTCATGTACTATTAGGGCAACCTTGGCAATATGATTGCAGTGTTGTTCATGATGGGCAGAAGAATACATATATCGTTTATGTCAAGAGAAAGAAGATTGTGTTAGCACTACGGCAAGAGAGAGCCACTCCAATTCTGATAGCCAAAACTACTAATTTGCTTTCTATGTGCAGGTTTTTAGATGGGATGGAGCATGACGACATTGTCTATGTTTTGTTGCCATGCCGGACCGATATCTAAACCACAAACATAAAGCTACCCATAGAAGTGTAATAGCTATTAGCGAATTTTGATGAATTAATGCAAGAGGATCTTCCTTCCAATCTACCACCTATATAAGATATCCAACATCAGATTGATCTTGTTCTAGGATCGAGTTTGCCTAATCAACCGGCATATCACCTCGATCCTAAAGAAGATGCAGAATTACAACACTAGGTGATGGAGTTGTTTGAAAAGGGTCACTTTTGTGAGAACATGAGCCCTTGTGTCGTTCCTGCCCTACTAGTGTAGAAGAAGGCTAGCTCGTGGCATATGTGTGTTGGCAGTCAAGCCATCAACAAGATTACAGTGAAATATAGATTCTTAATTTTCCGACTAGATGACATATTGGATCGACTATCCGGCTCTAGGGTTTCTTTAAAGATTGACCTTAAAAACGGATACCACCAGATTAGAATAAGGTGGAGAGATGAATGGAAGACAACATTCAAGACACAACACGGACTTTATGAGTGGATGGTCATGCCTTTTGGACTATTTAATGTGCCCAGCATATTCATGAAGTGTATGCATCAAATTCTATGGCCTTTCATAGGAAAGTTCATGGTCATTTACTTCGATGACATTCTCATCTGCAGCTTGACACGATCATCACACTTCGATCACCTTTGCACTGTTTTTGAAAATCTAAAGACAAGGTGCTTATTTGTCAACAAGAAGTGTTTCATCTTTACTACATTGGTAACCTTCCTTGGCTTTATTATTTTTACTGATAGTGTGCATGCATATTAAGCAAAGATAGACGTCTTCCTGGAGTGGCCTCAGCTGAGGGCCTTGCATGATGCCAGAAGTTTTCATGGATTGACTTCTTTCTACCAACAATTCAGCAAAAATTTTAGCACTCTAATTGCTCCCATCACCGAGTGTCTCAAGGGATGAGATTCAAGTGGTCTGAAGAAACAGAGACTAGTTTTCAATTAGTCAAACGGAAGATGACCGAAGCACTGGTTTTGGTACTATCCGATTTTGACCAAGTGTTCGAGACCAACTGTAATGCATCCGGTATTGGTATAGGAGTTGTTTTGAGTTAGTATGGGCACCCAGTTGCTTTCTATAGTGAAAAGTTGTCTAAATACAAAAGGAATTATTCTACCTACAACTTGGAGTTCTATGTCATTGTTCAATCCTTGAAGCATTGGCATCACTACCTATTACAGAAAGAATTCAACCTATTTACTAATCACGAAGTATTGAAGTACATCAATGGTCAACACAAGCTGAGCAGGCAATATGCCAAATGCGTGGCGTACCTACAGGAGTTTACCTTTGCACTGAGGCACTAAGCTAGAAGTCTGAATCGCGTCGCTAATGCCTTGAGTCATCATTCTTTATTAATCACCGCCCTAAGTATCAGCGTTGTAGGTTTTGAGGTTTTTCCAGATATGTACACGACTAATCCAACATTTGGAAGGATATTCCAAGAGGTATATGATGGTCACCATCATGATTTTATATTGCATAATAGTTATCTATTTTGTGGTTACAGTTGTGCGTTCTAGATTGTTCTCTAAGGGAACAGATCATAAGTGAGGTTTAGAATGAGAGGTACTTCGGGTGTGATAAGACGTTGGCCCTCATCTTTGCTGATTTTTATTGGCCTAAAATGACTAGCGATGTGGCCCACTTTGTAGACCTGTGCTTAGTATCTTAGCGGTTTAAGGGTATTATCACCAATGCAGGCTTGTACACTCCCTTACCTATTCCCAAAGCTACATGATTCGATGTCAGTGTGGATTTTGTATTGTGATTATCGTGCACCTAACGAACCTTAGATTTTGTTCTCGTTATAGTTGACAGATTCTAAATATAGCACACTTGTAGCTTGTAGAAAGACTATGTATGATGTTCAAATTACCCATCTTTACTTCAAAGAGATTGTACGTTTATAGGGTGTTCCCCGGTCCATGACTTCATATCAAAATACCAAGTTCATCAGTCAATTCTAGAATAGCTTATGGGAAAAATTAGGTACGTAGTTGAACTTTAGTAATGCCTACCACCCTCAGGCAGATGGACAAACTGAGATAGTACATCAGAGTCTAAGCAATCTTTTGAGATGTCTCACATGAGCTAAGCTGAAGTACTGAGACTTGGCATTACCTCAAGTAGAGTTTGCCTATAATAGATAAAGAGACAGGACCATGGGTTTGAGCCCTTTTGAAATTGTTTATGGGCGGAACCCATCTGAGGTTCTGGACCTAGCCCCTGTTTTATGTGTAGGGCGATTTAGTCCTAAAGCAGACAAGATGGCAGAGCATCTTCGGGACATTCATGAACAAGTAAAACTGATAATTCTGGATAGCAATACCAAGTACAAAACTTAGGTTGATAGTCATCATCGTCAGGTACTTTTTCAGGTGGGAAATTTAACTTGTGATCGTTCTCTGTTGGCGAGTACAATAAGTTGAAGTATCGGAAGATTGGACTGTGTGAGATATTGTAAAAGATCAATGATAATGCATATAGATTGTGCCTTCCTAGTCATATGAAGATGTCTGATATCTTCAATGTGAAGCACCTAATTGTTGGTGCCGGAAGCACCAAGATCGAACATGTGTTTTGATAATGGCAAAGGGTTCATAAGTTATGGTGTTATTGTGATCTAATGAACTTGTTGAAGTGCGCAGAGAAAGTCCTAGGTAAACTAGGCACGAAGTCCAGATTCTAGGAAATGGGCAATAAGTCCTGGCAGAGGGTTGGACACCTAAGTCTTGACATTGGGTTGGACAATAAGTCCTGGTCGCGGACTAGGCATGAAGTCCTGATTCGAGGAATTGGGCAATAAGTCCTGGCCGAGGGCTGGGCACCGAAGACCTGACCGGGGGTTGGGCAATAAGTCCTTATCGCGAACTGGGCACGAATACTTGATTCGGAGGATTGGGCAAAAGTCCAAACGGAGGAGACGGTTGGTAAAAAGGTAAACTCTCCTGAGTGGAGTAGGCGAGGGCGCGTTCCCCGTAGGAGGGAACATTAGGTGCCGGTTCGACATAATTCCATTTTGGAAGCCCAAAGTCAGAACCAAGATAGCTTAGGCTGTTAACTGGACTTGACATATATTATTTGTGTTTTGGAACTAACCCTGGTTGCAGGAACGAAGGATAAAGTTACTGCTTCCCAGGCGCCTGATCATACAGGCACCTGTATGGTGACAGGCACCCCAAATGAAGGGCATTCCAAGCAGTCTCGAAGCAAGCCTCCACGTCAGCCAAGGAGGCGCCTGTGTTGATACAGACACCCCAGTTGAAGGGATAAGCGCTGGCCAAGTTTGCGGATGAGGATTCGCGCTGAACAGGCCACGTGTCAGGCGCCCCCTTCAACACAGGCGCCCAAGAAGCTTGTATAAATAGGGGTTCACCCCCTTGCTTCCAGATACAATTGCTCCCAACGAATTCATTCAAGCGCTCTGCTCCAAACGCTCCATGCTCAAGTCTCAAGCGCCAACGACGACTCACGGCTCCGATCTTCGAATCTTCTCCGGTCGTCGGTATAATTGTTAGTTAATTGTTGTATTTAAATTCTATATTTGAACCTCAACTTTGTAATACTTTTGCGAAATATAGAATTCCCAACGTAAACGGTCAAGGACCGTGGGGCTTGGAGTAGGAGTTGATCTAGACTCTGAACCAAGTAAAAGAAAACTAAGTTAGCATTGTCTTGCAATTTTCTGCTGCTTATTACTCTTATTTTTCCGAAAAAGATTTAATTGATATTCACCCGCCTCTATCGATTCTAAACAATCCCACAAGTGGTATCAGAGGGGGTGGCTCAAATCTGGTGCAACCACCGATTGACTGATTTTTTAAATTTTTCATTTTTTAAATATTTTTTCTTCGTAATTTTATTCGTTCATCGAGGTTGGTGCAACACCACTCGATTTGTTTAATTATTATTTTTTGCTACCACACTACTAATCCAAGACTTAGTCTTGGGACAAGATTTTTTTTGTAATTTTTCAGTTTAACTTCCATGGCCATGCAAGTAGGCTATAGCACCGTCAGACCACCACTCTTCTCAGGAGAAGACTTCTCCTATTGGAAGAGTAGGATGGATACCTGAAAACTCAGGTGGACATGTGGATTATCATCCAGTCTAGACCGGAGATACCCAAAAACGTACAAGGTGAGGCGTAAGGCTACACAGAGTGGGAAGGACCACTTAAGAAGAAGATCGAGGCCGACGCAAAGGCCACACAGATACTACAATGCGTCCTGACGAAGGAAGAGTTGAACTTTGGAACAAACTCATCGAATTACACGAAGGTACGTCTGATACGCGGATCAACAAAAGAGACCTGTTACTCAACAGACTCTACACCATAAAGATGCACGAAGGCGAATCAGCAACATAACTCCATGCAAGAATCCAAGAGCTGATGAATGGGTTACACACAATAGGTCACAAGGTCGAAAATCGTGACCTAATAAGGTATACTCTAAACTCATTCTAAGGAACACACTGTGGGCATCTATGGTGGATGCCTACAAGGTTTCAAGGAACCTTTCCGAAATTAAATTAGATGAATTGTTTTCCGAATTAGAATTACACGAACAAACTAATACTGCATTGGTCGAGAAGAGTATTGCTTTTGTTGTAGGAAAAACTCCATGAAGATCTCAGAATAAGAAGGTACAACCAGTACCCGAGTCCGACTCAGATTCAGAGTCTGACAATGATGAAGGAGATCGTCCAAAGCTGGTAAAGTTAGCTCGTGACTACTACAAGGAGCTCAAAAATCAAACGAACAAAAAGAAGACAAATCGGAAGAAGAAAGATCCATCTGAACCCTCGACAAGCCAGAAGAACAAAGGTAACGTAACATGCTACGAGTGCAACAAGAAGGGACATTTCAGATCAGAGTGCCCCAACCTGAAGGAGAACAAAAAGGCTCAAAAGAAGAAGGCATTGCAAGCTACATGGGACAAATCGTCCTCGGAAGAAGAAGAAGAAGCTCCGCATTCAAACCTCCTCGCACTGACTGCCTCGGAAGACATCAACTCCGGAACGGAATCAGAACCGGACGAAGACGTCGGCACCGGAAAGCTCTCGATCTCGGAGGACGGACAGATTACGGTAAGAGGTTATCCTGAATCCGAACTTTACGATTTAATTTCATACTTGTCACGCAAGCTGGCGAAAGCCAATATCTGGGTAGAAACCCTCCGACAGGAAGTAAAACTCCTGAAAGAGAAAGTCAACTCAAGTTTCTTAACCGAGTAAGTTCAAGAAGGAAACTCAACTCAAGTTTAAAAGCTTGAGGAAGAGAACTCCTCCTTGAAAACTCAAGTCAAGGAATTCAGAGTTGCGTTAGAACGATTCACTTCGGGTTCCAAGAATCTTGACATGATTCTTGGAAAATAGAAGTCAGTTCTAAATCGATCCGGACTAGGCTATCGAACTAAATCGCGACAATGGTCTTACTATTCCGTATTGAACTAACCTAGAACCCGAGTTCAAGTATGGGTCTCAAAGCTATGCTTAAATAAACAAGCTGGACCAAGCCAATATTGGATCCCCAAGGACAAGATTCACATCTTGCCTAACCCTTATCGAGGCTTCAGTCCAGGGGGGAGCTAATATAAAAACCATTTTAATTAGATGATTTTTTTTCTTACAATTGCTTGTTGACTGTTTATTTCATTTCTATAATTTTATTATGTCTAGACTTAGAAATGGTTAGTTAAGGACAAAAGACTTACTTGAAACTTGAACAACATAATATTAGGTGAAGGTGAGATGATAGTACGTTAGGGAAGCCCTTCTAAGAAGGTCAAGTGGGGTAAGGTGTACCCTACTTGGTCTGTTTAGTCTGGTGGAACTAGCCGAAACTACCGAACCAAATCCTAAACTAGTTAGACCAAAATTTCTCAAGATGTAATTTGAAAATGAACTTTCGGTAAAAGGCTTTGTCAAAAAAAGAGTTGTTGCTCCAATAAGGCTACGGCTAAAGAAGGCCTCTATGCCTCGCCAAGACCTGGAAGTCAATTGTTGAAACTCACTTTTAAGTTACTATTTGATAAATTTGAATCTAACACAAGTTTTAATTGAATCTTAGATTTAACATTAATCCAAAGATAAAAATAATATATCTCACAAAACAGATAAGGAAACTTGTTTTATCACTTAGAATTGGGTGAGATGTCCAGGACCTAAAAATGTAGTTCAACTCAACCAACCTACATACATTTTCCAAACTTAAATAATTCAATATTTTTTTTCAAAATTAAATCTATATTTTCCAAAATTAATTCTAATTTCACATTTTCAAAATTAATTCTACACTTAACATGTTCATCTAATAATTTTCAAATTCTATTTCAAAAATCAGTCAACCCAAATTGAAACCTGTCTCACAAAAACCCATAAGGTCAACATGCTTGATAACATTAGATATGAGTGAGACAGATTAGGTAGTGAAATTCAATTCAATATATCCTTACCTCTACATAAATGGATCCAAATCAACATACTTTATGTGTAGGAACATAAAGATTTGAACTAGTGGATGTTGGATAGTGGATGCTCCAGACACATGACTGGGGATAAATTGAAGTTCACCAAAATCAAGTTCAAAAACCTAGGCTCAGTGACATTTGGCAACAATGTCATACTTAAAGTAATTGGGTAAGGTAACATTAAACTTAACTCAGATTTTATTACTAAAAAGGTGTTATTGGTTGAAAATTTTAAGTTTAATTTGCTTAGCATTAGTCAACTCTGTGATACTGATTATATTATCACTTTCACCAACGCTGACTGCTTGATTAGGAATCGACAAGACTCAGAGATAACACTTAAGGGTAGTAGGAAAAATAACGTTTACATAATCAATCTACCCGTAGTGCCTAAATGTTTTCTAACTCAATTAGAAGAAACCAATCTTTGGCATAGAAGACTAGGCCACACCCATACTAAATTAATTTTAAAAATAACTCAACTTGGATTGATTAAAGGTGTACCTAAAATTAAGAACTTTGATAATACAATTTGTAATTCATGTCAATATGGCAAACAAACCAAGTCAACCCATAAACCAACCTAGTCAGATTTAACCCAAGCCACACTTGAGCTCCTACACCTAGACCTATTTGATTCACATGGAGCCAAGTCACTAAGCGGGAATCGGTACTGCTGAGTGATTATTGATGATTATTCTAGGTTTACCTGGGTTAAGTTCTTAAAAACCAAAGATGAAACCTTTAACTCATTTAATAATTTGTGCAAAATGATAGAAAATCAAAATGACACAAAAATTAAAAGACTTAGGAGTGATCATAGGGGAGAGTTTGAAAATCAAAGATTTGAGGAATTTTGTAAAATTAATGGGTACGCCCATGAGTTTTCATGTCCTAAGACTCCCTAACAGAATGAAATAGTTGAAAGAAAGAATAGAACCATTCAAGAAGCCCCTAAGACAATGCTCAATGAATATAACCTAACCTGTAGCGGCCCCGCCTCTCTGGTCCCCGCAGGCAACCCTCTAGGTCGGCGACCCTACGGTCTTCCCACCTCTAGCAGTGGGTTTTTACCTTCCCCAGATTCGAACCCTAGACAACTCACTTGGCTACCAGATTCAAGGAACTTTTTTTTTATGTAGCGGCCCCGCCTCTCTGGTCCCCGCAGGAAACCCTCTAGGTCGGCGACCCTACGGTCTTCCCACCCCTAGCAGTGGGTTTTTGCCTTCCCCGGATTCAAACCCTAGACCTCCAGTTCAAGTACAAAGGTTCCTTGAATCTAGTAGCCAAATGAGGCTCACTTGGCTACCAGATTCAAGGAACCATTGTACTTGACCTGGAGGTCTAGGGTTCGAATCTGGGGAAGGCAAAAACCCACTGCCAGGGGTGGAAAGACCGTAGGGTCGCCGACCTAGAGGGTTGCCTGTGGGGACCAAAGAGACGGGGCTGCTACATAAAAAATCAAAAATTAATGCAGCTGTGTGATAGGCACAAAGCGAATTATTCTTTCGCCTTTTACTAAAGAATACTGTGTGCCTGTCACTAAAAACAACATACATTAATTTTTGATTTTTTATGTAGCGACCCCGCCTCTCTGGTCCCCGCAGACAACTCTCTAAGCCAGCGACCCTACAGTCTTCCCACCCCCGTGCTCACTTGGCTACCAGATGTTGATGCAGTCTGACCCGATTGTTGTTTTGGTGTTGACAACGATTTAAGTTTAGTTGAATGGATTTGGATTAAGTCCAGGTGGATCGGGAGATCGCACGCTGGCATGAGAAAATCCTAACATGGAGGGTTAGGTGTGGAAAAATCCTAGCTTGGAGGGCTAGGTATGGAAAAGTCCTAATTCGGAAGGGTTGGGTGAAAAGTCCTAGCTTGGAGGGCTAGGTGAAAAGTCCTAGCTTGGAGGGCTAGGTGGAAAGTCCTAACTTGGAGGGTTAGGTGAAAAGTCCCAACTTGGAGAATTAGGTGAAAAGTCCTGGCTTGGAGGGTCAGGTGCCTAGCTTGGAGGACTAGGTTGGATGAAGGTCTAACTCGGAGGGGTTGGGTGAAAAGTCCTAGCTTGGAGGGCTAGGTGAAAAGTCCTGGCTAGGTGAAAAGTCCTAACTTGGAGGGCTAGGTGAAAAGTCCTAACTTGGAGGGTTAGGTGCAAATTCCCAACTTGGAGAGTTAGATTGAAAAATCCTTAGCTTGGAGGGCTAAGGTGAATGAAATCCTAGCTTGGAAGGCTAGGTCTGCGTCCCTGGATCGGTCTGGTGACCTATCAGGGAGTTGGCACGCTGCTCCTTCGTGGATCGGTCTGGTGACCGATCCAGCGATGTCTGATCGGTCTGGTGACCGATCAGGGAGTGTGTGTTTCACTCACTGCATAGCTCCTGATCGGTTTGGTGACCGATCAGGGAGCGACCAGTGAGTTGAGTTCCCTTGCTAATCAGGTCCAGAACGGTCCGGTGACCGATCAGAGACTTAGGATTTGATTAAAGAATCACTGTTCACTCAAGCCTGATTGGTCTGGTGACCGATCAGGCAGGAGCCTGATTGGTCTGGGAACCAATCAGGAGTGTGCAGAAGGCTGCTGAATCGGTTTGGTGACCAATCAGGGTCCTTCCTGATCGGTCTGGTGACCGATCAGGAGCAGAACTTTAATTCAAATATGCTGTCAGAAGTTTGTTTTCACTGCCGATTCTCTGCTACTTGATGATTTCTCTTTGATATGCATTGCTAAGCCTCTGTTGGAGTGTGCAGGTGATTCAAACACTCAAGGAGGGTCAATGGGAGGCTTTCCCTGGAGAAGGTTTGGATCTATTGTGTTTTCAGGTCTCAACGGCGTCTGGCGCAACTGGCAACTGACGAAGGCGCGGCTGGCAACTGACGGAGGCTCAGCTGGAGGAGTGTCCAGTGGACTGAGTACTCAGAGAGGTCAGTGGGTCAAGGTGTGAGTCAGTGGTGCTGATGGAGCTGGCGACGTTGAGTCGGAGCTTAAGAGACAAAGCTGGATGCAGAGGAGTGGAGGCGAACAAGACAGAAACTTGGGAAGTTTGGCTGGGTTGTGTTCGTGCTCTCTGTGGCTTTATGATTGAGCGATCTTGTTACATATTTGTGAGCTTGTCTTCTCGAGTGTCTCTGTGCTTAACTTGTATCTTCTTGAGATCACTTGTGGAGAGGTTTCTCCACCGAGAAGGAGGCTGCTACTATCCGGAGTTCACCGGGGCTTGATCTACCGACGATCAAGGGATCGCCCACCTCACGGGCACGCCAAGGAGTAGGGGAAAGTTATCCCCGAACCTTGTATATCGCTGTGTTAGCGTTGGTTTGATTCCTTTCTCTGGTTTATTCTTCCTGTTGCATTTTGTTTCCGCTGCTACTAATCTGATCACAGGAAGAAAGTCAAAAAGAGGGGGTGATTAGAGTGTCTGGCTATATTCACCCCCCCCCCTCTATTGCCATCCGTTCCCAACAAGTGGTATCAGAGCTTGGGGCTCTGTTCACGGCTTAACATCCGAGAGCTTACAGCAAGATGGCTGGAAGAGAAGGATTGAGCACAAACCGACCTCCATTCCTCGACGGCACTGATTTTTCATATTGGAAGTCAAGAATGGAGTTTTACTTAAAGACAAATATGAGTTTGTGGTTCGCTGTCAAGGAGGGGTTTTCCTTTCCAATGGATAATGAAGGAAAGGAGCTTGAGTTTTCCAAGTGGTCGGCTGAGCAAATCCGGAAGGGTGAAGCAAATGCCAAAGCTGTGGTCACCTTACAATGTGGGATGGCCAAAGAGCAATTGATCAAGATTGGTCCCTTCACCTCTGCCAGAGACTTGTGGAACAAACTCATTGAGCTCCATAAGAGAACTCAAGATACACGGATAGTCAAGAAGGACCTCCTTCTCAGTCAACTCCAGAACTTGACAATGGGAGAAAACGAAACTGTAAGTATGCTTCATTGTCGGTTCAAAGAAATCATCAATGGCTTGCATTCCATCAATGAAAAGGTGGAAAACCGAGACTTAGTGAGGTACATTCTAAAAACATTTCCTAGGAATGCCTTGTGGTCATCTATGGTGGATGCCTACAAGGTATCCAAGGATCTTTCAATCATTAAGTTAGAAGATCTATTTTGTGAAATGGAGTTGCATGAGATCTCTAACAAAAGTCCAAAGGAGAAAGGTATTGCGTTAGTGGCAGGTGACAACAAGAAGAAGAAGGAAAAAGAGGAGGAGGACATCCACTGTCACGTGGCTCTAGTGGCATTAGAGGAGTCAAAGGAGGAAAGTGATAATGAATCAAGTAGCTCCTCAACCGCGCCTTCATCATCTTCGGATGATGAAGAGGTAATTTCTCCCGAGTTAGATAAGTGCTATAGAGCTATCACATGTTTAACCAAATTGTTAAAGAAATCAAGGAATAAGATTAAGTCATTGAAATTTGAAGTAGAAAAATTGAAATCCTCTAAGGATGAGGATCTTGATAATTTGAATGTTAAAAATGTTGAGGATGAAAATAAGGATTTGAAGAGCAAAGTTGAAAACCTCAAGAATATTCTTGAGAAGTTTTCAATTGGCTCAAAAACCTTAGACATGATCTTGAATTCTCAAAGGGCGGTTTACAACAAGGCCGGTATAGATTACCGACCTAAGGAATCGACCTTTGTATCCTTAATGTCAATAACCCAATCTAGAGCACAAAATAATTCTAGGGTTCAAAATGTTAGAAAGAAAAAGACTAAGGCATGGGTGCCTAAGTCCTTCATTGTAGATGCCTTAGGTCCCAAAATTTGGGTACCTAAAACCTCTATATTTAGAATTGTATAGCTTTGATTGAGGGGGAGCATCTATCAACATGGGTGGTTGATATTTGGTGCTCCAAACCCATGACCAACACAAAAAAAATGTCATTCACATGNAATTCGAAAAATCACTATGAAAATCTCACAATACCTGATTAGACAAAGAACATGAGTTTAAGGTCTAGGCTTAAGCTTTTCTTATTATTTTGGAGACGAATCTAGATGAGTATGCCATGACTTTGATGTTTGGATGATTAACATTAATCTATGACATGCCCATTTTGATTAAGAACAGGATGAACACATAGCTTAAATTGATCATGATGTGAAATAAGCATGTTTTGAAATTTTAATCATCCATTGGAATTGGCACAAACCTAATTTTGGTTAAGAACAACATGATAACATAGGTTATGATGTTTTAAATTCCATGACTTGTTTGATTTCCCACTGATCATGCTTTGATATAAACCTGTGTTTGGGACTCAAGTTCATACTTAAAACGTATTCATCAAAATTGATACAAATATGTGTTGTTTCTCCTCATAGAAACTCTTAATTCTTGATATGGAATAACACTTGGTTAAGAGACCCTATGTTTGGAACCAAGGTAATTAAAATCAATTGAATTAGAGGTTTGGGAATGGCTAAGAATTGAAACAAACCTGAGTTCAGAATTGCTGAAGTCGGTTTCTGAAATCTGAAACTGAAAAACCTTCTGTCTGAACCCAAATCGGACCACCGACCTATCAGGGATCCCTCTGATCGGTCTGGTGACCGATCAGATCAACACTGATCAGTAAGTTCCATGATTGGGTCAAAACTCCTCAGTCCGATCTCCTCTCGTCGAATTGTATCAGTTTAATGATCATACTACAAACAAACATGATACAATCCGTTTACAATTGAAACATATTTGATCACCCATTGGTACAAACCTGGTACTAAAGGAACATAAAATTGTTCAAGTGATACAAACCTGGTACTTAATAGTGATTTGATACAAACCTATGTTGGAATGTTCAAATTCATAAGAAAGGGCTTGTTGAGTCATGACTCTTGTTCTTAATGTCATGTTTCTGAAATTTTTCTGAAACGACGAATATCAATAGAGTCCTCTCTACTGTTATGGGATGCAAATTGTTAATGCAGTCTGATCAGGAACGTATCAGAGTTTCAGGAATTTTTCTAAAATCTGATCGGTCCCCAGACTAATCAAAAATATTTCTGTATCGAGTAATCAACGAACCTGATCGGTCATGGAGACCAATCAGGACTATGTGTCAGATACAGATGCATTCCTTACTCGTCCTATGAAGCATATACGTATTTGACCATGATATACTTCTGTATATGTCTTCACATGGAAGTCCAAGTGTTAATGCAGTCCGATCTTGTACGAATCAGAATTACAGAAATTTTTCTGAAAACTGATTGTTCATAGATACATCAGAAATTTTTCTGAATCAATCATAAGTCTGATGAAGCTGCATTATTACTTGTCATATGACATATATACATGTTTGACCATGATACATTTCTGTATATGTTTACATGTGCAATTCACGCTTATTGCCATATGATGCATATACATTGTTGTCATGATACATTTATGGTATATGCCTTTCATATGCAATTCAAAAATTATTCTTTGATTATTTTGGGTTTGGGGAGAGACCCATGTTTGAGGGGGAGGTATGTTCAAACTTAATAACCATACCCTTTTCGATGTTTGACAAAGGGGGAGAAAATGATTGATTAAGTTTAGGTTATTGTAGGAGGAGGATCTTGATTCCCTTACAATAATTGAACTGCCTTCAATTGATCATTTAATGCCTAAACTTAAATCGGGTTGTCAAACAACAAAAAGGGGGAGATTGTTGATGCAGTCTGACCCTGATTGTTGTTTTGGTGTTGACAACGATTTAAGTTTGGTTGAGCGAATTTGGGTTGAAATCCCGGTGAGTGAAGTCGGGTCCTGGTGAGTGAAGCCAGGTGATGGAAATCCCGGTGAGTGAAGTCGGGTCCTGGTGAGTGAAGTCAGGTGATGAAAATCCCGGTGAGTGAAGCCGGGTCCTGGTGAGTGAAGCCAGGTGTGGAAAAGTCTTAATTCGGAAGAGGTGGGTGAAAAGTCCTAGCTTGAAGGGCTAGGTGAAAAGTCCTAACTTGGAGGGTTAGGTGCAAATTCCCATCTTGGAGAATTAGGTGAAAAAGTCCTGGCTTGGAGGGTCAGGTCCTAGGTTGGAGGGCTAGGTTTGGAAAAGTCCTAATCCGGAAGAGTTGGGTGAAAAGTCCTAGCTTGGAGGGCTAGGTGAAAAGTCCTAACTTAGAGGGTTAGGTGCAAATTCCCAACTTGGAGGGTTAGGTGAAAAATCCTTAGCTTGGAGGGCTAAGGTGGATGAAACCCTAGCTTGGAGGGCTAGGTTGGAGCCCCTGGATCGGTCTGGTGACCGATTAGGGAGTTGGCACGGTGCTCCTTCGTGGATCGGTCTGGTGACCGATCCAGTGATGACTGATCGGTCTGGTGACCGATCAGGGAGTATGCGTTTCACTCACTGAACGGCTCCTGATCGGTCCGGTGACCAATCAGGGAGCACTCAGTGAGTTGAGTTCCTCTACTGATTAGGTTCTGAACGGTCTGGTGATCGATCAAAGACTTAGGATTTAATCAGACCTGGACCGATCAGGATGGAGCCTGATTGGTCTGGGAGTGGCATGATTGGTCTGGGGACCGATCTGGAGTGTGCAGCAGATTGCTGGATTGGTCTGGGGACCAATCAGGAGTATGCAGAAGACTGCTGGATCGGTCTGGTGACCGATCATGCTCCTTCCTGATCGGTCTAGGAGCAGAACTTTAATTCAAATAAGCTGTCAGAAGCTCTGATCGCGTCTGTTTTCACTGCCGATTCTCTGCTACTTGCTGATTTCTTTTTGATATGCATTGCTAAGCCTCTATTGGAGTGTGCAGGTGATAGCAGGTGATTCAAACACTCAAGGAGGGTCAATGGGAGGCTTTCCTTGGAGCAGGTTTGTTTGTTTCTCCTTCTCAGGTTTCAACGGCAACTGGAGCAGCTGGCGACTGACGGAGACTCAGCTGGAGAGGAGGTCTTCAGTGGATTGAGTTCTCAGGAAGGTCAGTGGGTTCAGGCTGGCTCAGTGGATGCTGATGAAGCTTGCGATGGTGAGAGGGAGCTTAAGAGACAAAGCTGGATGCAGAGGAGCGGAGGCGAACAAGACAGAAACTTGGGAAGTTTGGCTAGGCTGTGTTCGTGCTCTCTGTTGCTTTGTGTTTGAGCGATCTTGTTACATCTGTGAGCTTGTCTTCTCGAGTGTCTCTGTGCTTAACTTGTATCTTCTTGAGATCACTTGTGGAGAGGTTTCTCCACCGAGAAGGAGGCTGCTACTATCTGGAGTTCACCGGGGCTTGATCTGCCGACGATCAAGGGATCGCCCACCTCACGGGCACGCCAAGGAGTAGGGGCAAGTTATCCCCGAACCTTGTATATCGAGGTGTTAGCGTCGGTTTGCTTTCCATTTGTGTTTTGTTTGCTGTTCTTTATTTCTACTTCTGTGTTTTTGTTTCCGCTGCTACTAATCTGTCACGCAGAAGTATCAAAGAGCAAGAAATTGTGTCTGGCTATATTCACCCCCCCCTCTCTAGCCATCCGGGTTCCAACACGTGGTTCCATATTAAATGAAGGAAACACACTATCAAGATGTTTCCATGCAGGGGAATCACAGGGATGACACATTAGACCTCCATCGTGTACATGCTTATGATGTCATATCATGTGACTAGCTGTAGCAGTAGATGCATATAAACGTTGAAGTCTTGCAGTCAATGGAAAGTAATACATCACTTTCTAAGCAATCTTTTTCTTTTTCTTCCCGGGTATGCGAGTAAGAGGCTTATAACGAGGATGACTATATATTTTACATTCACTCAGTTCATTGTCTTCATTCCAAAATATCATGCAGTTATTGATACAACAATCAATCTTCTCAACTGGCAAACCTAAACCATTGACCAATTTTTTGGTATTATAAAAACTATCGGTCATTATGTTATCAGCAGGAAGCAACTCAGACATCAATTGACATATGTCATCGTAGCATCTTTCTGAAAAATGATGTTCTGCTTTCAAATTTAATAATCTTGCAGTAGCTGAAAGTTGCGAATGACCAGAAGGAATGTCTTCCCATAGTTCTCTTTCACTGGCCTTTAACATTTCAGATAATTGTTGATATTCTTGTGTTGGTATATCATCTACATAAGAAAATTGAACAACATTGATTGCATCCTCAACCATTGTTTGCATTCCAATACTAGTTGTTGTATCAGGTGCAACAACATGTATATCAGATGTTGAACCAGCAGAAGGTCCAATTGGTTCATACACATAAGGTTCTTCGTGACAGTACCAATTATAATAATTTGGCACAATTCCATTTCTACATATATGAACTCTGATAATGTCCTCATCACGAAAAGCTCTGTTTCTACATTTTTTGTGATTACACGGACACCATAATTCGGGACCATTCAAACATTCAGGATGACTTTTAGCAAAGTTCATAAAAGTTTCTAGTTTAGAAACAAAATCATCTCTGATAAATCCATTCTCTAATCGGTTGTGCATCCAAGCTTTGTTCATATACATTTTTGCCTAATCATGAGTAATTCAGTTGTAGGATGAGAATATCAAACAGATAAAATTAAATTAAACGTATATCACAATTTTATATTAATTACATGTCATAAATAAACTACCAAGGTAACAACTAGCAAGGTAACAAGTAAGATCAATCTATATAATCAATGAAAACACGTACTAGTAAGATCAATCTAATTAAGACCATTTCTAATAAATTACTAATTTACACCATATAATAATAACAAAATAAATTTACAATGATCTAACACATAATGTAAACATTGCAACCAAAATAAAAATAAAATAGATACCTTAAATCAAGTACACGTCTAGAAGGGAAGCAGCAACTGCAGTAACCTATAAAAGTACAAATAAAATCTGATTAATAACAAATAATGCAGTATTAAGGTAACGACGCGTGCCAATTGGGCAGCCGGAAGCCGAATTGCTACGACGATAGCCGAATTGGCACGCTAGAACCACCGGCAGCCAAATTGACACGCCGGCTTACCCAAGGACCGCCCGAGATCCGAACGGGCATGCCGGCAGCCCAATGGACCAGCCGACCCAAATGGGCAGCCGCCCCAATTGTGCCGCCGGCCGAAATGGCCAGCCAGCGGCCAAATTGGGCCGCTGGGCTACCGGCAGGCCCAATTGGGCCTGTCGGGGGCTGCCCGGCAGCCCAATTGGCCTGCCGGAGTCCAATTGGAACGCCGACAAGCCAGGGGTCGACCAGGGGAGGCCGCAGGGGCACACAGGGGCACGCGCCGGCGTACCCCTAGGGTCGCCGCCCTGCCCAGGCCGCAGGGGCACGCCAGCGTGCCCCCAGGGCCGCCGCCGTGCCACCTGGGCCGCGTCCCTGGCCCCAGGACCGGCGCCGAGCCCCCTGGGCCAGCGGCGATTCCCCTGGGCCGCCGGCGAGGCCGTGGGGCACCGGCGACGCGCCTGTGGCGGCCGCAACCCCTTAGGGGCGTGGCAACAGGGCCGGAGGTGCAGAATACCGACGAGGAGAACGATCAAGGGAGAAACGCGTACCGACGAGACGAGGAGAACGATCGAGCGGCGCCGACAATTGCGAGCGAGGAAGAGAAATGACGCACGCGTGTGAGGGGAGAATCGGGTGTGACCTAATTTTATCAAGGCTCACCGACAGAATACCGACGGACCTAGTTCTGTCGGTAAGATTTTTCGCGCCGAAATATTTAGCCATTTTCGTTTGCCGCCGAAAACCCCATTTCCGACAGAACATCTGTTCCGTCGGAAATTTCCGACGGAACAGGATATTCGTCGGAAATTTCCGACGGGACATCCTGTTCCGTCGGAAATACAAAATTTTTCGCAAAAAAATTTTTCCGGCGGAAAGGGTTGTTCCGTCGGCAATACTTAAATTTTTTTCGACAATACTTAAAATTTTTTTGCCGAAAGGGCCATGTCCGACGGAAAGGGTTGTTCCGTCGGCAATACTTAAAATTTTCTTGGCAATACTTAAAATTTTTCCGCCGAAAGGGCCTTTTCCGACGGAAAGCGCTGTTCCGTCGGAAATTCCCGACGGAACAGCCCTTTCCGTCGGAACCCTTTGTTCTGGGCTGGAAGGGATTTTCAATTTACCAATAGGAAAAATGAAATTTACCGACGGAAAATTTATTCCGTCAGTAAATTCCGACGGAATAAATTTCCGTCGGTAATTCTATCGGTAATCCTAAGTTTTCTTGTAGTGATTTTTCAAAAAAGATTCTTAAGAGGTGGAGAAAACTTTTGAGTAAGAAAATATTACTTTTTCATGTCTAAGTAAAAAGAATGGCTTTTTGAAGAAAATGTAATAAGAAAAAAAATTTGCAAGTCAAATAGAATTTCTTTTTCAAAAATTTTCAAAGCGGAAAGAATTATTTTTTCAAAAATTTCTAAGTAAAAATATTTTAAAAATTCTTATTATGATCATTCGAAATAATTGTCTAAGTAACAACATGATTAATCGAAATTTTTTTTAAGAGAATTCGTGATCATTGAAAAATTTTTTAAATAAAATCATGATTGTTTGGAAAAATTTTCTATGTAAAATCATGATTATTTGAAAAAAAAAATCTAAGTAAAATCATGATTATTAAAAAAAATCCAATATCTTAAAAAATTTGTTGAATATTTTTCAAAATAGGACTATTTCTAAGGAGAGAATTCTAAGTATAATATGACTTTCTAAGAATGTAGAATAATCTAAACATAAAAAAATATTATAAGTAAGGAATTTGAACATTCTTTCAAGAACATGATTTTTAAAATAAAAATTAATTTTGAAATAGTAATTTAAAACACATCATGATCTATTTCCCTTAAGCATGTCTAACCCTTCAGTTAAGAAAAATAAATTTAGGTTGATTAAAGTTAAAAATTTTAAATTTAAGTTAATTAAAATTGAAAATTAAAATTAAGTTGATTAAGGTTGCATTAATTAAGTTGATTTCATTAATGATGATATGGGAAGAGACAACCATTCATCTTCCTCTATCAATGGAGGTAGGGGAAGAGATATTTTTCTCCTATAAATACATGTCCAAGTTCAAGAGATCTAAAGGAAAAAGGAGGAAAATATAAAGACTGAGGGATTTGATTTGTGAATTAGTGAAGAGCTTTTCATTATGTCATCGCTCTTTCAGACACAAGCACCTAGAAAGGGATCGTTCAACAATCTGCTGCAACCTTTGCAAGTATTTACAATTTCATGAATCATGCTATAATAACAACAAGTTGCTGTTGGTTTTGTTTGATCGATGAGAACATCAATTTGATGTCAATATTTATGATATTTCATGACCAATTGATAAATCTTAGTTACAATTTGATTTCAGTTTCTTTTTGCAATGCTTTAAATATGCATTTTTCGACTGACCACGATGATGGCTAAAAATAGAGGAGTTGCAAGATTTTTTTTACTGTCGAAGCATATTGGAGCCTAGTCATGCATGCCTAGAGGACATCTTTATGCCATATGTTTTGACATTGAGATTTACTATAGATTGTCTTAAAGGTTGAAGGGGCCGGATCTAAGAGGCCTCGATCTCGAGTTCATTTGCAGATTGGACAAAGGAGGTCATGGTAGTTTGCCTGTCGAAGGGGTTGTCAGCTCAAAGGCATCGTCGAGTGTCATATCCCAAGAAATTGCATGTATGATATAAATCGGACAACACTTCCTTCTATGACGGACATCTGAAACCATAATACAGGGCCTACACGACCAACCACAACCTCAACTAACTTGACTAGTATAAATTAGAATACAAAAGAGAAACAACCACACCACAAAACTTACTAAAACATACCTGAACTGCGGATCGATCCGACTTACGATAAATAACCAACACACAAATCAACATATTGCAATATATGTCGTCGAGACTATCAGAAATACAAATCCACTAAACTGAAAAGAAGTACAAATGGACCACGAATACAAGACGAATCGCAAAGTCGTCATGACGGGAAGGGGACAGGCTGCAGGGGCTCTCGTGGGGACTCCAAGTGTAATAATATCATCCTAGGGGTTTATGCTTTAGTCCTTAGGTCTAAAGGTTCTAGGTTTATCATGATGCATGAATTTCTTAGGGTTTTGATATGCAACATTAACCCTATTTTTATCATGATATCTAAAACCAAAATTATGCATGGGTAAATAATTTTTATCATTTCTAACATGCATGGAGGAATTTGAATTACATCTAAAGTTAGGGATTACCTCCCTTAACCTTGTAGCTCCCCCTTGATGTGAGTTTTTCTTCTTCTCCTTCCTCTCCCATTTTCTCAAATGCTCCAATTTCTTGAATTCTTCTTTTCTTGAGCATTTGGTATGGTAGTGTCCTAGCTCACCACATGTGAAGCACCTTATATGTTTTTTCTCCTTCTTCGCACTACCCCTACAACCCATGTTAGAATTTAAAAGAATTGACTTGGGTTTAGGGTTTACCTGCTTTTTCTTATCCAATGGACACTTGTCCTTGTAGTGTCTCTTCTTATTGCATCCAAAAAAAAAATGATGTGATCCTTGGATCTTGCTTTGGTGGAGGTGGTGACTTCTTCTTGCTCCGATATTGAGGATAATCTCTCCTCCCCCTCAATTCTTGAAGTGGAGACTCCTTCTTCACCCTTTGATGAAGTGAATAATTCTTCAATTTCTTGTGTTATTTCACTTGAGGAGATGGATAAATCTGTTTCTTCTTTCTCCTCCTCTTCGGATGTTAAGCTTCTTTCCTCATTCGATTTGTCCTCCTCCTTTTCGGATGTTGAGCTTCTTTCCTCATTCGATTGGTCCTTCTTCTCTTCTTCGACCATTAAGCTCATTTCCTTATACTCTTCAACTACTTGAGCTTGTGTAGGGTTTTCATGAAGCGCTAACATCTTGCTCCATAATTCGTGTGCATTTTTATATTCACCTACATGGCTAATCAGATTGTTAGGCAAAATATTAAGTAAAATTGAAATTAATTACCTTGTCATTTGCCTTCGATTGTGTTTGTTGCTCCTTATTCCAATATCGTGGTCGGAGTTTTTTCCCATGTTTATCTTTCGGAACTTTAAATGGTTCTTCTAGTGTGATCATGAGATTCCAATCCATGCCGAACCAAGTCTTTATCCGCATCCTCCAATACTTGAAACTCTCGCGGTCGTAGGAGGTGGAACATTGATATCGTCCCCTAATCTTTCTTCAATCGTCATTTCCTCTAGCTTTTTGCTCTCACGGCTGTTAGTCCGTAGACGAACGAACCTCGCTCTGATACCACTTGTTGGGACCTTGACGTACGGCTAGAGGGGGGTGAATAGCCAATCACTCACTTCGATCGCTGTTCTCTTCCTACACGTTGTTAGTAGCAAGCAGAATAACAAATAACAAAACTAACAACTAAGAAGACAAACCGATTTACGTGGTTTGAAGATAAAACTCCTACTCCATGGCTGCTCGTAAGGTGGACGATCCCGATCCGTCAGTGGATGAGTCCCCGGAAAACATCCTGCTAGCTCTTGTCGCTCCTTGTGGGTGGAGAAACCTCGCCACAAACTCTCGACAACACCTGAGTACTAGGAGACTACTAATAAGCTCTAACCAAGTTTATTTCGTCAACCCTTTCCCAGCCAAACCGAGCTCTCTTAAATAGAGCTCATAGCTGAAAAGAGTCATTACCAGTCGACTGGTCCACTTGGTTTCGAACGTTACAGCCCAATGTTTGAATTCCAGCCGACACCAGTCAGTTGCTCACAGGATCAGTAGACTGATATTTCTATGTACTTCATCGGTCGACTGATCCAAGCACCAGTCGACTGCCAACTCCCTAAACCTAGGATTTCCCTTCCTGAGTACAATTCTCTCAGCACTCAGACCCTCACGACTCAGCTGACTCTTTATCCAGCAGCCTCGACCTGTTGCCTTCAAGCTTTCTTCAACTTTAGCTCTCGTCCCTCGGATGCATACGAACCCGTGGCTCGTCCTCATGTCATCCTTCGCGTATGCCTTGAAGTGCTCTTCCCTCGGCTCATCGTTCCTGCTTTGCCCCGCGGCCTTGACCTATTGCCTTCAAGCCTTCTTCGACTTTGCCTCTCATCCCTCGGATGCATACGAACTCGCGACTCATTCTCATGTCATCCTTCGCGTATGCCTCGAAGTGTGCTTCCCTCGGCTCATCGTTCCTGCTTTGTCCACAATCCCTCGGATGCATACAAGCCTACGGCTTGTCTCCTCATGCCATCCTTCACCGGACCTGAAGCCGTCCAGCTAAGCCTATGTGTATCCTGCAAACCTGCACACTCAAATACACATATCAAACACAAGGGTAAACCTTACTTAAACCCTTTGCCCAAACATCAAAACACATGGTCACTCCGGACCATAGATTGCCCCAACAATTAGTTCAATAAAACTATTGTGTATGACCATGTAACCAACACTAATAGACAACGGTTAATTAAACTCGTTGTCATAGGCTCAAAAAACAAGCTTATAGACATCAGTTTTAAAAAACCGTTGTCTTTGACATACATAAGAAAACGGTTTTTAAAAAATAGTTGTCTTTTTTAAAAAAAATAATCAACTACAACGGGTTTTAATAAAACCATTGTTAAATAAAAAAAGACAACGATTTTTCAAAAAATCGTTGTCTATTAGGTGTTGTTGAACCCTAAAATTCTTGTAGTGTGAATTGCACATGTTGAATAGGTCGAATCAATCACCCCATCCTCTGATTTAATTGAGTTTATAGGGCCAATTAAAATTGAGATGTGAGTGTTTACCAAATTATCGGGGTTTGTTGAGCTAGCTAGATAGGTCAATTAGACCTTCACGTAATCACATCAGATTGAATATGTCAATTAAGTCATAAGACAATGAGTTTAGTTAAATTGTGCAGGTTTGGTGTCATGCCCTGGGGGTGTAGTTCCCGGTACCCACTCGGTGACAATATAATCCAAGAAACCCGTAGAATCATCCAAACTAAATAACCTAAAAATTCATCAACTGTGATGGCAGTTACAGAGATAGTCAGATAGATTTTAGAGTTAGATTTGGCAGAGGTGGGGCAAACACATCGTGGTGTACTGGTCTCCCTGATCACACAATCCCCATTGGTTGAGTGGATCAAGGAAAGTCAGATGGAAGATCAATACCTCAAGGCTATAGCAATTGAGTTAGAGTTAGACCCGAAGCCAAATTTTGCTCGTGATGAGGATGGATCTCTTCGGGTTCGAAGCAAGTTGTGCATTCCTGACGTACACTCTGTGAATGACGATATCTTGAGAGAAGCACATCGATTCAGATTTTCAGTCCATCCAGGATGTACTCGGATGTATCAAGACTTGAGGCGATCGTACTGGTGGAAAGGACTGAAAAGGGATATTGCAGATTTTGTAGCTCGGTGCTTAGTTTGCCAGCAAATTAAGGCAGAACACCAAAGACCAGTTGGGTTACTCCAAAAGATCGCAGTGCTAGAATGGAAATGGGTTTGGAGGTAGTTAGGAGGATCATCTACATTTGGTAGAGTTTGCTTATAATAACAGTTGTCACTCTGTTATTTAGATGATACTGTTTGAAGCACTTTATGATAGAGAATGTAGAACTCCAATCTTATGCGATGAGGTTGGTGAACATCAACTATTGAGGCTAAAGATCATTCATTAGGACGCTGAGCTAGTACGAACTATTAGACAGCGACTGCTGGCTGCTCAGAGTCAACAAAAGAGTTATGCAGCTTGCTTCACAAGCCTCAGACCAAGTAAACTTGACCTCTTTTCTAGTCAACTGGTTCAATGGTGCAACAATACTAGAAAATTCTTCAACAAATCTTCGATAATACCTAGCTAAACCAGGGAAGCTGTGAATCTCCTGCACTGACTTTGGTTGTTCCCATCTATCAACTGCTTCAATCTTTTGGGGATGACCTCAAGTGGAGCACGATGATCTACTGACACTTGTAGATTTTTGCTGTATATAAAGTGAGTAATCTATCATTTGACTCTTTTATATTTATCCTTGTACATGAATAAAAAGATAAATGATATTATATATGCTTGTATAATTGTTTTTGAAAGGGGGATTAAAATGATATTAAAGATTGTATAATTGTTTTTGAAAGGGGGATTAAAATGATATTAAAGATAGCGAAATGAGTTAAAATAGTAAAATGGTTGGAGGATAATGTACACCACTAAGGCATCTGGTGTGTCCGTCTGCACACTGCCAAGGCTCGTGGCACTGGGTGCTTTCGCTCTATACACCACCAAGGCACTGGTTGTGTCCGCTCTACGCACCGCTAAGGCTGGTGGCACTAGGTGCCTCCGCTCTGTGATAAAATTGTCATACTCCGGAGGTATAGTTCCTGGTACCCCACTTGGTGACAATATAATCCAGGCCAAACTGAATAACTAGAAAATTTATCAATTATATATATATATATATATATATATATATATATATATATATATATAGGGTAATGATAGGGAGAGTGAATTTGGGAGAATGAATGAGAGAGTGAATGACGTGGCAGTTATTGTATACACGTCCGATCGCCGATCGGACACCACCGACGGCCTCTGATCACCGTCCCGAATCAAACTATGTTCTAAGAAGATCGGTGAACTCATCGGGAATCGCCGCAATTATGATCTCCCAAATTCACTCTCCCAATCATTACTCATATATATATATATATATATATATATATATATATATAATATATATATATATATATATATATATATATATATATATATATACACACAAAACTGACATATAAACCAAATTGTAAAGACAACGAAATGGAAATAAAACAAACCAAAAATCAACACGTCAAGATCTCTAAGCAACTCTATATAAGGGCAAAATCAACTATAATATCAAAAGGACTCCTGTGCCTGCAAAATTGGAGACCAAAGAATACAGACAGTTAGCTATATGGTTAAGTGGCTAATCTAGAAAAATATACATGAATGTTGTGGTAAAGAGGAAGGAGGAGAAGAGCTTGTACTTAAGAAGAAGAGGGCCGTTGCGACTTCCTGCCGTTGGAGAGAAGAAGAAAAGAAGAAAAGAGAAAGGATGGGGAGAAGGGGAAAAGAAAAGGAAAGGGCGGTATGGACTTGGCATAGGCTGCCCTGCCCCCTCTCTCTCTCTCTCTCTCTCTCTTCTTCCAGTACTTAACATCTGGTTAGAACAATATAATTCAATCAAAATGAAATTGACTCATATGGCCTAGTCAATCTAGTTAGATCTATCAAGTCAAGTGATTCGACTACATTAGGTTAGTTTAAGTTGGTCGATTAGTCCAAATTGACTAGTGGATAAATTAATTCAAGATGCTGATCGAGTGCATTCAAATTGACTGGCAAGTGAGTTAGTCCATCCAAGTTAGTTGCACCCAGCACTTTACTTGCGTTACTCGACCAACTTAATATCATCCTAACAACATAAACCTTTAATATCCAAGACTTGGAAAACCAGTATGAAAATGCACCCAAAATTAGAAATTGATCGTTCAAGTGCACCCATAATTACGGAAAATATCATGCAATAATCTAGTTGTTTTTTCCAATCAATGAATTAACCAATATATATATTTGATTTAATTTCGAAGTTGGAGTTGTTGAGGAATTATAGAAAAAATAGATCGAAGAACAAAAGGTTTTATTTAAATAAATTGAATCTAACGGTTTAATCGAAACAATCGATAACAGATTTATGGTTAATTGCTCTCTATATATATAATACCGGAAGACTACGTACGTACTTCATGTTTCATTGCACCACCATCAACAATATTTCTACTTTTTAATCAGTTCTCCCCAATGGATCCTTCATCTTCCATGGCCGCCGCCGCCGTAGAGGACGTTCTGGTGGATCTTCCGTTGCATTCAGTCGTCTCACGTGGACATCGTATGACGATAGGGGCACAGATCCAGCAAAGTCGCAGGATTCCGGCGCCCATAGCCCCGCCCCGATTGTCCATCTACTTCTCTCTGCGGGCGATTCCTCCTCCGATGCCCCCGGACGAGCTTGGCGACTTCACCTTTAACAGATCATTTGGCCTCCTCATGCAGAAGCGGGCATGGGAAAGCGAAGCATTCTGCTGGGACTGCTCTTTCGCCATCTTATACATGGTGGATCTTGTTTCGAAGGAGTTATCTTCCGTCATTATCGTCCACACAAATTCTTCGGCCATCATTGGCCTCATGAACATCAGCGACGATGACGATGACGATGAGGACGACGACGATGACGACTATGAGGAGGAGGAGGAGGAGGAGGAGGACAGTGACGATGACGACTACTACGGCGTGCTCAGGCCAGCATCTGCGTTGGCAGTGGAGGCTCTCAAGATGGTCACTGCTGAGGAATCCGACTCTTGTTTCATATGTCTGGAGGGTTTCGGGATGTCGGCTCCAGCTTTGGCGATGCCTTGCAGTCATCTCTTCCACGAGGCGTGTCTGAAGAAGTGGCTGGAGATGAGCTGTTCATGCCCTCTCTGCCGCTTCTCGCTTCCTGAACAACAGAAGTAGCTCGAGGCGCTGTTTAATTAGGGTTTCATTTGCTCCAATTGTGATTAAGAGCATGTTCACGTCATGCATCGTGTAAATATTTTTGACTTCGTGATTAATTAGTAGTTTTTTTTTTTGCAAAATGTTTCTGTTGGATTTTACGCATTGTCATGCCAAACTACAATAATTTTATTTCTTGTTGCGAGTTTTGTTGGTTGCTTTGCATCTTTTTGGATCTGCTTTATTCCAACTCGAGTATAATATATAATAATTGAATTAATGTGGATGATCAAATTTTACAAGTAATTGATCCGATCTTGTAAAAAGATCCGATCAAATATTTTTACGCATTGTCATGGATCTTTTTAATTTGGATCTGCTGCAAATTGTGCTCAGTCAAAAAGCCTACGCTAAATAGAATTCTTCAGTCTCTGTGATGAACCAGGCAGCAGACAAATTGAACCTGGGGTGACCGGCTCGGCCCCACGAAAATTTTCCACCGGTCAACAGGGTAAATCGGGAAGCGCTCACGGTGGGCAGTCTAGAAGCCCAACGTCCCAGGGTTCGAGCTCCATTTGGAAGAAAAATTCCTGCAAAATGCACCGTAGTTGGGGATCGAACCACGGATGCCTACGTTAACGACTAGTTATCCTACCGCTGCACCATAGCCCCCGCTTCAGTCTATGTGGGATCTACAAGTGATGGAGAGAGCGGCATAATTTTAATGACATGAGACATCAAAGAATCAAGCTTTAATTATCCTACATGGCATGTCATTCTGCATTAAACAATGCATGGAGTGTGTTGATGAGAACATGTAGCGTGGCCATGCAAGCTGTCACGCCCCAAGGAGCCGCTTGTCCTGTACCGACCGAACTGCTGCTCTCTCGTCCCGACGGACAATTCAAAAATCATAACACTGCGACCCTCTCGGTAAGCCTGTACCCAAGCCGATAGGGCTGGAACGAAGCACCGAAACACAAAGCAAACGACGTCATCGATAAAAGCTGCGTACCGGTACGACTTACGACAAAACACACAAAGACGAATGGCCTCCATGACACACAAAAGTACAACCATATCGAATATACAGCAGCGAAAAATGTAAAGTGAAATAAAATCTAAACGGAAAGGGTACTAACATGTACCCACAACAAGTACAGATAGAACATCGAAATCGTCTCGACTCACGTAAACTGGGACAGGCAGTCGGGCACCCCAGTCGATCATCCTGAAATGGAAAAAAAAACAAGTCTAAAGGTGTGAGTCCAAGAACTCAACAGATACACTAATATGCACAGGGAGATATAATAACAATAAGTCACCAGCAATTACAAAATGAAATGCAGTAATAGTAAGAGCATAGCGGAACCAGCGAAGGAAAAATATACCTACCTGTGTCGAACTAAACCCAATAGTATACAGTAATAGTAAGAGCATAACTGAACAAACAAAGGAGGAATATACCTACCTGTGTCGAACCAAACCCAATAGTATACAGTAATAGTAAGAGCATAGCTCAACCAACGAAGGAGGAATATACCTACCTATGTCGAACCAAACCCGATAGTATGCATGTCAACCAAGTGCAACAATCAAGTGCAGCAATCACAACCAAATGCATCAATGCTCATGATGCAGCATGGGTCACCCCTGACGCCAGTCGGTCTAGGTCGTGGAAGCACGCGAACCGAGTGGGTAGGGCTCTGACCTGGTCTTCCCTGCACGAACAGACGGTCTATAATGCGGTACACGCGAGACCGAATGGGTAGGGTCGGAGACCATGAACGTACCCCACCATCGGGTGAAGTAACTCTCTAAACGCCCCTCGCTATCATCGGATAGGTAGGGGACCTGCTGCAGCGCCGGGGACCGCCACCGGGACTGCACGACAGGTCATGTGGCAGGTCTGACGGCCCATCTCAACCACTAGGGGAGTCAAAGGTCGCCTACATATGCCCCTACACGAGTAGCAAGTACGACGGCCCATCTCAACCTCCAGGGAGTCAAACGTTGTCCACCTATGCTACGTGCACAATGATGCATGTCACTATCCCATGCATCACCCGCTATCTAACCCTATTGTCAACTACATGATGTGCAATAGTCCAAGTAGCCGGTATGCACCATAACCTAAACCCTAACGCGAGGTATAAGGTATGATGTCCGTAGATCGAATAAACACAATAACATAGAACAGTAAATAGTAATCTCTCAGCAGATAACAAGTACCGAAATAAAGTACAGGAACAAAACTAACAGGTATCCCTACTGCTATCATATCTAACTATGCATAACAGGTGATTATATCTAATAAAGATAAGTCAAGGGTACCCGCCTCGATACGAAGAAGTCTGAGCGACGAGAACCCCCCGTCCTCAATATAATATATCCCTGCGATGAGTAAACAAAGCCAATGCCCTGCACCAAAGAATATGGTATAAGCCAACATCGCAAATGATACAACCTAGACCGGATACCAACACGTATCCGGATTAACCCAAACTGATTCTAAGGGTGGTTCATGATAATACTTAACTACAACATTAGGCTAACCCTAAATTTAGAATTAGCCTTAATTAGGGATTAACATCCGCTTAATCCCAAACCCTAATCCTAACCCAAAATCAGAGCTAGGTTGAAAAAGCTCATACACCAAGCATCCCAGAAAATCATCTCTCTCAATTGACCCAATCTGGGCAACGATGCAAAATCAAGAACAGATCACACACACAATTTAATCTACCCAAACAGAACAAGAATCAATCTTCCATGGCACTCACGACAACACCAAAAACCAACCCATAAAAGCACACGACAATCTCACAGCAGTAGCACAACCGCTAGAAAACATCTAGACAAAACCCATCATCTTCTACCGAGCTCACAACAGCAAGAACACAAGAACTAATTTGTAGGAGAAAACAAAACAAACGAATCCAAGCTCTAGATGTATGTGATCCCATCAAACAGACACATCCTCATCAAAGAATCATCCAAATCTCAAGATCAGGAATCCAAAAACTCTCGCAAGATCAATGAACTACCAATTCAAACCAAACACGCACTGATCTAAACAAGATCAACCTAGCTTCAAATTCTACAATCGATTCATTCCAGGTAGATTACAGATCCTTACCTGAGTCGACGCCAGTGACAACCTCAGCTCGAATCTGAGAGACAACCACAGATCAATGATCAAAAACAATGATCTCCTTCATCCCAACACCCAATCACAACAACAAACCCGAGAACCAAATGCACGATAGAACACCAACATAAGAATCCACAAGTTTACCAACCGATCGAAACATTTTCATAAATCTTACTTGTGATCAATCGAATCGGCTACCATCAGTAGAGGTGACCCTTCGAACACCTTCCCTTGCTCAATAGCGAAGAACAATAGACCACACCAACAGATCGCCGTGCCCTAGATCGCCGATGTACCCTAGATCGACGAGACCAGCACGGAGGAGCCCAACCCTCGATCTCGGCTACCAACGAAGTTAGGGTTCCCACGATTCCTCGTTCGACCCACGATACCACACTGCAACCCTCCTCCACGGCTACGCTTGGTCAGAGCCGGCCAATGCTCCGATCCGATCCGCGTGAGGGAGCTCGACAGAGAAAAAGAGGAATCTCAAACAAGAAGTTGTCGCCGACCTGACTGCAAGAAAGGGGACGCGCTTCTGTGATCTCAGCCCACGAACAAAAAACGAAGAAGAGGATGGAGGAGGAGAGGGAGATTCCGCTCGGGCGCTCTCGGGAGGAGAAAGGGGAAAAGGCAAATAAAAAGGGATGGTTATTTTGCTACTTAGCCCTCTCCGAGTTTGTCATATCAAACGCAGGCCCTTAAGTTTAGCCAACTTTACATTCTGGTCCCTCAAATTTTCAGTATTTTAACATTCTCCCCCACTAACAAAAATTTGGTCCCCAAAATTTCGTTATTACATGTGCTAGGTACGGTCAAACAGTATAAAATACTGCACGAATCACTCACACGTACCTCAATCAAACAAGTGGGGGTATCGAGCTCGGAATATCCTCGAGCTCCCAGGTCATCTCGGCATCCGAAGGTTGCTGCCATCCGACTTTAACCAGTCGGATTGCCTTGTTCCACAACCAATGCTGCTGGAAACCCAAAATCTATACAAATACCTCCTCATAAGTAGTGTCAGACTGGAGTGGAACGGACACCTCGGATAATATGAGTGTGGAATCTGGCACATGACCTCTCAGCCTGGATACATGCATCACGTCGTCGACGCCGGTCAAAAACTATTAAATTATTTCATGGCGTTGCTAGTAAAAAATAATGAAAACAATAATAATAATTTTGAAATCAAAATTTCACGGATAACATTTCGTGGTGGATGGCGAGGTTAGAGAGAGACAGGTTAATTAATTATTCGAGAGCCAAACAAATACGTGGCATCTGCCTGATCGGTCAGGCCTGATCGGTCAGGGAGGTCCCTGACCGATCAGTCACCGACGGGTTTCCCATCGGCCGCCGATGGTGTCCGATCGACGATCGGCCACCATCGGCGCAGCTCCTGCGTGACCGATCAAGCAGTTACCTAATCGGTCTGGCTCTACAGTCCGCACTATATATATATATATATATATATATCCCTCACAAGTTAGCATCCTTCGTATAGCAGAAAAGCGATCGATTAGTTATCATCTTGGATATTCATAGTTCGATCCTCAACTATAATATTTTTTTTAGGAATTTTTTTCTTCAAATGGAGGCCGAATTTTAGAACGTTGGACTTTTGGACCGTCTGCCACAACCATTTTTTGATTTATCCTGATGATCAACGAAAAACTTTCGTAGGATCAAATTGATGAAATTAAAAAAACCTTATTAATTTTTTTTTCACAAGTTAGCTAGTACATGTAGCTAGCTAGGGAGCTAGCTTCTCATCGAGAAAGAAACGGTAAACTTGATGGAGAGTTCAATATATGCATGAGCCTGCAGTTTATTGATGGAATGGCAAAACTGAATTATTTGTCCCTCGCATCACCATCAAATAAATGTACTCATTGAGTTTGTATTTAATTTCTGTGATGTACCTAGTTCTAGCTATGTATAGTATACATTAATATTGTCGCAAAGGATATCAAATTAGCAATAAATTGTTAGCTTGAAATAATTGTTCTATTATAATTTATCTAAAATAGATTTAATACGATCTTGATTGAAATCTATGGAGCTTGATCGTCGCTGACATGATTATGTTATTGACGAGAAGGAGACTTTAATTTGGGAATGGAGGAAACCCACTGCGTTTCCGTGCCCACGGGCTATTTAATCGAAATGTACAGGGGAACAGTACCCCTGATGCAGTCGAACAGGAAATTGAGCTCCTGAGCTATCTGAACGATATTACCCGATCCGTATGTAGAGTACAGAACTCCTACAACAACCGAATGAGGAATTGAATCCTTAAATTGTCCGATCGATATTATCCGGGAGCTCTTGAAATAGCCAAACAGGAAATAAAACCTTGAACTGTCCAATTGATATTATACGACCGATAAATTATGGGACTTTTTACGGGGGTCTAGTTATTTGCCGTGTCATAATATTATCCTATTGATCCTTAAATATTATCCTATTATATTTAGAAAAATAAAGTATCAACATGGGAGAGAAAAGATATGCTTTTAAAAATTAAATATATAATTAAAAAAATTAATTAAGATTTTTTATAATAAATAATATTAGAATATTAGGACAGATCTTATGGCCAATAAAATAAGGGTCTACCTTGAATTTTTTTTTTCTTCCGTTCATTTCTGTTTATTTATAATTTTTTAGTTCCGAATCCGTAGAATACAATCGACTAGTAATTTGACTCGCTTACCAATCAACGTTACCTGCGTCTTATGCTTAATAGGAATCCAACACTAATCATAATCCCTAATTTGACTGATTTCAACGTGAATCATAATTCCTAATTTAACTGATTTCATTTTATCCGAATTATTAGGAATCCAACCGTAATTCTAGTTCACTAACTCTCAATCCACACCCATTACTTTATATATATCTAATGCCGGTAGATTACACTTCTACCGCTGCTTCATAATCAACCCCCATCGATGGAGCCTTCACCTCCGACGGCCGCCTTCCCCGTCCCGATCGACCTTCCGCCTTGGATTTCCATCTCAGGCGGCGTCGAACTGCGTGTGATGGCGCGGGCACATGTTCGGCTAGATCGCCTGGTTCCAGCCCCTCCCCGATTGATCGTCCGCTTCTGTCGGCGGACGATTCCTTCTCCGGAGCACCCGGGCGAGAGCGCTGAATTCGCCATCCACCAACCTTTCCATCTACTCATGCTGGAGCAGGCATGGGAAAGGGAAACACGGCTGATGTTGGCTCATGTGGCGGCCAATTACGTGCGGCGGGCCGACCTAGATCGGCTTGCAGATGTGTTCTTCGATTACACATCCTCCGCCGTCCGTCGGCTACCCATGATGCGTGCTGTTTTGATGGAGATATATTCCGTCATCTTCGTCCCCGCCGCGTCTTCGGGCGTCAGTCGCCTCCTGCTCTGGCTGCCTCGGGAGGTCTTTGCTCTGTTTTCCCAGAGCGAGGGCCGCAACAACGCCCACTTCAACGACAGAGGTTCCAGGCCAGCATCTGCAGCGGCGGTGGAGGGCCTCAAGATGGTCGCCGCCGAGGAACCGGACTCTTGTTCCATATGTCTGGAGGATTACAAGATGGCGGCTCCATTGTTGGCGATGCCTTGCAGTCATCTCTTCCATGCGGCGTGTCTGAAGAAATGCATGGCTGGATCGGAACTGTTCGTGCCCTCTCTGCCGCTTCTCGCTTCCTGAAGAACAGTAGGATAGTTCGACAGTTCAACGATCCGCGACTCCTCATCGTTCATATCTCATTCAATAGGGTTTCGTTTGCTCCAATTATGATTAAGTTTGTGTTGCTTTTTCTTCCTCGTCATACAAATTAGTTTCATTCATTGTTTGCCATCATTAATATTACGTACATAATTTTACTATTCTTGGAATTAGATTGTATCTAAACGTAAATCTTAACAGCTGTTCCAGATTTAATCCGATTCAGTTAAGGATTTTTTTCCCTAATAAATAACGTAGCTTACAATGCCAATAAAGAATTAGTTAACATAATACAAATTAAACCAATGGAAGTGGATCACTCGTTTCATTTTAGTGAATTTTTTATACGCACGATCGGAGGGTTAATTGATAGATATAGTTATTTGCTAAATCTTCTGTCAACATATAGGCACAAAATATTTGATGAAACTTTTTTTATGTTTTAAAGTTTTACCTACGAATGACTTGTTTTATTTTTCTAAATGGAGGATGAATGATTTTATTGCCCTTTTCCTTACCATATATGCCTGAGGTTGGCACGGTAAACGGTTAGATAACGGTAATTGTAACACATTTATTAAACTGATGTTAAGTTTATTACGATCTTGAAATCAGATTGCCATTAAAATTTTTTGAAGCTGGCTATTTCCAATTATATGCATCGAAGATATGAATCCAACGGTAAACAGAATTCAGTATCGAACTGATTTCATTTGATTTCGTCATGTGACAATAGAGCCTCCTTATATACTCGATCCTCCATCACGTGTCTCGGAGCTTTCCACCACCTCCTCTTCTTCTTCTTCTTCATCTTCATGGAGCCTTTAGCTTGGAGCATCCACGCAGACAATGATTCCTGGGCGGACAGCTCCGCCCCAATTGATCTCGCACTTTAATTTGCCGGCGGAAGATTACTTCATCCCACGACGTCACCGCTGAGCACGCCTATTTCATCACCCCAGCCCTACTACCACATCAACCATGAGCCCACCTGGGAGGAGCAGACGCTACGAATGTAATCCTGCGTCGCGGCGAATCAAGTTCAAACTTCAAAGTAAAAAAAAAAATCTTAGGTACAAAATCAAAAGTGAATCCCAAATTGTAGTAACTGTCAAGTAATTATTACAACGTATTTATAGTGAGTTTAGATTTTAAATTTACAGTTTACACTATGTAAAAACTACCAGATAACAACTACAACATGTTTAGGGAGAATTTAGAATTTCAATCGTATAGAAGCTACTAAGTAGCTACTACAACATGTAGAAACTATCCAATAACTATTATGACATGTTTGATATAAGTTAGGACTTAAGATTTATAATATTATTATATTAAAAATATATATTATTTATTAACTTGGCTAAAATTATTTAAACTTTTCAAAATCACTTTAAAATAATTGTAAATGCTATTATGTAGTTACTACAACCCTAAACACATAATAACTTTAGGATCGTTTAGAGCAATAGAGGGGTGAATTAGGGATGATAATTTTTCTCATGGATTCGAACTTTTCTAGGTCCATCAGTGAGTTTTCTCCAAAATCCACTGATGGACCTACTATATTAGGATTCTTAATACTTGATATCACTAGGTAGAGTTGAGCAAAGAGAAGGTAATTATGATGTCAAAACTTAATCCTAACCACTAAAAATGATAATCTTGTGTCGCGTCACTTGACACAAAATAATGCATCATATAGAGGTTGTGTATTTCCTGTGTGTGATTCTACCCAGGAAGTTGAATAATTTTAGCACTCTCTCGATATTTTAAGGAAGGGGGGAAAAAGTTGAAAAAAAATGAGTTTGGTGTGCTCCTGAACTTCATCCCCTAGAAAAATCAATTGGATTTCATTTTAGGTCCAAAGAAGACCTAAAATAAATTTATTTTAGACCCTCTTTGGGCCTGAAAGTTTTTATTTCGGACCCTCTTTGGGCCTGAATAAAGGTCTACTCTGGATACTATGTTAATGAGCTCAAATTCAATGTGGCACAACGAGATTCACGGAGATTAACATATAATTTTGGAGTTTGTGTTAAAGGATATATCGACAATATATAATAACACAGAGTTTGATTACTATGGTAGACTTGAAGAAATCATAGAGATTGAATATCTTGCATTACCTATAAAATGGTGTGTGTTGTTCAAATGTTCATAGTATGATTCGACCCCAATAATAGGTACAAGAATACATCCAAACTATAAATTAGTGGAGGTTAATAAAAATAGAAAGTTCAACTTAAACCTTTTATTTTTGGGGTACAAGCGAGTCAGGTTTTTTATCTTGAATATCCTACGAAAAGAAGGAAATCTAGTGAATGATTGTCTGTTTGTTGAATGAAGCCTCGCTTGACTATAGAAATACTGAACACCATCACTGCTCAAAATCATGATGTATTTCAGAATGACGAAGTAGAGAGACATTTAATTGATTCACAACTTCCATCTACGTCTGATTTACTTGTAGATGTTAATGTGACTTACGAGGATATAGATGATGAAGAGATGTCCAACAGTGAAGATCTTGTTGAACTATCAGAGTCTAGTGAGGAGGACATTGATGCTAATGATATATAAATAGTGTCATTATTATTCATCTAGTAAGTTATGTTTTAATATTGTTTTGTATTTTTATTACTCTGTTACTCACTTTTATTATGATGTGATGTTATATATTATTTTGCAGACATTTCTATGGCAGACCAGCAGGTAGTGATTCCCCGTGGCCATCGAGTTTTACACGTTGTTGGGGATGTGTAAGTATTTTTTGTTAGATGTAATTAATGTTCATATATTATTAATTTTTAATAGCTTATTAATATGTTTATTGTTTGTTATGCAGTTTTACTCTAGATGGCCATAGGGGTTCAAATTATATCACAAGCAAATTCAAGGAACGAGCATGCAGATCTACGACATGGAGACATATAGATCATGAAATGCAGATATTTTATTACAATGAATTTTTAGTAAGTAAAATCAATGTGTATTTGATTTTTATATTATATTTACCCATTACTATACTAAAGTTTCAATTTATAATTACAAAAAAGATATACATGGGAGGAGGGCCAGGAGGAAATATTTAAAGCGACATGGAATAGTTATTGTAGCAAGTTTTACAAACACTACCTCTATTATATCAGACGAAAGGGCATAAAACTGACGTATGTTTCTGAGGAGATATGGAGTGCATGGACGGTCACCTGGGCTGAACAGTGGTGGATAGAAAATGTCGATAAGGCTCGAGCCAATAGAAACACCGAGCCGGGTGGCCCGAGTACCGGAATTGCTTAACATACGTATGGTTCCAAATCTATGGTAAAGCATGTTGTTGATTTGGTGAGTTAATTTAATGTTGGCACAAAATATAATTTTCATTTATTACCATACTTGTATGATATTTGCCTAATATATATTTGTATACAGGAACGAAAACTAGCTCGACCGCCCACCAGTATGGATGTCTTTGTGAGGAACCACAAAAAAAAGATGGGACATTCGTAGATTCTCGTTGTGCGACCATCCATGTAAGAACATTATTTAGTGTTTATTTTAGTTACATTTTAGTACTTTCATCGATTTACTTTTTAATCATGTTCTATTTTATAATATAGGCGGAAATGACCGAGAAAGTCGCTCAGGCATCTCAGCCTACAGTAGAGGGGGGAGAGTCGCAAACTCTATCCACCGAGGCACTTAATGACATATATTATGATGTTGTCGGTGGACGGACAAAGAACTCCACCCTCAACGGCCTTGGCTCTCAGGCTAGAGTTGCATTAGATGATCGCTTGAGGACTCTGAGAGGTCGTTCCAGTTACCGTTCATCTTATTCTAGTGAGATATCGATGCATAGAATATTAGAAGAAAATCGAGATCTGCGCACTCAAGTTCAAATAGTGCGAGGAGAGATGGCAGAATGGATGACCGCTGAGAATGAGAGGAGGGTCGTTGATGAAGCGGTGAGGGCCGCTGAAGGAGCAAGGAGAGATGAGGAGCATCAACAGCTTGTTACAAAAAATAGAGAACTCATGAGTCGTATGTGATCCCTCCTAGCTTATTTGCCTCGTCCGCCATTACAGGACACTCCAGGGCCCTCTCATCCGCCGGCTGATTAAGTTTTTTGAGGTATGTTTAATTACATATTAATTTTTTAATTTATGATTAATCTATCGTTGGATGTGTGTTCTTTTTCGTATATTAAACCTTATAAAATATATTTATTCTGTTTATATAGTCTACTAATATGTTGATTTAATTTTTATTTCAAGGATCCTCTGTGATTCAGGTATGTTTTTACTTATCAAAAAAATATTTAAATTAGACACATGTTGTTATTCTGTTTATATAGTCTACTAGTATAATGATTTAATTTTTATTTCAGGGAACCTCTGTGATTGGATATGTTTGTAGTTGTTTTTGCGTATGTTTGTAGTTGTTTGATAGTTTTTATTGTATTGGATATGCTTGAATATTTATATGATGTTTGATAGTTTGGTATAGGATATTTGATAACTTTATGTGTAGAATGTTTGATAGTTTTATGTATAGGATGTTTTGAATCTGATTGATCTAGCGTAGCTGATGGTTTGTATATTGTTTTGAATGTAATTGATGTTGTGAATGTGATGGTTGTTATCTAGTGAATGTGATGGTTGTGAATGTGATCTAGTGATTCATCTAGACACGTGTTTGACAGGATTGTTGTTATCTCTGTTTGTATTTTTATTGTAAAATGTATATATGGTATTACCTAAATACAAATTAAATCTTCAAATTTTTTTTATTTACCAACGGATTTTCGACGGAATTATTATTCCGTCGGAAAATATCGAAGTCATTTCCGACAGAAATCGGGGTTTTCCGTAGGAAATTTCCGATGGAAAAACACCGATTTCCATCGGAAATTTGTGTCGGTATGATTTTCCGACGGGAAAAAAATTCTGTCGGAAATTTTACCGACGGTACGAAATTTCCATTGGTAATTCCTTACCGACAGATTTCACTCCGACGGAGAAAATTCAGTCGGTAAGTGAGTTTACCGACGGAATTTCGTCGGTAAATTTCGTCATGAATGCTGTTTTTTTTTGTAGTGTTGTCTCCATTACATCTTAATCGCTGCACAATTCCAGTGGG
>JAGFNQ010008259.1:0-35041 GCA_024364735.1 Boesenbergia rotunda | reverse complement strand
AAAAATCTATAAAATTTAATATCATCCGAACAACATAAAACCATTTTAAAAAAAAATCTTCTGAAATTATTTTATATGCAAGACTATGGAAACTAGTTTGAAAGTGCACCCATAATTACGGAAATAACACACTATTTAATTTCAGAACTAGATATTTATCTTGCATTAATCTAGTTAATTTATTTTCGATAAATGAATCAATATATCTGATTTAATTTTGAAGTTGGGGTTGTTGAGGAATTATCGAAAAAATAGATCGAAGAACAAAAAATTTATTTATCTAACGGTTTAATCGAAACATTCGCAGATTTAAGGTCGCTCTATATATAATATAATACAGGAAGATTGCAGTTGCACCGCTACTTGGATCATCTTCTTGCACCACCATTAACATTGCGGATCCTTCACCTTCGATGGCCGCCGCCCCCGCAGAGGACGTTGTTCGTGTCGATCTACCGCCGCGCACAACCATCTCACATGGCCTGGCACATCGTGTGACGACGCGGGCATTTGTTCGGCAAGGTGGCCGGATTCCAGCGCCGACGACAGCCCCGCCCCGATTGTCGATCTACTTCTCTCTTCTGATGTATCCATCTCTGGAGCCGCCGGACGACCAAGCCTGCGTCACCTTTCACAGATCATTCGACCTCCTCATGCAGGAGCAGGCATGGGAAAGCGAAGCACGGGCGATGTTGGCGCATGTGGCAGCCGATTACGTGGAGCCTACCAACCTTGACTTTTTCGCACAAAACCTCTGCTGGTACACCTCCTCCTCCGTCCGCCGGCTACACATGATGGATGTTGTTTCGATGGATTTAATTTCCATCATTTTCGTCAACACAAATTATTCCGCCAGCCGCCTGAACATCAGGGACGACGACGAGGATGATGATGACTACGACGATGACGACCACACCCACTCCGACAGAGGGTCCAGGCCAGCATCTGCAGCGGCGGTGGAGGGCCTCAAGATGGTCGCCGCTGAGGAACCCGACTCTTGCTCCATATGTCTAAAGGATTTCGTGATGGCGGCTCCAGTATTGTTGGCTATGCCTTGCGGTCATCTCTTCCATGCGGCGTGTCTGAAGAAATGGTTGAAGAAGAGCTGTTCATGCCCTCTCTGCCGCTTCTCGCTTCCTGAAGAACAGTAGTTGCTCGACAGCTCAACGATCGGCGGCGACTTCTCATCGTTCATATTTCATTCATTCGTCCATTTGCTTTCTTCTGCTTTAGACTCCCTATCTAGCTAGCTAGATGCTTTGCTTAATTAGGGTTTTGTTTGCTCCAATTATGATCAAGCGCACATTGATGTCAGGCATTTTGTAAATTTTTTGCAAAATGATTCTGTTGGATTTTACTCAGTGTCTTTCCGAACTACCTCAATTTTCTGTTGCTAGTTTTGTTGGTTTCTTTAATTACTTCATTTTGGATCTGATAGTTTTAGTTGTTTTATATTTTAGTAGCTATAATTTATAACTATATAGTTTATCTCTATCAATTACTCAACATTATGTAATTTTTACTATTTAATTAAGAAGGTAGATATTTTATTGATTAACTTTCAATTAATTTGGTAAAATCCAAAATTAAATTACATTAATATTTTTTTTTTCTTTTCTTTATTGACCAACGAATGTTTGAATTAATTTTCATGTAAAGTGACAAAAGACGATTCGCACGTTAACTTATACTAAGCAACACCAAAGAAGTAGATCACGAAATTCAGTATATATATTTATGTAGCGTTAATTTACTTCATGATTTTAATTTCATTTTCAATCAAAGAACCAATGCGGTCTTGATCTGATTTCGATTGACCCAATTAGGATTTAGGAATGACTTAATAACAGTGGAACAAAAAATATAAACAATTAAGAAATGTCAATAGTCAACCTCTCTGTTACAACCATTTTTTAAATTTTTGTTGTTGTAATTATATATTGAAATTGCTCCCTGGATTTCAGTGCTGCCGTTTAAACATTAGTTCCATATTTGTTTATTTGTCGAAACCATTCTAAAGAATGAAAGCGACGAAAAATTTGAAACGGTAATTATCTGAATCCAATGGATTTTATTTGTCCGAATATTTTGCATCAAATGTTAATTAGAAGACGTCTAATCCTAAATCAACGGAAGGGATCCAACAGATTAAACTGATTTCATTTGATCTGCCATGAGAGTTCTATATAAAGTAAACAAGGCCGCCGCTAATTGTATCCGCACCATCACTTGATTTAGATCTTCTTCTTCTTCGTCTTCTGCTTCATCATGGACCCTTCAGCCTGGATGAACAGCGCAAACACCTTCGTTGTATCTAGGGAGATTCCTGGGTGGGCGGCTGATACAGGCCGCGTCACTCTGGGCGTTAAGGCGCGAGTGGTGACACACATCTTGCAGCCTGATGAAGACATACAACCCCGATTGATCTTGCACTTCTGCCGCCAGAAGGTTTTTTTTTCCAACCGCGTCACTGCCGAACACGCCCACTTCACCATCCCCCAGCCCTATTACCACATCAGTCATCGCCCCACCTGGGAGGAGCAGACGCAGCAGATGTTATCACACGTCGCCGCGAATCATGTGCGCCCTGCCGACCTCGACCTTCTCGCGCTAGCTTTCCGCAATTATACCTACGCGGTGCTCAGCCGATTTCCGATCACGGCGCTTGTGGCCGTTATGGAGTTCTTCTCCGTCATTGAAATCCCCGTTACTCCCTCCGCTTCTGCTAGCCAACTTCATTACTCGGTGCCTTGGGAGACCTATGAATATTTTTTCGGAGTCGAGCTCGCCCTTCAGTACAGCAGAGGGCCGCGGGCAGCGTCCACAGCTGCGGTGGATCGACTCCAGAATATTGTAACTACGACGGGAGAAGATAGCTCATGTTCCATCTGCCTTGACGATTTCAAGGTGATGACTCAGGCTTTAGCAATGCCCTGCGGCCATTCGTTTCACGAGGGGTGCCTGAAGGAGTGGCTGCGACAGAGAAATTCTTGCCCCCTCTGCAGATTCTCACTTCCGACCGGAGAGTAGCCACTGTTTCAATTGCAAAGCTGCGTTAGATTGAATGCTTCGGCAGTTTTGCAATAATTGAATTCTTGATTCCTTTGCAAGAAAAAGGGTGGTTGGTGCATGCACTTTTGGAAGATGAAATTAATTGAATTAAGATGGATGATCAAATATTTTACAAGGAATAGATCCTCTTTTCATCTATGTCTATGAGAAATTAATATCGAATAATTTGAAACAGAACTGGTGTCAAATGAGTCATAAATAAATTTTATATTTATCTAATTAATAATGTAGCTTCATCTGCTTCTTTTCATTTATTTTAAAATAACATCTCAATCTACCTCATTAACTTTTTATTTTAGCTCTCCGTACGTACTAGCCACAGTATATATTCAGGTTAATAGTCTCTATGATTTACTTCTTCTATATTGGCCTTAAGATGGGATGGCAGGGCGCTGAGGAGAACGAATCACACTTTTTTTCACCTCATCAAGTCTTTATTTTTAAAAATTCTTGTATTTTCAATATTCTTATAACACATACGGAATCATAACTACTACTATATGAACACTTAATTTTGATCAACACTAACACTAAAAAAATGATCATCTAAATTGAAATTTTAGAAGCAGTTGGCAAAATGTTTGTAAAAATAGAACTAATAGAATCGGTCTAAGTTAACCGCTTCTAAAACCTAGAAGCCGTTTCAATTGATTTTTTTTTCTTTTTTGAAGAGGTTGAAAACTCGTTGCAGTAATGCAGTTGGACACATTTAGAAGCAATTTGTTCGACCAATTCTATAAGTTTCTTTTTGGAGTGATTAAAATCGCTTATAAAGATAGCATACGAGATTTAAAAAAAAGTTGCACGTATCATATTATTTTCACAATTCCCTCCCTTATACTCTACCCCAAAATATCACATTCCCACTATTCATCTCCCTCCCCGTTTCCTTACCTTACACTCCCGCTCCATTTCCTCAACGATTCTTCTCTTCGTTGCTTGTGTCGTCACTTCCACGATGGTCAATCGGGTCGTCTCTCTATTTCCTTGCAGCAACTTGGCTCCGAACACATGAACACTCGTTTCTTCCCCATCGCTGATGAGCCTCCGCTTCCTTCCAGCTGGTAAGTAGCCAGGAGAACCTTCATCTCCCCAATTCGAGCACATATCGGTCGCTATTCGACCTATCCTTGTCAATTCCTTCCATGTATGATATTTATTAGAGTTTGGTGATCTAAATTCAGTTTGATCCGGCCTAAAAAGATCGCGGTGCGACATATATGGCGAAAACTAAATTATCGGATCGTTCCCTATTTAAAGGGCTTATTATTAGGATTTTGTATTATGATTAAGACTTTGAGCCGCCGACTTTGTATTCCACCGTTTATAGTGATTTTTTTCTCCTCTACTCGTAGTTTTTTTCCGTCAAGAATTTTCCACGTAAATCTTATGCGTTCTCTATTGTTCTTATTGTCATTTTTCGTCGTAATCTCGTAACAATATTGATCTATTTCCGACTTTTTTTTTTTTTTTACTTATTGAGTTTGGGAGACTTCTACGTAGGAGGATACAGGAAGGCAGGGAAGCGATCTGCTGTCCGGGTTTTTAATATTCACCATCATTTTTTATTTAGGGATTCATCTTGGATTGATTCTTCGACCTCTCTTTGCAAGTAAAGGTTCTTACTTTTGAAATTTGTTTTGGGTTTTTTTTTTCTGGGTGCTTGTGAAAACCAACAATGTCATCTTGAGAAATTTTGTTAATCCTTGTTTTAACTTCGCTGGATCCCAAAAAAAAAATGCTAGTGAATAATTAGCCGTGTGCACTAAATTGTATGGTTCATGATTATTGTGACAATTTTATTTTCTCTTTAGCACACTGGATTGCTGATGCACTAATGTAGTTTTAGACCTGATTTAGCTTGTAAGAGGCAATTTTTGTTGTCACTCCACAATTGCTTTGATGGAACTTGCATAGTTATGAAGACATATCGCAATCCAATATTTTGACGACAAATCGAAATTCAATGTTTAACGATAGATCGAAATCCAATTCTAAATACGACAAGTGATAGATACATGCAATAAATAATTAGGCGTTAGAATTACCTGGAGCGGAAGACATCATCGAATCCATTATTTCCTACGCGAGAATTGAAGCGGCAGAGAGTAACTCCTCCTATCACCCCGTCAATCACAAAAAACCCGTCGTCGTTTCAATGGGGCAACGACTACTTTATATTAGGGTTAGGAGTAGGGGCCTCTGCAGATTAGAAAGAATGGGCCAAGCCTGCCCATTATAGCTAAGCCCAATAACAAAAACTAAACAACACCATATTCACATGATTTGACATCTAATTAATCTAGAATATAATCAAAATATATATAATTAAATTATTTATGCTAGTCCACGATATAAAATATCCAACATTCTCCCACTTGGACAGCATAAATAAATGCATTATGATATACCAGATTAATTAACAATATGTGGCCACAACAAGATGCCAAAATAAGCCAATACAATCCACGAAAGAAAAGGTCCAAAATGGAACTACAAGTATCCTAACAATGCAGAAAATCACACTCGAAGGAATAATGATATCATAGATCGCATGATATTTGTATCCCGTGACCCAACAACAAAGTGGAATATGGATAAATGAGAAAGCACAACAAAATGACATGTCAAAATTTGAACAAAAGTGCTGTTCCCAACAAATGGCCCAAGCATCTGCCCAAGATGCTATATGACAACAACAAGATTGAGACTGGGTCCAAAATGTCTCCATAATATGCCATCACAATATATATACACACACACAACAATAATAAAAGTTGTACAGAATAATCATATGACAAATAAGAAATAGCTACAATAGCTATTTATTTGAACAATGTCTCAAATATTACGAGTATAAAGTCATAACAAAATATAAACATAAACTCCCACTAATCCAAAATATCAAAAGACCTCACTACACCCATACGGGTCACATGGTCAACAAAGGCTTTAACCGTTATGCCTTTTGTTAGGGGATCAACAACATTAAGCTCTGTAGGGATATGCTTGACAATAGTTTTAAACTCTTAGATCTTCTCTCTCACAAACATAAACTTTGTCTCAAAGTGTTTTGTCCTCTTTGAGCTCTTATTATTAAGAGAGAAACTCACCACAGCAGAGTTATCACAATATATAGTAAGAGGCCTAGAGATACTCTCCACAAAATCAAACTCAGCAATAAAGTTTCTCAACCATATCGCTTGACGTGTGGCCTCATAACAAGCTATATACTCTGCTTCCATGGTTGATGTAGTTGTAAGAGTCTGTTTGACACTCTTCCAAGAAATAGCTCCTCCAGCTAACATGAATACATAACCTGATGTGGACTTATGATCATCTGGGCAACCACCATAATCAGAATCAGAATAACCTGTTACCTCAAGATGATTTGATCTCCTATATGTGATCATGTAAGTTTTGGTACCTTTCAGATACCTCAAAACACGTTTTACGGCCTGCCAATGTGCCACACCAGGTTTACTTAAGTATCTCCCAAGTACACCAACAACAAAAGCAATATCAGGACGTGTACAAACTTGAGCATACATAAGGCTGCCAACAGCGGAAGAATATGGAATTTTCTTCATATTTATCATTTCGCTTTCAGTTTGAGGACACTGATCATTAGACAACTTCTCACCCTTTTGAATTGGTGCAACACAGTGATTACAAGATTCCATATTGAACTGGTTCAAGATTCTATCAATATATCCTTGTTGAGACAAACCAAGGATACCACGACATCTATCACGATGAATCTCAATACCCAAAACAAAAAATGCATCACCAAGGTCTTTCATATCAAAATGAGTCGTAAGCATCTGTTTAGTCTCATTCAGAGAACTCACATCATTACTAGCCAAAAGGATGTCATCAACATAAAGAACAAGAATAACAAATTTTCTCCCACTCCTTTTTAGATAAATGCACTGATCAACTGTATTTTCTTCAAAACCAAGAGAATTTATAATATGATCAAACTTTAAGTACCTACCACTGTCTAGAAGCTTGTTTTAAACCATAAATAGATCGTTTCAATTTGCAAACCATGTGCTCCTTACCACTTTCAACAAAACCATCAGGTTGATCCATATAGACATCCTCAAATAAATCATCATTCAAGAATGCTGTCTTAACATCCATTTGATGAAGCTCTAAATCAAAATGAGCAACTAAGGCCATCACAACACGAAAGGAGTCTTTAGTAGATACAGGAGAGAACGTCTCTTTGTAATCTATGCCTTCTCTCTGGTTGTACCCTTTAGCAACAAGTCTGGCCTTGTACCTCTCTATCTCTCCTTTAGCATCACGTTTGGTCTTAAATACCCATTTACAACCAACAGATTTGCAACCTTCGGGCAATACCACCAAATCCCAAACATCATTCTTTCGCATAGAAGCTAATTCATCTTCCATAGCAACCAGCCACTGTGAACTATGAGAGTCAGAAATGGCTTCACGGAAAGTAATAGGGTCAGAATCCCCAACACATGTAAACTCATGTTCCTGCAAATAAACAACATAATCCTTGAACCTAGTAGACCCTGTAGACGTGGAAACACGTTGAGATCGCCTCAATTGAGGCATAGTAACATCAGGGTTCTGAACATCATTCTCAGCATGCATATCAACATTAAGCATAATAACATCAAGATTCTGAACATTATTGTCAGCATGCATATCAGCATTAGGCATAATAACATCAGGATTCTGAACATTATAGTCAACATGCATATCAACATTAGTATCAATAATGGGATTCATGGCTTCATCATGAGTAGTAATGACTGGCATAGATTCAGGCAAAGGAGTAATAGGTACAGGAATATTAACATACTCTTCTCTGAAGTTAACTACACGTGGCTCCTGAGTTGCTACATGTTCTAAATTGCTTTCAAAATAGATAGCACATTCAGATTCAACAACTCTAGTGGTATGAGTTGGACAATAAAATCTAGAACCCCTAGATCCAATACAATATCCTACAAAAAATCCACTAATAGTCTTAGGATCAAGCTTCTTTATTTCTGGATTATAGACCTTGACTTCTGCCTTACAGCCCCAGACACGAAAATGCTTCAAAGTAGGCCTTCTCCCTGTCATAACTTTTTAGAAGTTCATATGGGGTCCTTGGAACTGACTTACTTGGCACATGATTTAAAATATAAGCTGCTGTCCTTAAGGCCTCTCCCCATAGAAAATCAGGAAGACTTGAATGGCTAAGCATACATCTAACCATCTCCATGAGAGTGCGATTTCGCCTTTCAGCAACACCATTTTGCTGCGGAGTGCCAGGCATAGTATACTGTGCCTCAATACCACAATTCTGTAAAAACCTTGCAAAGGGACCAGGATTCTTGCCAGTTTCATCATACCTTCCATAGAATTCGCCACCTCTATCAGATCTAACACTCTTAACCTGTGTGCCAAATTTCAACTCAACGACAGCTTTAAAAGTCTTAAAAGCATCTAAAGAGTCTGATTTTTCACGCAACAAATCAATCCAGCCAAACCTTGAAAATCATCAATAAAAGTAATGAAATATCTATATCCTCCCAAAGCAATGGGAGTAATTGGCCCACAGATATCTGTATAAATCAACTGCAGTATCCTATCACTTCTAACAACTCTATTCTTTCTAACTCCAGCAGCAAGCTTCCCTTTCACACAATCAACACAAGTGTCAAAATTTGAGAAGTCCACACTATGAAGAATATTCTCCTTGATTAATCTCTCCATCCGTTCTCGAGATATATGTCCCAATCTCTTATGCCACAACATAGAAGAGTTCTCAATAACTTTTCCACGTTTTTGCCCAACAACATTATTAACATCGGTATGACGTGTTTCAATAGAAAAGGGATCAAGATTCAACACATACATGCCATTCAACTTGACACCATAACCAACAATGGTAGATTCATAATATAAAATAACTTTATTAGATCCAAAATGGAAAGAGTAACCACAATCATCCAAAACAGAAACTGAAATTAAATTCCTTCTCATAGAAGGTACACAAACAGTGTCTTGCAAAACCAACTCATGTCCACCACTTAATTTCAAAGCAACTACTCCTATGTGCTCTACTTTGACATTCATTCAATTTCCAACTACAACAGACACCTCCCCTTCATTTGGTCTTCTCCTGGTTTTGAGCTCCTGCACAGATTTTGTAATATGAATTGTCGTACCAGAGTCTAACCACCAAGTATGAGAAGGTACATCTACAAGATTAGATTCAAAGCACACTAGAGCATGATGAATACCTTGCTTTTGGTTTTGCTTTTGCTTCATCTCTAACCACTTCTTAAACTTAAAACAGTCAGATTGTTTGTGCCCAAATACATCACAAAACTTGCAAATGCCATTAAATCGCTTTTTAATACCAGATGAGTCACCACCTTCATGAACTGAGGAAGGTCCTGATTTATCACTCCACTTCTTCTTGAATTGAGGCTTGTTACTCTTCCCCTTAAAATATTTCTTCTTTTGCTCATGACTCTTATGAGAAACCAACTGAGCAACTTGTCCCTTACCCTTTCTCATATTTTGCTCCTCCTGACTAAGAATGACTACAAGCTCATCAATAGACCACTCCTCCTTTTGTGCATTATAGGAAGTTTTAAGAACATCAAATTCAGAAGGAAGAGAGTCTAATACTTGCCAGACCAAAAAATCACTTCCCAATTCCACTTTCATGGATTTTAACTTGTTGTACCAATTGGTGAGCTTCATGGCATGCTCGCGCACACCTGATACACCATCATATCTAGTTTTTGTTAGTAATGAAAGATAGGAGGCCTTTTCTGTCTTGTCAAATTTCTTGAATTTCTTGCCCACAGACACAAGAAATTCTTTAACACTGTTTGTCTCAGGAATATTATCTTTGATGGTCTTGTCCATAGTGAACTTCATAGTCATCAGACACACTTTATTAGAATGAACCCACTTATCATGCTTGGTTATAACAGCAGCGGAAGACTCAGGTGTGGGAATTTCAGGCTCATTCTCAGTAAGGGCAGCGTCAACGTTAGAAATAGCAAGGAACAACTTAACAGAGTCAACCCAGTCCTCATAATTAGTTCCATTTAACTTTGGTAAAGAGTTCATACTCATAGGCAAAGCTGGAATTTGTACATTAATGGGAGATTTGTTATCAAGCATATCCAACAAAAGAAATAGAGCTTATGACCATAATAAAATTATCTTATGCAAAAGCAATCCCGCCGAAGGGTCCCGAATTACAATGCATAAAATAACTCTCATATCACAGAAAATAATTATATTCTTAAAGCTAATATCGAGAGGATATTGAAAACTTTAAAATATAATTACCAATCATTAGGAACTATATCAATAAAGACAAACCGATAGGGTAGGTGCATTATCAAAATAATTCCTAACGCCACATTAATAACAATAATTTTCCAATAATAGTATTTTATCATAATCTGTCCCACGAAGGCGAGCTCGCTACTATGAAAAATACCCAAAATAGTACCAAATGGTCTAAAATTAGCATACCTCAAAATATGTCATAGAATTTCATAATATTAATATGACATATCATAATAATCAAAATATGCACAAATAAAATAATTTAGACCATAATTTGGAGATCATCAAAATAATTTATGTAATAGAAAATGAATAATGTTTAATTCTGATCTCTAGAAATTAAACAAAATTCACCAAATTTTTTTTTCTTAGATTAAAAAAAAACCTAAAATCTAAATGAATGAGTATTTCTTTCTCCACGTTCACAGCACCAATCGCTCGATCAAAAAAAATTGCTCGGTCAATGTTCCAAAAAATATGAGAGAAAGGAATTAACAATTCACGTACAGAAAACTTAAAATCTTAAGTTTTTTTTTCTGTACGTGGTCATTTTTTTTTTGAACATTAAACAAAATTTAATTGGGTCGATGATCTCGCCTACAGAATATTGGAGGGAAAAAAACGATTTTTTTTTTAATTAGGACTACAGCCACGTAAAAAAAATTTCTGACAGTTAACATCTTGGTCCATATTGGATGAATTTCATGATTTTAATTTTGATGCCAGTAGATGTGAAATTTTATACTCTACGAATGGCTTAATGAATTCGAAAGGAAATTCTTAACACCTGATTTAAACAGAAAATTCACTGTCGTATCAGAATTAGATAAGCTCTGATACCATTTGAAGACATATCGCAATCCAATATTTTGACGACAAATCGAAATTCAATGTTTAACGATAGATCGAAATCCAATTCTAAATACGACAAGTGATAGATACATGCAATAAATAATTAGGCGTTAGAATTACCTGGAGCGGAAGACATCATCGAATCCATTATTTCCTACGCGAAAATTGAAGCGGCAGAGAGTAATTCCTCCTATCACCCCGTCAATCACAAAAAACCCGTCGTCGTTTCAATGGGGCAACGACTACTTTATATTAGGGTTAGGAGTAGGGGCCTCTGCAGATTAGAAAGAATGGGCCAAGCCTGCCCATTATAGCTAAGCCCAATAACAAAAACTAAACAACACCATATTCACATGATTTGACATCTAATTAATCTAGAATATAATCAAAATATATATAATTAAATTATTTATGCTAGTCCACGATATAAAATATCCAACAAGTTAGTGTTTGAATCATTATTAAAACAAGCATTCCTTACAAAAATAAAGTTGCCTATGATGATTTGTTGGTCTCTACCAAATTGGAAGAGGAAATTGCAGTTCTAACTATATGTATATATTTTATTGGATTTTTTAACTTGATGAAATACCAACAAAGTGAACCTATTTGGCAATGTGGGTTACAAATTTCAACAACACGATCCACAGGTGTAACATGCAGGATAAAAGGAATGTGGATTTTTTGACTCTACCTCGATCATGTGCCGCTTGTTTCTCCATCTGTGGTGTTCTTTTACTGGAGTGAGGCAATTTTTCTGTGTTCTTAGGTAGGTAATTATTTTCCATTGCTCCTTTGGGTGCTTTTTGACCAACTTCTCCCTCTATCATTTGGAATGTTGTTAAACAAGGAAACTTCCATTTAACAGAGGAAGCTCGTGCACTTATGATTATTCATGTCAGCAAAGGAATGCTAGTTTTTTCTCCTTCTTTAGTGATCCGGGCGTATGGTTTTTTAGAAGGATCAGGAGCTCGGTCGGGTTCAATTGCCTATCTAAACCGATAGTGAATAGGCCAGGCCAAGGGGCCACCCGAGGTCGGGAGACTCGGGGTCGGTCACCCGAGGTCGGGACACTTAGGGTCGGTCACCCGAGGTCGGGCACTCGGGGCCGATCACCCGAGGTCGGGACACTCGGGGTCGGTCACCCGAGGTCGGCCCCTAAAAGTCTGTCGTCCGAGGCCGGATACTCGCGATCACACGAGGACGGCCGAACAATTATAAGTCTTTCTTATCAAATATTCAGAAGACAATCCCCCCCCCCGACATAATCATTGCCTGGCAGAGCCGCCAAGAGTTAAGGAGGGACAGAAGAGCTATATTAGGCAGGGTGTCAGGCAGCTATGGCAGTCTCATAGCATTAATGCGGTTGTCACTATCACCATCTGTCAACTGACCCTCTCTTAATGAGATTTGCCAGCCCTGACACAGCAGAGAGTTACCTCTCCTCTATATAAACCCCCCATATGGCTCTGTAGAGGGGATTGCTGCCATTTTTGCAACCACACCACCACATTGCGGGCTCTGCTTTGGTCCGAGTCACGCGACTTAAGCCCGACTCCTATTCAGTCCGAGTCCGACCCCCCCCCCCTCCCGGGTTATAGCAGACCGGGTCGTCTTGGTTAGACCGAGTCATCCAAGCGAAGACCGGTTCTCACTCTTCGACAGGATCATTTAGCATACCTATTGATGCAGATTTAACAAAATAATTTTTTTTTAAGATTATAATTTTTGATTCGGGATTCGAAATCAGACTTTATCGGTGGTCATGTGTATGCTGAATTTAGAGATCTACGTTTGTTATCGGAGAACCTGTAACTGTCAAGTTTTTGGTCCAAAATATACCATTTATACCCTCATCCTAGTCTTTGCATATATTTATACTATTTTTAGTAATTTTTATTTTTATGGTACTTAAGGTATTTTTGATATTTCCAGTATGTATTGGTTAGGCTTTGTCTACATCAACTTCCTGTTTTGTTGATGTATCTATTAAGAATTATTTATTGTCAAGTCCCCGAGCTCATACTTGTTCGAAAATCAAGCAGCATCTTTTCTGTACGGCAGGCAATCTGAATCTTATCTACATCCATATCTACATAATATATATAAGCACAGCCAACATGGCTGACAACAACAGAAACAAATTTGCAGAATACCACATCCACGCAGTTAATAACATCCATGCAATAAATAATACATAATAAACTAATGCAACAAATCGAAAGTCTAACGAAGATAAATACAAGTCCAATAAAAGAATGAAAATAACGATATCACTAAGAAAGTATAAAACAACTTGAAATGAAAGACATGATACTAAGGGGTTGACAGTTGGATCCTCTTTTTGCAGTACAAGTCGCAAATATCACCTACATGAAACAAAATTAAAGGCAAGGGGTGGTGATCCTGAGCTCGAACTTTGCGAGTATAAGGATAGATAAATGCATGGTATAAATAAGATATATCAAGCAGGTAGAGACAAGGTATACAGTCTCCGGATTATAAAGCATAAATAGGAAGCAAGGGTGGTGAGTCCGGGCGGCACGATGAGATTGGCAACTGAATCCTCTCCTGGCTTCAAGTAATGCATCTACCTGCTACTTGAAACAAAAATAGAAAGCAGGGGTGGTGAGTCCGGGTGGACTCTGTGGGTATATGAGTAGACAATAGCATGACATCATAAAGATATATAAAACAACAGAATACAACAGTGTACAGTCTCTAGGAAATAGAGGACACCAAAGTTTGTATAAAACAACGTGAAAATATACGACATAGCATAGCATCAAACAAACATGCATGTCAACCAAATACAGCAACCATAGCTCATAAAAATGCAACAAACACAAGAAAATGCATAAATACAATAGATGCACACGATGCAATGGCATGTGTCACCCCTGACGCCAGTCAAGCCGCCAACACATCACATCTGTGTGGCTGAGTGAGTAGGGCTGTGACAACTTTACGCACTCCAACAAATACACAGATATATGTGGTTGAGTGGAAAGGATGCTGGGGAGCCAACTACTCCAAAACCCCGATATATAGGGGGAGCTATCAACAGCTCTGATATCCCTCGGAAACAACGGTGAGGGTGTCAACTGCTTACCTACAACTTCAACATCCACTGTACATGAGTGGTCGAGTGTGGCGTATGTTAAATACCAAATTTTAAGAGGTTGAAAGGGCAGGGGCCTAGTTGCAAATTTTACAAATTTGGGGTCTTTTTTTTGCAGAAAGCCAAAATTAAGTTATAAACCCTAAACAGTTCCTCTTTTTCCCCTGATTCCTCGTTTCCGCCCCTCTCCTCTTGCCCCAGCGACGCCACCGCACCCTTCTTCCCTTCATCGGAGAGTGGAGACGTCTCAGAGAAGCCGGAGTTGAGTTCTCGATCGTGTCTGGGGACCGCAAGCAACCGCTGTTGCGCCTGTCATCCGCCGTCGGTAGCCTTAAACCTCTTGATTTCATTGCTTCCGTCCACCTGTGCGTTGCTGCTGAAGAGGAATAAGTTGTGGGGCAACGATGAGTTATACCGAAGTTATTCGTTCAATTTAATCTGGTTACCTTGGCAACAAAAGTTTCTCATTACATGAATTAATTAACCTTGTTAGCCACATGGGTTGAACGGTCAACACGAACTGGAATCTGGTTGCTATCTTGGGTGGATAAACATTGTTGTATTCGTTCAAATCATTAGGTTTAAGAGTGGGTTATGTTTTGGTTGGTGTACAGCTTTAGGTATTGGTCTTAATTACCCAAATCGTAATCTTTAATGGGCACAACATGAACTGACAAAGAAAACATATATACAAGGTGGATATGTAGAAGGTGAGCGAGTAGGCCTTTAAAGCTTCGAATATCTACATCGAGGGATTAATGATCTGGATTAGCAAAGTTTATCTAATACTGTAAAAAGAAAATTTAATATAATAGAAGTTGTTTTGGTTGCTGCCAAAATAGAAGAGTTAGGTGTTTTATTTGCGATTTGGTCAACTAGATGTAGCAACGAGGATTTCTTCTAATTTTTATTTAATCGGAGTTTAGCTAATTATATAATTCTATTAATAGCTAAACTTTCACATTTATACAGGACCTTGATTCGGACTCGTTCAATTGATCGTGGAAGGTTCTCGTTTACGGACTTCTACAATTATAAGCAGGTACTTCACCTTTGTACTCGTGTAGTTCCTTTTACCTTAAAGCATGACTGTTTTTTTTGTCTAATAGGTTGTTTGACCTTATTCCCTGTTGTTTTGTTATTTTAACATTGTCGTTGATACTTTCTTCGTTGATCTTCGAGTATTCAAAATTCATATCCGTAGAGTCTCCTGTTGTTTTCTGTTCTGTAAAGTGTTGCTTGTATGTGAGTATTTAGAAGTCCATTAAACACAATTATGTTTATTTGACATTAGAAATATCCTATCTAGTAGTGTAGATGCATAATCGTTGGTTTTCGATTCCTGGTTGGTTGCATCGATGCATCGTTGATACTTGTTGGATTTTGTTGCATCGTTGTTTCTCCGGTTGATCGTGCATCTTGTAGCATGCACCATATTTGCACGTTGCATACTATCAACTGTTGGGCTTCCATATGGTTAAGCCGTCGTTAGTCATTTAGTTGCTCAGTTCACTCAATCACTTGTTGTCGTGGTAGTTGCTTGAGTGCGAGCAACTGTCCTGTTAGCCACACATGTTGCAGTTGTAGGCAAGCAGTAACACCCTCACCGTTGTTTTCGAGGGATACTAGAGTTGTTGATAGCTCCCCCTACATATCGGGGTTTGGAGCAGTTGGCTTTCCAGCATCCTGTCCACTCAACCACACCTTTCTGTGGTATTCGTTGGAGTACGTACAGTTGTCACAACCCTACCCACTCGGTCACACGGATGAGATGTGTTGGCGGCTTGACTGGCGTTAGGGGTGACACATGTCATTGCATCATATGCATTTATTGCATTTATACATTTTCTTGTGCTTGTTGCATTAATATGAGCTATGGTTGCTGTATTTGGTTGACATGTATGTATGTTTTGATATTGTGATATTATGAAATTTCTCGTACCTGCTTAGTTGTTGTTTTGTTTTATGCAATGTTGTTTATATGTTATACATGTTTAGATATTCTTATATTCCTTATGGACTGTACCCTGTTGATTCTCTACTTAGTTATCTTTTATTATGTCATGCAATTGTCGACTTATATACCCGCAGAGTCCGCCCGGACTCACCACCTCTGCTTTCTCTTTTTGTTTCAGATAGCAGGTAGTTGCATTTCTTAGAGCCAGGAGAGGATCCAGTTGCCAGTCCCCGGTGTTGAGTTGTTTCCGTATTTGGTTTAGTAGTTGCTTTATTTTCGGCACTTGGTGAGTTTCGCATTTTATTTGTTTATCAGGTATCGGACTAGTTTTGTCATTATTATAGAGGCATTTGAGTTCTCTTTGGTTGTAGTTTCTTTTATGTTTAAGGTGGCTGAGCCACCCGTTATCTTTCCTATTGATTTAATAATTGCGTGGCTGTATCTATTTTCTTTATTTTGTGATGCTAGCCGCTTGTGGCTAAGCTATAAGGGTGAGAGTGTATGTATTATTTGTCCCAACTTGTCCATCGTACAGGGGAGATGCTGCCCGATTTTCGAGTAAGCATGTGCCTCTGGGTTCATGACAGCGTAACAAGACGGTTGCTCCCACTCTAGCAACTACCACAACAAGTGGTTGAGTGGCAAAGCAACTAAATAACTAACGACGGCTTAACCATATGGAAGCCCAACAGTCGTCAGTATGCAACGGTGCAAGGATGGTGCATGATACCAATAAACACAAACAACCGAATAATAACGAACAACTACAAAAGCAACAAACTAGAAACCAATCAGAAACCAACGAACATACAACTAAACTACTAGGTAGGGTATCTCTAATGTCAACCATCCTAGTGGTGTTTAATGGAAAACCAATGAGCGGTACTTTACGGAATGGAAAACCAACAAGAGACTGTACGAATACGAATTTTTGATTAAACTCGAAGGTTAAACAAGAAAGTATCAACGGATGATATAAGATAATCAACGGCAACGAACAAGGTCAAGCAGACCTATTCAGACATAACAAGTCATGAATTTAAGGTAAATGAACTACAAGAACACAAAGGAGAAGTACTTGCCTTTTTTGTAGAACATATCCAAGTAATCCTCTCACGTCTAGAAGTCCAACGCAAATAAATCAATGTCTTGTGCCAAGATCAAGGTTTAGCTAATTATACAACTAATTAATTAGCTAAATAATAGTTAGGATAAAATCTTAATTACAACATCTTCTCATAAAACTCACGACCTTGGCGATACATGACCAAGTGCTAAACTACTCCTGGTCTCAACCAGAACACAACTCAAACTTACATTTAACTCAAGTAGGAGTCAACACTAAATGTGGGAACTCAAGACCATTGCCATGTAAAAAAATCAAACTCCTATAACCCATTGCACACACTGCAACAACCAAAATAGGCTCCACCCAAACCGTAGGCTAAAAGATCAGAAAATAATAGAATAACAACCAGCCCCATAGAACCTCTCGGCCACATTTATACATTGGACAGACCAACCCAAAGGAACTCATGATGTCACGCCCCCTCTAAATTTGTCACGCCCCCAGAGGCACATGCTGACTCGAAAATCGAGCAACATCTCCCTTGTACGGCGGACAAGTTGGGACATATAATACATCACATCTCATCACATAAGATGGTTCAGCCATCATAACTGAAAATAAAAAAACACAACCACGCAGTTTATAACTTTAAGAATGATATAGATAAAATGAATTAAACTTCGCAAAACCTTTAACGTCTTTTATTGGAAATAAAGCTAATAAAAAGTCCAAATACAAAGAAAACTCCAACACCAGACTACGACAATATTGGACTAGCAAAATATATAACAGTCCATGAAGTAAATGCGAAAAATACGGAAAGCAAAAATAAGTACTACGGTAGTAAAACCAAATACGGAAACAAACTCAACATGGGGGGGCTGGAAACTGAATCCTCTCCTGGCTCTAAGTAATGCAACTACCTGCTATCTGAAACAAAAATAAGAAACAAGGGTGGTGAGTCCGGGCGGACTCGGCGGATATATGAATAAACAATAGTATGGCATAATCAAGCTGTAATAAGTAGAGATACAACAGGTACAGTCTCTAAGGGATATAAAAGTACTTAAACCTATAAAACATCTGTAAAATAACATGATATAAAGCCGAATAACAACTAAGCATGTACGAAAAATCACATGATATCACTATATCAAAACATACATGCATGTCAACAAAATGCAGTAAACATAGCTCATATAAATGCAACAACCACAAGAAAATGCATAAATGCAATAAATGCATATGATGCTATGACATGTGTCGCCCCTGACGCCAGTCAAGCCGCCAACATATCACATCTGTGTGACCGAGTGGGTAGGGTTGTGACAACTGTATACACTCCAACGGATACCACTAATACACGTTGAGTGGACAGGATACTGCGGAGCCAACTGCTCCAAACCCCGGAATAAAGGGGGAGCTATCAACAGCTCTAATATCCCTCTAAAATAACGGTGAGGGTGTCACTGTTTGTCTACAGCTGCAACATGTGTGGCATAACAGGACAGTTGCTCACACTCTAGCAACTACCACGACAACAAGTGGCTGAGTAAACAGAGCAACTAAATAACTAACGACGGCTTAATCAAACGAAAGTCAATAGTCGTTAGTGTTGGGATCGGGTGCATGTTGACAAGGATACGGGTTCGTAAAATTTTAAATTTTTACGTGCAGCGGAAGAATTAGCATAAAATAATTTCTCAAATTATTTTAACCACATATCTAGCATGCAACCTTATGATGTGTGGACATGATCATAAATTAAAACTTTGCAGAAAAGTAAACTAATTTACTTTGTACCTCGCGTAACTCGAAGAAAGGGACGAGATCCAACCGTAGCGTCCCTTGGAAGCTCCGCCTCTATTCTCGTCCACGCCGAGTTCTCTTCGGGATGACTTCGCAAAGCCACGAGTTTTGTGTCGACGAGAACTACTAGATTCTCCAAAGACACAACTAGAATATCAAGAGAGAAGAAAGGAAACTAACCACCAAGTAACGGAATCAAAATTCCGGGAAAGGAAGGAAGGAGTCGCGATCCGCTTCTTCTTCTTCTTCGGCACGAACTTGGTGGAGGAAACTCACGGGCACCCTAGGTGCTTGCGCCGGCCCTAGGGGAGGAGAGAGAGCTGGCCCTAGAGAGAGAAAGGGCGCCGGCCCTAGAGAGAGAGAGAGTTAGAGAGAGAGAGGGAGAGAGTTAATCTCTTGATCAATCTATTAAGGAAATCAAGCCTAGCCTTGGTTCCTTTATATAGTAGCCTCTCCCTTGCCAAGTCTCCCCTTTAACGGAATTTTTCATAAGAAATTTATCCTATAAATTTTCTTTATGAATTATTCCGTTTAAACCAAGTTTTATTATAACTAATTTTATAATAAAACAAATACATCTCTCCTTTTATTATGGAATAAATTTTATAAGAAATTTATAAATTTTCTTATTATGGAAAAATCAATTCATAATTGATTTTATAAAATTAAAATAAACCATTCCATGGATCATTTTAATTTCCATAAAAAAGAATAAATTTCTATAAATTTCTTTATATAAATTTCTTTATACAAATTTATTTATCCATAATTTATAAAACAAATCGCACTTGATTTATTTTATAAAATAAACCAAATAAATTGGTTCTCTCTTTTATTGTGGCCGGCCAAACCGGCACCCTCTTTGGCCGGCCACTTCAAGCCCAATCCCTCGCGAATTAAACTCATTTAATTCGCCCGATAAGCCTTCAAAAGACTTAGCCATTTTAAGCTTCCATTGCGCCTCTGATTAATTCAGATTCGACTTATTTCTCTTGATTGGAAAATCTAATTTTCAACTCGTTTTAAATCCCTCAGATTACTCGTAGTGCGTGTGACTAAATAGGCTTTCGATTTATGTTGACCGTCTATAATCAACTAATTATAGAACGATCATGAGTGACACCTAGTAGTACATCATGACCCCCAATTAATCGAAAGATCAACGGTTAACCTCAGAAATATTTCTGAAACCCTTCAGCAGCTCTAATGAAACGTGCCCCATTCCCTTCACCATCTTATACCCACTTGGTTCAGGACACGGTCTATGTGTGTCAGTCCCCACTAGGCTGACTACGTCACACCTAGCCCAAGTAGTGTCTTTCTCGTCCTTTGGATTTCTAATTACTCTCATGTATTTAAGAGACTCATACTCTAAACATGACATGCTCTGGCCAGAGGCTTTGAGTAACAATCCGACGATAGGCCTGGGTATACATCTCCTCGCAAGGAGTGGTGAATCCTTTGTAGGCTGTTCAAACATCTTCGGGCACTTCGGCTTATACCCAATCATCCTGGGTCCACACCTCCTTGGAGATGCTTGCTTAAGATGTTAAAGTATAAGTCTCCATGACCAAGATGACTTGAACACCGCAAGTCAAAGGAACATCGCACTTAAGCTGCAGTAAGAACTTCACTGACATATCTATATAGATTACCATATGAAGTTTTACAGCTAGTCACTCCAATGAACTAGTTCCCTTAACTAGCATCCATGTTTATCTCCGGACATCCCAATGTCGCCAGCCAGTGAGAATCAGCTGATTAGAGAATAACCCATGCTAGTCTCAACAGAATTGATAGTGTCCGTTTTTATCAATTCATCGACTAGGGATATTTTCAATACTTCACAATTGCACATGTAGAGATAATCACTAGTTGTGATCTCATCACAAATTCTCTTATGCTGTGAATTATATTGCGGACATTCAGTAGATGAGTTTAAGATCCCAATCAAATACACAAACATGTATACTCAAATAGTGAATTTTCATTTATTAAAATAAATGTTTACAATCATAAGGCGATTGCCTTAGGACACTTCTCTCATATCACTAACAGTTAGTATGCAACGGTGCAGGTATGGTGCATGCTACAAGATACACGAATAACCGGAAATCAACGATGCAACAAAATCCAACAAATATCAACGTTGCAGTGATACAACCAACCAAGTATCGAAATCCAACGATTATGCATCTACACTACTAGGTAGGATATTTCTAATGCCAAATAAACCTAATTGTGTTTAATGAACCTCTAAGTACTCACGTACAAGCGGTACTTTACAGAACAGAAATTCAACGGAAAACTGTACGGATATGAAATTTTGAATAACTCCAAGATCAACGAAGAAAGGTATCAACGGTGACAATAAACAATCAACGGCAAAGAACAAGATCAAGCAACCTATTTAGACCTAAATAACCATGCTTTAAGATAAAAGAACTACACGAGTACAAAAGAGAAGTACCCGTCATTTATGTAGAACGTCTCCCAGTAAACCTCTTCACGATCAACCGTGCGAGTCCAACTCAAGGTCCTGTATCAAGAACATAGTTTAGCTATTTATACAAGTAATTAACATAGCTAACTAATTTTAACACATAATTAGTTTAACTCAATTTAATTAAATCCTAATCCAAGACAAAGTATCCATTCCCAGGGTGGTAACCTGTGACAAGATCAAAATGACACTCAGCATTACATGACTAACTACACTAACTAACTACTTCTCTCACTACACATTTCTAATACACGCTCTTAACCAACAGGTTTTAACCAATCCTCTACAGTCAATCTACAATTATGTCTAACGTAGAGATATACTAAAGATTAATACTCCACGCCACAGATAGATCTACCTATCTCCATTGATGGGCTCTGAAGGCGAGGAGATGGGCCAGAAGGAGAAAGAAGAGGGAACGTGGAAGAGACCCTCCTCCTCTATTCATCCTCTGTGCGCCGCACAGCTGCTGCCTCAACTGCTGTGCATCGGCCCACTTCCCTTCTTCCTTTAGAACTCGGTAAGCCGAGTTGTACAGTTAAAGAGACTCTGCTTGCTTGTCGAGAACAATCTAAAGATCTCTCGAAACCACCAACTAAGTTCGGGCTTGTAATGAAGAAATCACTCGGTTACTCGGATCATATGATCCCCACTGGTATAATTTGATTACGTGTAGCTAAATTATGATAAGAAATTATGAAAAGATTTCATCTTTCTAGCATAATTGGTGTCTAACCTGGAGTTTGATTGTGCGAAGGAGACGAGGAAGGAGGAGGAGCGTCGCCCGAGAGGTGGTGCTCTCACTCGTGGCCGGAGAGGAGGGGCGACGGTGTTGGGCGAAACCAACAGGGACGCGCGGCGTCGGGGAAAACCTAGGGCGGGCGGGCGGCATCGAGAAGAGAAAGGAACTCGAGGAAACTGAAACGGGGAGAGAAATTTAGGGGGCGTTTGGTTTGCATTTTCCAGTCTGTTTTCCATTTTCATTTTCTGTAGAAAATGCGGTTTTCTGGAAAACATGTTTGGTTTGTATTTTCCAGCTTTGTTTTCCAGAAAAAAACATAGCGTTTTCTGGAAAACTGGAGAATGAAAAAAAGTTGTTTTCCAGAAAACTAGAAAATACGGTTTTCTGGAAAATGAAAATGAAAAATGACACAAACCAAACGCCCCCTAGGGTTTTATTAGTGTTTTGCATTTTTACAAAAAGGCCCTCCAAATTTGATTAATTCCAAGTAGGCCCTAAGTTTTCAATATTTAGCATTTAAGCCCTCGAATTTTTATTATTTAACATTCTCCCTCACTAACAAAAATTTGGTCCCCAAATTTTGCTAGCAAATCACAACAGATACAAGTCAACCACAACAAGTACTAGTCAACCACAACAGATATCAACAACTCAAGTATAATATAAATACTGAATGCAACACATAATACAATTCAACCATACGCACCTCAGGCATTCCTTCTGCGGAGCCTTGTTAGCCATCACACAAGGGTCTGTCTTCTTTTCACCCGACACATTCACCGGTGAGCTGTCTATCAAGGAGCCTAAGCAACATCAGTTACAATTCATGCATTTTCAAAAATTAGAGCTCATTCTGAATGAACTAATGCTTCCAATCTAATTATTGATTCATAGTTTCTGAACCCTACAGATTTAACATTAACCCTAGAATTTTTTCTGTCAAATCGTTTCCAAATGCAATGTCACAATACGAAGGTTGTTATTGAAGCTTGGAGCAAATCAGCAAATGCCTTTTGATGCTTTTTTTTTCTTAGAGAAAACTTGTTATCGAAGGTTGTATATATTTTGGACATTGAAGAAGGTTTTGTATTCGTGGTATATTGTGCAGTAAAATGTTAATGTGATATATTAATATTTTAGAATGAAATATGAATATTATGGGTTGATTTGGTAATACAATACGTTATGAATATAAATTAGTTTTGTGAAGTGAAATGTGAATATCATGAATTGATTTAATTTGATATTGCACTTGGTTTTGGAAATCTGAATAAACATACAGGTATAATATGATATATGATCATTTTTAAATTGGTTCAAATTCGATATTAGAAGAATTTTTAACCACGCTGAAAACTAGTGCTTACAAGTGTTTCCAAACCGTTGCATAAACAATTTTTAGGATTGGTCCCAACTGCTTTTACAAGTCGATCGTCCTTCTGAATCGGTTTAGGATTGCTTCTACAAATCATCCTTCTGAATCGATTATTAAGTGCTTCTAAATGTATTAATCAGAAGCGACTATACGATTTAAACCACTAATTAATATTGAAAAACCGATTCAATAGATTTAGCGGTTGATAAAAGTTTCTAAAGGCTTTTTTAAACTGCTTCTAAAATTTTTTTTAGTGTAATAATAATGTGTTATAACAATTATCATTTATAATTGTTACAATATAAATAATTTATCTCTAATCAATACTAGTCAAATTACCTAGAATTTTTTTTAGCTAACACTACTATATTAAGTATCAGTCTTTTAGGTTGATTAATCCTAAGGATGACCAGTCCGACTCTAAGGATATTTTTTACCGCTCATCAGAGTAATTTTGGAAGGACCAATATCTTAGTTTTGTCATTCTATTTGAGGAAATAGTCAAATTACATAATAGTAACTGCGAATAATTGTTGCTATAACATAGATAATTTATTATTATCAACCATAATACTTGTTAAAATTATATTGTATCAATTATGATTAATCAAGTTGAGTAATATTGAACCTAAATAAAATTTACCATAGCGAGAGATCGAATCATAAGTATTTGAGAGATAAATATACTACAGTCTAGAGCAGATTCTATCAATAATTATGGGTAGCATCTATGATTTAATAACTATATACTTCAAAATTAATAAGAGTATTTTTGAAATAATAAATGAAAAATCATTTTTTGTTGGCGATTCCAATAAAACAACGGTAAATTACCATAAACTCCCCAATAACCTTTTGAGATTTGCATTCACTTCCCACACAAGTTTGTCTTTGTTTTTACTCCCTGATAGAACTGAGTATAAAAGGGTGAAAATTGAGTATACATCAGTGAAAACTGAGTATAAAAGAGTAAAACTTGAGTATAAAAGAGTGAAAATTGAGTACATGGGTATTGATGTGGTGGATGCAACCTGCCATACTCAATTTTTTAACTTTTATACTCACTTTTCTTCAAACAATACTCACCAAACATCCCATCAGGGATTGCATGCAAAGAAAAGTTTGGGTAGGGATTGCATGCAAAGTTGACTTGGTAAGTAGGGAGTTTAGGAAATTTTACCCACAAAACAATTACTCTGTTGACATTTGCCCTTTGTTTTATATTTTACTTATTTATAACCAATGTGGCAATAGATTACATTGCATGATGTTGTTGTTGATGTTTGACGTTGTCTACTTGATGCTGTCGATAAATGGAGAGGACTCTCACTCAGATGACTTGATCGGACAGAGATAATCCAGTCAGACGGACGAGTTGCGGCGGTGTGTGAGTCGGGGTCGGGATCAAAGGCTAGCAGGACAGGGTTGAGTCGGAGTCGGACCCAAAATGGGGACACAGGAAGCAGAGAATGAAGAGAAAATATTTCAGCAGCAGAATCCCCTCTCTGAGGCACCAAGGGGGTTTTATATAGGGGAGGGGGAGGTCCCTGTCTTATCGGGACTGTCTTATCTTATTAAAAGTCAATCTTCTGACACAATTCCCTGGCAGCCTTAGTCCCCTCGAGGGTCTGGCACAACCGCCTGAAAGTATGTCCAGGCTGTCACTTCTATCCTCATTAATGTCTAATGCTATGTAAAGACATAATTATGGTAGGTGTCTTTTCCTCATAATGAGAGGATAGGGAAGATCTTAACAAAGTTGATCATAATCAAACTAATGAGACAGTGGGGTCACCCTGACTGATTTTACTATGTGTTGTGGCAGGGACTCTATACGGATCCAGCCGACCGGCCGGGAGTGATCACCCGAAGAGGCTCAATCACTCGGCCATTAACGGCTCTTGGGTGGGCGAGCCATCTGAGTGAGTTCAGCCATTCCCAGTGTCAGCCAGTCTGACCGGCTAGTTGGGTACGCCTGATCGGACGGTCGGGTGAGCCCGACCGGTCAACCGAATACAGGCCATGAGTCATTCAGAGTGGGGTGAGTAATTTGATAGATAGGATGATTGATCCGTTCGGTCGGGCATTCCTGACCGGGACCCTCCGCCCGGAACTCACCTACACCACTCCTTTCCAAAAAAGGGTTGTCGTGTTCTCCGCTCGCCCGACTGAACCTTCCCGGTCGGGTCCGTTCCTCCAACCGGCTACCACCTGCAGGACCAGATCCGCATAATTCCAAGTGCATACATCAGGCTAAGTTAACTCCCTAGGAGCTCGACTGTCTTCACCCGACCGAGTCCCCACCCGACCAGGCTTCCCACCAGGTCAGATGACATATCCAACCGGATCACTACTATTTAAAATTTTTGACAATTGAAATTGAGTTAATCAACTCATTTTAATTTTGGATGAATCTATCTCACTTAACTTATTAATATTATATCATTCCAATTATGATATAATAGTTACTATAATTGTAGGTAGCATCTATGATTTAATAACTATAATACTTCAAAACTAATAATAGTGTTTTTGAAATAATAAATAAAAAAATCTTTTTTTTTTACTTTTTTATTAAAAAAACTCTTTTGACATTTGCTCTTTGTTTTTTTATTTTACTTATTTATAACCAATGTGGCAATAGATTACCATGTTGTCGATGTTTGACATTGTCTAGTATTTTAAAACCATTTTTTTTCACTACCTTCTTAAGCGAAATGGTTACAATTGAAATTGGAGTTAATCCACTCATTTAAATTGTCTATCTTACTTAACTTAATTACCTAGTTTGATTACCAATATCATTTAGCACGGAGTTTTGATTATTTTATATTTTAATTTATTGACCAACGAATGACTCTAATATATATCTGAATTTATGTTGCGTTAATTTAGTCCATGATTTTAGTTTCATTTTCAATCAAAGAATCAATTCAGTCTTGATCTGATTTAGATGAATTGACCCAATTAGGAATAACTTAATGTCTCAATCACGCGCAGTTGATTGAATAACAAAAAATAAAATAAAATAAAAATTAAGAAATGTCGATAGTCAACCTTTTCTGTTACCGCCTTGTTTTTTTTTCTTTTGATATTATATATTGAAATTACTCCCTGAATTTAAAACGTTGATTAACTGAATCCATTGGATTTTCTTAGTCCAAATATGTTGCATCAAATGTTGATTAGCATATGTCTCTAATCCAGTAATCCTAATTATACGGAAGGGATCCAACATATTGAACTGACTTCATTTGACACGAAGGTTCAATATAAATTAAACGAGACCGCCGCTAACTCAATCCACACAATCACTTCTATCAGAGCTTCTCTTTTGTTCTTCTTCCTCTTCATGGATCCTTCAGCCAGGAGAATCATCGAAGACGCCGCCATCTCATCGAGGGAGATTCCTGGGTGGTCGGCCGACGCGGGCGGCGTCAATCTTCGCATTAAGGCGCGAGTGGTGGCACGACTCTTACAGCCTGATCAAGACATACAACCCCAATTGATCTCGCAATTCTACCGCCGAACGGTTTCTTCTTCCGACCACGTCACTACCGAGTACGCCTGCTTCACCATTCCCTAGCCCTACTGCCACATCAGCCATCGGCCTACCTGGGAGGAGAAAACGGAGCAGATGTTCTTCCGCGTCACAGCGAATCACGTGAGCCCTGCCGACCTCGATCTTTTCGCTCAAGCTTTCTTTGATAGAACATTACGTTTTCTCCTAACCGCATGAATTCTAGAAACAAAATAAAAACTCGAAAAGAAAACATAATGTACATGAGCATGGATCTATTTTTTCTTCGAATCATGACATGACAAGAATAAAATGATACAAACTGAATGATAAGGAACCTGATTGAAGAGTCATCGTCCTTGTCGTAGCGTCGTCGACTTGATCCCTGTGGAAGAAGATGCCGCGGAAGGAAGAAGGAGGATCTTCCAACGGGCTTAGGTTTGACGACGCCGTAAAGTTTTTTGTCAATGGGGAACAAGAAACTAGGTCATGAAGATCACCTAAACCCTTGGGGACCTCCCCTTTATATAAAAATCCAATCTGTTATCAGCCCATAGATAATGACAGATTGGTCTAAAGGGTTCTATACATTGAACCCGCATCTAATAGTCCGAAACTCAATAAACATAAGTTAGATCACTTTAAGGGCTTAGATTGTATTTACATGTGCAACTTACAAATAAGCCCACCTAATAGAGATAATAATAATATCCAATAATCTCCCACTTGAGTTATATGTGAGTTGTATAGTAAATACAAGCAAAACTTTAATTGATATCAAACTTTATGGGTACAAAATACCCTTATAAACAATCTGGTCCATTAACTTCATTGGTATAGGACTAAAGAGGTCATAGCTACTGTATATGATCGTAACAAGCCCCAACAGTAATCATAATACCAATGTCATTAACGACATAGATCAAGATGCGGATGTATAGAGTTGAAATTACATGAAATGTGATCAGTATATGTCAATTTCCAACTGGTCCAAAGCAACTCAAAAGAGTCTGATCATATTTGCAAATACCTTATGTTAAACTGCAACAGCAAATCATGATCCAAACTTTATGATTCCAAAAGGAATCTGTATCATATTTACAAACACCAAATGCTAAACAGCAGTAGTAAATCATGATGTCGTATTCAGAGCGTCAAACAAACATATGAATTCCCATTATTATTTTTGAACTTTAGATACGTACAATAATCAAAATAAAATGTTTGTCTTTATTAACATAGAACAATAAAATAAATACAGACTCCCACTAGATGAGTTCTTCTTCCATAAGAAGAACTCTCATATCCACAACATGCGCATGAAACACCTTGGGCACCAAGCCTTTGCTAAGTGGATCGGCCAACATGGAATCTGTGCTGATGTGCTCTACCATGATCTGACGACTCTGAACTCTCTCTTTAACCGCTAGAAACTTAATGTCGATGTGCTTGGACTTCGACGAACTGTGGTTGTTTTTGGCATAAAGTTCTGCAGCTTTATTATCACAGTAGATCCTCAGTGGCCGATCAATGCCATCAACGATATGCAATGCTGTGATGAAGTTCCGTAGTCAAATCCCGTGATTGGATGCTTCATAGTATGCTACCAATTCTGCCTCCATAGTAGAAGTAGCTACTAGCGTCTTCTTGACGCTCTTCCAAGATATAGCCCCTCCAGCAAGCATGAAGATATAACCTGAAGTGGATCTCCTGCTAGCTAAGCATCCAGCAAAATCGGAGTCTGAATAACCAATCACCTCCAGATGATCTGACATCCGATACGTGAGCATGTGTCTTTTAGTTCTTTGCAAATACCGCATCACTCTTTTAATTGCTTTCCAGTGCGACGGTCCTAGGTTATTAACATATCTGCCTAACATCCCAACTACAAATGCTATATCTGGTCGAGTGCAAACTTGTGCAAACATGAGACTCCCCATTGCTGATGCATATGAGAATTGTTCCATCTCCTTTATTTCAAGTTCAAGTCGTAGACACTGCTGCAAACTGAACTTGTCACCTCTTGACATAGGTGTGTCAGCAGGTGTACAGTTCTGCATGTCATACCTTATAAGCACCTTCTCAATATAGGCTTGTTGTGAAAGTCCAAGAATGCCTCTTGATCGATCACGACAGATCTGAATGCCTAGAACAAAAGATGCTTCACCAAGATCTTTCATGTCAAACTTACCAGATAGAAATGACTTGGTTTCATGCAGTAGACCCTTATTATTGCTCGCAAGCAATATATCATCCACGTACAAAACAAGTATAACAAACTCGCTTCCACTGAACTTGACATATATGCACTGATCAACGGGGTTCTCTCTAAATCCAAATGAGGTAACCACTTGATCAAATTTCCGGTACCATTGACGGGATGCATGCTTTAAACCATAAATGGACTTCTTTAATCTACATACTAGGTGCTTTGAGTCTGAGGACTCAAAGTTCTCCGGTTGCACCATATATATAGACTCCTCTATGTCTCCATTGAGGAATGTAGTCTTTACGTCCATTTGATGTAGCTCCAAATCAAAATGAGCTACAAGTGCCATGATTACCCTAAGTGAGTCTTTCGTCGACACAGGTGAGAAAGTCTCCTTATAATCAATGTCTTCCATTTGAGTGAATCCCTTGGCAACAAGACGAGCCTTATACCTTTCGATATTGCCCTTCGAATCTCGCTTGATTTTAAATATCCATTTACAACCAACGGGTTTCGAACCTTTAGCCAATTCGACAAGTTCCCAAACGTCATTGTTGTTGGTGCAGTTTGCACTAACGGTCAAACTCGGGTTTTGAATGTATGACAAAGTGGTTAAAGTTAGGGTTGTTGGTGTTTAACCTATTTACTAAGTGTGCAGGGTTGAAAGACTTAGGACCAGACACCAGGCTGAAGTCCAGGATGGTTGAGTCCTGGCGGGAAGTCCAGTTGGGTCCGCGGGACCTGACAACTGGCTGAAGACCAAGTTGGTTGAGACTTGGCAGGAAGACCAAGGTGGTTGAGCCTTGGCAGGAAGTCCTGGTGTGTCAAGAAGTCAAGTAGAGCTGCACAAGGTAAGTGAGGTAAGTCACTGGAGGAGCGAACCAGTGAGGACGCGTTCCCCGTCGAGGGAACAGTAGGCGTCGGTTCGACCTAGGGCTCCATGTTGGAGATCCAAAGTCAGAACCAAGACAGCTAAGGCTGTTTCAACTAACTTATTATTTGCTGTTTTGGACTAACCCTGGATGCAGGACCGAAGGATTGTGTTTCTGCAGCTCAGAGAGCCTCAAAGGAGTGAGGCCGTAGCTGAGCAGGGCGCCCCGGATGTGTCGGGCGCCCCAGAGTCAACCCAAAGTCAGCAGAGAGGTAAACGCCCCGACAGCAGCGCAATTGGGGGCGCCCCGCGTGTGTCGGGCGCCCCGCATGTCGGGCACCCCGCGTGTCTCGGGCGCCCACTGTGCCACGCCACTGAAGGCTGCTGCAGCTCACTCTCGCGAAGCCCTGAGGATGACGCTTTGACCGGTCAACCGGGCGCCCCGCGCGAGTCGAGCGCCCCGGTCAAAGCTGATCCCGAAGATGAAGAGATCAGCCTTGACCAGAGGGCTCGCCGGATCAAGAGCCACGTGGGGGGCGCCCCGAGCATGTCGGGCGCCCCCTGCCCTATATAAAGAGGGCCTCGACCCTCTTCTTGATACAACACTTCTTCCAAAGTCTCCAAGTTCTTCTACGCTCGCGCCTTGCTCCGGAAACGCCTCACTTCGAGCCGACGACGTCCTGCTGCCCCGAAAGAGTCGACCTACTCCGGACGTCGGTAAAAAGAAGAATATTTTTTTAATATTTTATTGCACTTAATTACTTGAAAGTGTGGGGTTGTCACACTTTCAATTCCTCTGTACTCGCTTACTCTATCGGGGTTGACCGATAGAGAGTTTTAGTGGATTGCCCAACGGAAAGGTCCGAGGGACCTGGGCCTTCGAGTAGGAGTCGCCGAAGGCTCCGAACGAAGTAAAAATCGTTCGTGTTTGTGTGTTCGTTTTTCGTTTCTTTCATTTCCGCTGTGCACGCTTTTTAAAGCGCTTTGATTTTTGAAAAACGCACGTGATTCACCCCCCCCTCTCACGTGCATCGATCCTACAAGTGGTATCAGAGCCTGGTACGCTCTGTATCGGTGCAACCACCATAAGAGCCGGGGGAAATCCATTTTTTTTCGATTTTTGGTTTTTCGCTACACATAATCTAAATTAGGTATTGTTGCCTAGATTTGGATTAGTTTTCCGTTCGTTTGATTTTACTCGAATTTGGTGCAACACCATTTCGAGTCGCTCTCTTCTCCTCTTCCTACCACACTACTAATCCAAGACCTAGTCTTGGGACAAGTTTTTGTGTGGTCTATTTCAGATGGCCCAAGGTGAAGGCTATAGCACTGCTCGCCCTCCCCTCTTTAATGGGGAAGACTTTCCCTACTGGAAGAGAAGGATGGAGGTTTATCTGAAGACCGACATGGATCAGTGGTTTGCAGTTCAAACAGGCTACACACCGCCAATGGATGAGGGAAATAATGCTCCACTAAGGCCCGACAGATGGAACTCAGAGATGAAGAAAAAGGCTCAGACCGAGTTCAAAGCTCAGAACACCCTCCAGTGCGGACTTACCAAAGAGGAGCTAAACAGAATTGGACCAACCGACTCGGCGAAGGAGCTATGGGACAAATTAACAGAATTACATGAAGGCACTTCTGATGCAAAGGTAACAAAGAGAGATCTATTATTGAATAAATTATTTAACATCAAAATGCAGGAAGGAGAATCAGCAAGTCAACTCCACGCCCGGATTAAGAACATATTGAATGGACTCCACATGATCGGGCACAAACAGGAGAACCGGGACATCATAAGGTACGCGTTAAATGCGTTCCCTAGAAACTCACTATGGGCATCTATTATAGATGCCTATAAAATTTCTAGGAACCTTTCAAAAATAAATCTGGATGAACTATTTTGTGAATTAGAGCTGCATGAGCAAACTAACGCCAAGGTCGAGAAAGGGCTAGCTTTATTTGCAGGTTCACCAAAGGAAGCCAAATCAAAGAGAAAAGTCCAAGAAGAACCTGAAGATGAGTCAGGCTCTGATGAAGAAGAACAACTGGTGAACTTGGTAAGAAAATGTTCACCAGAAGGAAGAACAAATTTTCAAAGAAAGATATTCAAAAGGTAATGAAGCCCTACAGCACTGAAGGTAAAAGCAAAATGATCTGCTTCGGCTGTAACAGAAAAGGGCACTTCAAACATGAATGCCCTTACAAGAAAGAGGACCAACCCACTAAGAACAAAAAGAAGAAGGCTCTTCAAGCCACGTGGGATGAAAGCTCGGACGATTCCGACGATGAACAACCGAAGAACGCAAGCTACCTCGCACTGATGGCAACCGGACCAGAATCGGACTCAGATCAAGACGAGGATTCCGAATACGAGTCGAGCCAAGAGATCGGACTATTTTCAGACGGCTCTACTAAGGTATATTTAGATTCAGTAAATGAAAAGTTCTTTAAAATTATTTCTGTCTTGAATAAAAAATTACTTGCATCTGAATCTAGAAATGAACAGCTCCTTAAGGAAAATCAAGACCTTAAGGAGCAATTAATTAATACCAGAATATTAACTGAACAAACTCAAAATCAAAAATTAATTGAGCTTGAAACTGAAAACTTAACCCTAAAGGGGAAGTCCTAAAACTTAAGGATCTACTAGCAACTTTCACAACCCGATCCAAGAACCTTGACCTTATTCTTGGATCACAAAAGGGCATGTACAACAAATCTGGGATAGGATATAAATCAAGATCGAACCAAAGATCTTTTATCTCCTTTATCCACCCCCGCAAAAATCAACGAAAAGCGTGGGTCCCGAAAGCTTATCTAACAAAGCAAGTAGGTCAGAATCAATTTTATGTCCCAAAAAGGGACATCCATTACATTGACCCTAGACACCCAGTCTACAATTTAGGGGGAGGCTCCAAACTAGTTGGCACCTTAAAATCAGCCTCTGCCCAGGTGGGCACTTAGGATTAGCTTCAAAGTTAATTTGAATATTGTACTATTTAGTACCAAGGTTTTCAATGAGTAAGTTAAAAGTTCAACTTCTTTAAGCGGCTTTGCCTAGAAAATGGTTGTTGCTCCAATAAGGCTTCGGCCAAAGAAGGCCACTGTGCCTCGCCATGGCCTGGAAGCCAATTATTGAAGTGTACTTTTAAATTACTACTTGTTAAACTTGGATCTAACACAAGGTCAAGTTAACTTTTCTAAACAAACTCAAAATCATCTCACAAAATCATAGGACTCCCTTGATTGATGACTTAGACCGAGTGAGATGAATAAGGATAACCAAATTTAAATTATTGATGATAATTAAAATTCAAAAATTAAAATTCAAATTAAAATTCAAATTAAAATTCAAATTCAAATTCAAAAATTAAAATTCAAAAATTAAAATTCAAATTAAAATTAAAATTCAAATTAAAATTAAAATTCAAATTCAAATTCAAATTAAAATTCAAATTCAAATTCAAAAATTAAAATTAAAATTCAAATTAAAATTCAATTTCAAAAATTAAAATTCAAATTCAAATTCAAAAATTAAAATTAAAATTCAAATTAAAATTAAAATTAAAATTCAAATTAAAATTAAAATTCAAATTAAAATTAAAATTCAAATTCAAATTAAAATTCAAAGTCAAATTCAAAAATTAAAATTCAAAAATTAAAATTCAAATTAAAATTAAAATTCAAATTCAAATTAAAATTCAAATTCAAATTAAAATTAAAATTCAAATTAAAATTAAAATTAAAATTCAAATTAAAATCAAATTCAAAGTCAAACTTAACATAACTCAAATTTAAAATTCAAACTCAAGTGTTTAAATCTTTTTAGATTTTTTCAAAAAACTCAACCTAGGTCTAAACCGTTTACTTAACTGTAGGAAAATAAATGGATCATTGACAGTGGATGCTCCAGACACATGACTGGGGATCCCACCAAATTTACAGAACTCAAGTACAAAAGACTAGGGACCGTTGCTTTTGGAAACAACGGTAAACTTAAGGTAATTGGCCTAGGCAATATTGAACTTGAGTCTGATTTCATAATAACAAATGTATTACTTGTTGAAAATTTCAACTTCAATTTACTAAGCATTAGCCAATTGTGTGACACTGGTTATAAGGTTAGGTTCCTATCAAATGAATGTCTGATCAAACACAATGACAACCCAAACATCACACTTAGAGGACTTAGGCACAATAACATTTATGAAATTAAGTTAACCTGTCCCTTAGAAAATTGCCTCTTAACCCATAAGGATGAGACTTGGCTCTGGCATAGGAGACTTTCACATACTCACTTCAGAAAACTACCTAAACTAAATGGCTTAGTTAGAGGCCTACCAAAGTTATCTAACCTTGAGTCAACCTTATGTAATGCTTGTCAACAAGGAAAACAAACTAGGTCAACCCACAAACCAACTAATCAAACTCAAACCAAGTCAATTCTAGAATTAATTCACCTAGACCTATTTGACTCACATGGGGTTAAATCAATTAATGGGAACCTATACTGCCTAGTAATTATAGATGACTATTCAAGAATTTACCTGGGTAAAATTCTTAAAAAAATAAAGATGAAACTTTTGATACACTC
>JAGFNQ010008258.1:103781-217290 GCA_024364735.1 Boesenbergia rotunda | reverse complement strand
CGTGCATTGTTTGCTGCACTTGATTCTTGCACTTGTTTGACATGCATATTCTGGAGACTTGTTATTTGAGATTATATGTCTAATGATATTCCCTTGGTACTTATTATCCTCTTTTCAGGTTAGCTGGATTCTGGTATGTATCTACCTCAGTATTTCCAGTACTAGTTTTTCCATATTGTTGATATGAGACTGTATTAACGTAGATGCTTATTGTTATTATAACATACTATGCATATCTGCTGGGTATTCGCTGAGTTTATGGACTCACACCGTTGCCATATGTTTTTATTTCAGGTTGAGATACTTGGAGTCGCCAGAAGAGCCCAGCAGCCAGTCCCTACCCATCGCGACGACATAGTTTCGTTTTGTACTTAGTAGTGTCTACTTGTATATTTACTTATTGAACTTGTATATGTCTTGGGAGTGTTGTCGTGTGCCCTAAGGGGTTTTTGTATTGGTTGTTTCGTCGTAAGTCGGACCGGTCCGCAGTCAGGTATGATTTATTTTGTGTTATGGTCAGTTTATGTTTTAGTTTTGAGGCCTGAGGCCAAATTATTATCTGCGTGTGTGTTTGGATAGTGTATGTATGTGTAAATTGTCCGCCGGACAGGGGAGATGCTGTCCGATTTTATATTGGAACAGCGGCTCTTGGGTCTCGGGGCGCGACATAAACAGTAGTTTTTGCTAGGGTTAGTCAAGTTAAGTGTTTCTGTTCAAGTTAGATTTTCTAAACTTGACACTTAACTTGATTGCTGTATAAGTTGTATTTAGTGCCCCAATTACTGCAGATGCACTGACTTAAAGCATCTTGAATTAAGGCAAAGACCTAAGCATCTCAACCCTTTCTAGGTTATCAATCAAAAGTACCCTAAGGTGCTTGTGAGATGCTGGCTTTTAAGTCTATAGGTGCATGCTGTTCTAGGGTTAGGGCCTAGGCTAAGTCCATTTTCGAAAAAACCCTAATTTTTAAAAGGGGTAGTTTTGAAATAAAAAAAACTAAGTCGAAAAAAAATGAAAACTGATTTTGAAATTATGTAAAACAGTTTTTCAAAGATTAAGAAAATTTTAAAACCAATTTTAAATCAAATCGAAAAAAATAATCTATTCTACAGAGCACAATCCTAACTGCAAAAAGAACAAGTACTCATAAACTGGTCAACAGAGAATAAAGCAGATGTTCAAGGTTCAACACAAGTCAAATAGTTAAACACCAGTTAACCCTACTGAGTAGGGGTAGTCAAATAGGTACAATGCTAAGTGAATCTAAGATGAAGGACCGGGATGATCAGACGGGCCCGGCTGCCATGCATCAAATCGTGCCATCATCTCTATGTATCGTGCATCAGCCACTTCTCGATCAGCTCGACGAGCTTCCATCTGCTCTAGGTGGTAGGCTTCGACCTCCTCTCGAAGACTCTGAACCTTTGTGTCTAAATGTGTCACTATCTGATAGAGTGTCGGTGGAGCGGGCTCGTCGATATGTGCTCGGGCTGCTGCGGCTACATCTGCGACATCGTACTCAACCTCCTCGTCCGAATCGATCTGGGGAGCTGCTCTCTGACGTCTCCAGGACAAGACCCCGGTACCGGACACCTCTATACCTGCTAGGGCGAAGTTTCTATAGCCTATTTCATCGTAGTCGGTCAGATCGACCATTTCTCCCTCGGTAATGTTCCTACCATGGTAATGTAATAGGGATGTGATAATGTGGCAGTAGGGTGTGCGTACCCGCCCTTGTGTGGTCACACTGGATGCGTGTAGGATAGTGTGGAACATATGAAGTCCTATATCAATATCTAGCTGATGAATCAGGGCGTATAGGAGAAAGGTATGGAATAGTCGCATAGTGGTGACGTCCCTGGTTGATAATGGCAGAATGCATCGGACTAAGACCCTATATAGGGCGTAGTCCTGGACCTCTAAGTCGACTGACTGAAATCGTCTGGCCACTGGTTGCCTAAAGAAATATGAGTGTAATGTATCTAAGGTGATGTGAGAATAGGTAGCATCAAAGGGAGGCTCCCTAGGAGGATAACAACTGAAGGTGGACTGCGAGGGTCGTAGTCCTAGAAATCGGTTCAGTAATGTTGGTGTGATAGTTAGGGGAATACCTTGAACCATGGTGGAGAACATGAGATTATCCTGTCTAATGATATTATTGTAAAATTCTACGCATAAGGAAGTATTGATTGGGTGGGTGCAGAATACGAGATTGTCGAGTTGGTAGTGGTTTATGACGTTCATAGCTAGGGGACAGGATTGGGTGAAGAATAGCCTATTCAAGTAACTTGTCTTGATATGTTTATAGGTGGTACGAGAGAACTTATTGCACAATTCTAAATTGGGAAACCTAGGATCAGGACTAGGTTGAGTACCGGGTTCTGCCTGATTAGGTCGGCGTCTTCTAAGGAAGAATGTACACTTAAATAAAGTATGCATTTAACGAAAGTCTTAAAAAGAAATTAACTTAATTAAAATTTATACCGGGTTGCTCGGGGAGGCATTGTTGAGAGCTTGAGAGTGTTGCTAGATCTCTTGGAAGATAGAGAGTTGAGGAGAAGGAGATTTGGGTGTGAAGAGGAAAAGGGGAATGGGATCCCTTTTATAGGCAGATTTGGGCGCCCTTTATCGGGAGGGCGCCCTGTCTGTCGAGGGTGCCCTGCATGGGGAGGGCGCCCTGCGCAGGCTTGCACGTCGCTTTTTGGCAGCTTTCTGCCGTTTGAAGGACTGTGCGTAGGCGCCTTGCCTGACGAGGGCGCCTTGACCGGTCCTGCAGCTGCCTTTTGGCAGCTTTCTGTGATTAAAGGCCTGTGGGAGGGCGCCCTCCACGACGAGGGCGCCTTTCGTGCGTCTGTAGCTGCCATTTGGCAGCTTTTGACCAGTCTGGGGGCGCCCTAAAGCAATTGGGCGCCCTATGGGCTGTTTTGTCCCTAAAGGATTGATTTTGACCGGATTTGACCTAATTTTAAGTGTTTTGACCAAGGTTTGTCTGCTTTGACTGTAGTTTGACTTCTTTGACCATAGTTTGACTATGTTTATCATTGGTTATGATTAGGATTTAACTATAATACAGGGAATCATAGTTGAGTTTTAATTTTACTGTCTCACCCAAATCTAGGGTTTTCAATTACGTTAGCCTTATGGTTTTCGTGAGACAGGTTTTGATAGTTAAGTTTATTTTGAAAATTTTGAAAACAATTAAATTAATTTTGAAATTTTCGAAAAGATGTTTAAATCTACACTTAACTGAAATTTTGTGTTAGATTCGAATTTGACAAAAATTAATTTGAATTTGAATTTCAAAAGTTGACTTCCAGGTCTTGGCGAGGCACTAGGCCTTCTTTGGCCGAAGCCTTATGGGATCATCCACCCTTTCCTTGACAAAGTCTTTTAATGAAATTTCATTTTCAAAATTAATCTTTAAAAAATTTCTGGTCTAACTAGTTTGGATTTTGGATCGGTAGCTTCGGCTGGTTTCACCAGTCTAAAGAGACCAAGTAAACTTGATCTTATTAGAATTGATTTCCCCAACGTACTATCATCTCACCTCCACCCAATACTATGTTTCTAAGTTTCAGTTAAGTTTGTTTGGTCCTTAAACTAGCCTAAGTCTAAGCATGGTAAATTGCAGAAATTAAATAAACAAGCAAACAATCATATTGCAAAAAAAATTTATCTAATAATGAATATAGTTTTCAGTTTGGCTCCCCCTGGACTAAAGCCACGTTGATGGTTAGGCAAGATGTGAATCTTGTCCTTGGGGATCCAATACTGATTTGATCCAGTCAGTTTGTTCAGGCATAGTTTAGATACCCATGCCTGAATTTTACCTCTGGACTGATTCAGTACAGCAAGGTATGATCTTTGCCGAGATTTGGTTCTATAGCCCAATCCGGATCGATTTAGAACTGATTTCTGTTTTCCAAGGATCATGTCAAGACCTTTGGAACAAGATGTAAATCGTTCTAATGCTGATCTAAGATCCTTTACCTGAGTTTTCTGGGAGGAGTTTTCCTTTTCAAGTTTTTCAACTCGAGTAGGAGTTTCTTCCTGAACCTTCTCGGTAAAGGGTTTAGAGTCAGCTCCCTCTTTCAGGAGTTTTACTTCCTGTCGGAGGGATTCGACTCGAAGTTTGGCTTTTGCCAAATCTCGAGAAAGAAAAGAAATTAATTCAGTTAATTGCGATCTATTAAAACCTGTTACCTTAATTTCACCGTCTTCTGTAAAAGTTAGCTCGCTGTCGTCCTGTTCTGATTCTGACTCAGTTTCGACGTTTTCTGAGGCGGTCAGGGCTAGTAGGTTGGACTGGGGTGCCTCTTCTTTTTCTTCTGAGGAAGACTCGTCCCAGTTTGCTTGCAGTGCCTTCTTTTTTCTCGTCCTTTTTGTCTCCTTTAGTTTAGGGCACTCTGACTTGTAGTGGCCCTTTTTCTTGCACTCGTAGCAGGTCACATTAGGCTTGTTTGCGGGTTCAGCTGGTTCGTCCTTTCTTCGGCTGGTTCTCCGTGTGTTGGCTTGATTTTTCAATTTTTTGTAGTAACTTCGGGCCAATCGGACCAGCTCAGATTGATCTGCTTCTTCATCTTCTGCGTCTGAATCAGAGTTGAGCTCGGGTTCAGATTGAGGTTTCTTTTTTGTCGCTTTTCCAGTTTTTCCTACAAAAAAGGCAATACTCTTCTCGGCCATATTGCAGTTAGTCTGCTCATGAAGTTCTAACTCTGAAAATAATTCGTCTAATTTAATTTTGGAGAGATCCCTAGAGACCTTGTATGCATCTACCATAGATGCCCACAAGGTGTTTCTAGGGAAGGCGTTTAGAGCATACCTTATTAGGTCACGGTTTTCAACCTTGTGACCTATTGTGTGAAGATCGTTCATTACCTCTTGGATTCGTGCGTGGAGCTGGGCTGCTGTTTCGTTGTCCGCCATCTTGATAGTGTATAATTTGTTCAGGAGCAGATCCCTCTTGCTGATCCTGGTGTCTGAAGTCCCTTCATGCAGCTCGATCAGTTTTGTCCATAGCTCCTTTGCACTGTTAAAGGGGCCCACGCGGTTCAGCTCTTCCTTTGTCAGCTCGCATTGTAGGGTTTGTGTTGCTTTTGCGTCGGCTTCTATCTTTCGCTTTAGGGTGTTGTCCCACTCCGAGTAGTTTTGAGGTAGTCCTTCGGCGTTTTTGGGGATCTCCAGACCGGACTGGATGATGATCCACATGTCCACCTGAGTTTTCAGGTGGACCTCCATACGACTTTTCCAGTAAGAAAAGTCTTCTCCACTGAAAAGTGGAGGTCTGGCGGTGCTGAATCCCTCTTGCATAGCCATTTAAGCTGAAAAAGAAAACTACTAGAAAAATGTCCCAAGACTTGGTCTTGGATTAGTAGTGCGGGATAAGGGAAATAAAATATCGAGGGGTGTTGTACCAACCTCGATTAACGAAAGAAATTCGAACGAAAAAAATATTTAAAAATTCAAAAAAAATTTAAGAAAATCCGAAAAGAAATTTTCAAACTGGTGGTTGCACCAAGTTTGAACTTCCCGCTCTGATACCACTTGTTGGATCGTGAAAACCGATAGAGGGGGGTGAATATCGGAAATCGTTCTTTTTCGGAAAACTAAGAGTAAGTGCACAGCGGAAATAAAGCTAAGAGACACAGCACAAAGACACAGTGGTTTTTACTTGGTTCGGAGCCCGTGTCGACTCCTACTCCAAGGCCCACGGTCGTTGACCGTTTACTTTGGGCAATTCTATATCAGGCGCAAATAGTTTACAGAAAGTTATTACAGAATTTAGTACAGTAAACTTAAATAGCTCTTTTTACCGACGTCCGAGGAAGATCGACTTTTTCCGGAGCAGCAGGACGTCGTCGGCTCGAGTTGGGAGGATTCCGGGGTGAAGCGCGAGAGCAGAAGAGCGTGGAAGCTTTGTATCGAAGTTGTTGTTGAAGCTTGGGGTCGAGGGGTGCTATTTATAGCACCTAGGGCGCCCTGGACGTCGGGGGCGCCCTGCAACGTGTCAGCCGATCCGCACTTCGCTCGGTCAAGCTTTATCCCACCTAAATAGGGATGAGTTTTGACCTCTGGGGCGCCCTGGTCGCTGAGGGCGCCTTCATTGACGCGGTCTTCTCGGCTGGATAGAGTTGATCGGCCTTGCTGGCAAAGGCGCGAAGCGCCTTGGCACCTGAGGGCGCCCTGGGCGCTCAGGGCGCCCTGGCTACTGAGGGCGCCCTGGATGCAGAGGGTGCCCCGGCCAGTGGTTAGCCGAACTCCTTTTTGCCTTACTTGTTTCTTGTTCACCGTGGAGGCGCCCTAGACACTCAGGGCACCCTACTCAGCTGCTGCCTCACTCCTTTGAGGCTCTCTGAGCTGCAGATACACGTTCCTTTGGTCCTGCATCCAGGGTTAGTCCGAAAACAAAATAAAGCATTAATTTATACAGCCTTAGCTGTCTTGGTTCTGACTTTGGTCTCCAAAATGGAGCCCTAGGTCGAACCGACGCCTACTGTTCCCTCGACGGGGAACGCGTCCTCACCTACTCCTCTCGGGAGATTTTACCTGATGCCAACCGTTCCTCTGGTTGGACTTTTGCCTGACGGTCCTTTGTCAGGTCTTGGATGCCGAGCTGTCCTTCGCCCGGAGCCTAACATTCCTTCGCTAGGGCTTGGATACTGGCTGTCCTTCGCCAGTTGCCTAGCAGTCCTTCGCTAGGGCTTCAGTCCCAGGCTGTCCTTCGCCTGGAGCCTAGCAGTCCTTCGCTAGGGCTTGATACTGGCAGTCCTTCTCCAGTTGCCTAGCAATCCTTCGCTAGGGCTTTCTTTCCTGGCATTCCTTTGCCAGTGCCTAGCAGTCCTTCGCTAGGGCTTTTCCTGCACACTTGATTAACTTGTTAGAAAACAAGAAGGACTTAACTTTTGAGCTATGTTGCCATTATCAAAACACAGGTTTGACTTAGGTGCATTCTGCACCAACAATATATACCTGTCGCAAACACCGAAAAACGGGGTGACGTGGCAGGGGGAAATAGTAGCGACGGATGGTCAAATATCTGTCGCAAATTAATCAGGGTAGCGACAGATATGGTCAATGTTCGTCGCTAATATATCGTAATAGCGACGGATTCGTTCAAATTCCGTCGCTAATCGATCGTTATAGCGACGGAAAAGTCAATAATCCGTCGCTATTTGCCACGGATTTTTAAAAATGGCCGTCGCTAAACCTGGAAAATTTTGCCAGCAAAAATCTGTTTCTTCCACTTCCCATATATACATCAATAACATATACAAATATCCAAACAAATATCAAACAGAAATCTATATTTCAACATCCAAACATTCACAACAATCCAAACTTTCATTTCCAATCCAATCCAATCCAATCCAAACATTCATTTCCAAATGTATACATTGAGACTTTCAATTTGAATCCACTATTCAATCCAAAGTTTAATTTCCAAACGTATACAATCCAAACTTTGAAACAAGAGTAAACTTATACAATCCAAACTTTCTAATGGTTAATCCAAACCAAACAAGAGTAAATATCCAAATGTATATATCAAAAGAAAGTAAACATATGTTAAAGTAAATAAAAAGACTATATACATCAAAAATCAAAGTTTAGTAGAGAATCATTACGTACATGAATATCAGAGTGAATAATGGATGGAAAGGAAAAATATTCCTGCACAATAGAAGATAAAACAATAAGAAAGCAATCCAATAAAGAAAGAAATCTGAATTGATACTAATAAGAAATAACAAATGAAGTAAGCATATGTAATAGAAGATAACTCTAATAGAAGAAAATTAACAAATAGAAGATAACTCTAATAATATTAAATATGTAAATGAAAAATAACAAATAAGAAACAATAAAGGAATAATATCCAATATTCATACATTTCAAGCAAGAGAAGAAATCTAAATTCAACTATGGTAATGTGGAATCTGTAAACAAAAATGGAGTAATAAGCAAACAATCATTATGAATATAATAACTTAATACATTGTTACTGAAAAAAATTAGGGGAAAAATTGATCATACTACTATAATATCTCTACTCCTCTGTGGTATGCTCAGGATCCTCTGTCTCCTGAGACTCAAAACGAGGGGCGGGAGCGAGTGACATCTGTGTATCCTGAGACTCAAAACGAGGGGCGGGAAGGGCTGGCACCTGTGTCATCGGCGTCAAGGTCGATGCAAAAGCTTGCATGTGTCTTATTACCTCCTCAGTGTGTGCCTGGCGTGCCCGCAAATCTCTCAACTCAGCATCCCTCGCTGCGTCCCTCTGAGCCCACTCTGCATCCCTCTGAGCCCACTCTGCGCTCCTCTTAGCCCATTCTGCGTCCCTCCCGACACACGTCGACTCTATCGACGTTAGTCGAGTCCGCAGGGCTTCATTTTCCTCCCGTAAATGACGAACCTCACTAGAGATAGAGGAGGAGGATGGTGGACGCCCCATAACCCCTGGAGCTCTCATCTGATCATATGTAACCTTTGCCTGAGAGCCCAGGCCGTAGCAGGCGGTCTTCCTCTTCCCACCGACGACATCAAAATAAATCCGATTTACATCGTCGGTGGAAAGAGGTTGTGCATCCTCCCCCTCTGCAACAGGCTGAGACGCCTGTGCCTCAGCAACTCTAGTGGTCATTACTTCCTGTAAAATAAAATTTTAATTAGTCTATATAAAATGTCAAAACAAATAAAATATAATTAATATACTTACATTGATTGACAAAAGACCCATCTTTTTTCTTGTGGGTCTTGCTGAATAACTCCCAACTAGTGGGAGGTCTCTCTAGCTCAGCAGCCTGTAAACACAAAATATAATGTTTACACATATCCAAAAAAACATACTAAATGTCTTTAATAACCTAAATAAAAACTACTTACCAAATCACTGGCATGCTGGACAATGGAACGGGATCCAGCAGTGTGCTTCGTGGATCCCGTGCTAGGGCCAGCAAGCTCTGAATTGTGATTGGCTCGAGCAATTGCAGCATTCTCTTGCCAGTGCTGGGCATCCCAGACAGCCTGCCATGCTGCTCAAATCGTCTCAGGGACCTCTGTAGGCCTATCAGCCTTCTTTCTCCATTTGTAGACCATGTCCCTGTACAATTTAGAGCAGTAGGCATTCCACGTCCTCTTGAATTGCTCCTCTGCACACTCCTCCCAGGTATACCTTTTCTATATAAAAAAAAAATATGGTTAGTATGAAAAAAAGTTATAATATCAAATTAAATATACATCTAAACTACTTACTAAAAACTCCCCGTAATAGAATGTTTTCAAATCATTCTGAATGTAGCCCCATGTCGTCGAAGGTGACAGTCTTTCTTTAAATTTTTTAGAAATATAAGATGACATCTGATGCCCATCTGGTATGAAACTGTAGGAAAAAATAAAATATATTAGCAAATTCTGTAAGAAAATATATACGAAGAATAGGTATACCTGTCACCGACGACTGTAAGTCTAATTTGATGATCACGGGGTGCAGACATGGTACCTGATTATACACAAAATTTAGGCAGATAAGAAGAATAGGTAAAACAAAATTTAGTTAAACTCATAGTTAATACAAACATCATAGTTAACCTGACATATACAAACATCATAATACAAACATCTTAATACAAACATCATAGTTAACCTGACATATACATCTAACTCATCCTAATTTGATGGAACTAAATTAACATGCAAGTTTTCATCGCTTGAATCCGTTGATACATCGACCTCCTCACTGCTAGATATTTCACCATCATCAATTTCCTCATAAGAGACATTCTCATCTATAAGTAATTGAGATGCTGATTGTATTTCTGAATCAACGGAGTTGATTATAACTTCTTTTTGATAAGCATCGAAGTTTTGGATAGTGATCGTATTTGGCATTTCAATGGTTGACCTAGGCTTCATTTGACATACAGCAAGCCATTCACTAGGTCGTCTTCTCTTAGTTGGGTACTCCAGATAAAATACTTGACCAGCTTGCACCGCAAAAATGAAAGGTTCGAATTTGTTGAATCTTTTGCTTGAATTAACCTCAACTAAATTGTATAAAAGATGTTTCCTGGTGCCCGTCCTTGGAGTTGGATCATACCAAGAACACCTGAATAATACACATCTTTTGAAAGGTAACGCTGGGTATTCAACTTCGATAATTTCCTCTAGCTTGCCATAATAGTCAAATTCAGTATCATTGTTATTTGTTGATCCTTTGACACTGATGCCAGAATTATATGTTAGCATCCCTGAATCACGTTGGCCCACATGAAATCTGTAGTCATTCACGTAATAACCCGAGTACACTGTCACAGTATGAAGAGGTCCAAATGTGAGATTTTTAATTCTTTCGTCTTCTATATTTGAAATTCTGTCATCATTGACCTATAATAGTGGTGGTTGATCAAATTAGAGTAATAAGTAATTAAGAATTATTAACATAACTCACTTACATATATTTGAAACCAAAATGCAAATTCATCTTCTGTCTTTTGATCTACCTCATTTGCACTTATTGATGGATTTTGAATGTACAACTGTTGTTGGTATAACCTGACATATACGTTCATTTGATATCATACCAGAAATTTGATTATATTATGGAATATTAATTTCAATACAACAAGAGATAATACCTTAGGTATGATTTGACATCTGCACAGTTTAAGAGCATATATGTCCTGGCGGCATGATATTCTCTGTCATTTAACCGTCTAGATAGAGTTGAACCCATTGCTCTTCCAGGATACTTGAAAATAGAAAGAATGCTTGGGTCAACTGATGGAATGTCATCTTGATTGCGTGGACACTTTCGATGTCTGGTTTTCACATTTTCAGCAAAGTAATAGGAGCAAAATGAACTTACTTCTTCAACCAGATATGCATTACATATTGATCCCTCAACTCTTGCTTTATTACGCACATTATTTTTTAATTTTCTAAGAAACCTTTCAAAAGGATACATCCATCTGTATTGGACAGGACCACCAATCTGTGCCTCGCTAGGTAAATGAATAGGCAAATACTCCATTGAATCAAAAAAGCTTGGTGGAAATATTCGCTCAAGCTTACATAGTATTAAAGGAATCTCTGTCTGAAGGCGTAACATATCTGCTACCGTAACAACTCTGGAAGTCAGATTTCTGAAAAAAAGGCTTACTTCTGTAAGTGTTTGTCAAACATTATTAGAAAGTAATTCTTGGAAAGCTATTGGAATTAATCTTTGCATGAACACATGACAATCATGACTCTTCATTCCAACTATTTTAAATCTATTCGTATCCACACAACGAGACATATTAGAGGCATATCCATCTGGGAATTTATGTTTTTCAACCAAGAACACAATGCTTGCTTACTTTCTTTGTCCAATGTATAACAAGCCTTCGGATATTTACCTGTTGTTTCATTCTGATGCAACTCAGACCTGCTTACTAATTGTTTTAATTCTTCACGAGATTTTGTTGTATCTTTTGTTTTCCCAGGCACATTCAACACAGTATTAATGATGTTATCAAAGAAATTTTTCTCAATATGCATAACATCCAAATTGTGTCGAATGAGTAAATATTTCCAATATGGAAGCTCCCAAAAATACTTCTTTTTCTCCAACCACATTTGTTGACTCTAACAATAAATTTGTTGATATCATCTGAACCATCCTGATATACTGGTAGAAATCCATAACTATCAATTTCATTTAACACTTCTTCACCTGACATCCCAACTGGAGGTAGCTTCCTAACTACTTCATTCCTTTTGAAAATGTTTCTTACTTCTTCTGAACGGATGATCAAGAGGTAAAAAATTCCGATGATTATCAAACCAAGAAATCTTACCACTACAGGGCAAAGAAAATGCATCTGACTGACTCATACAATGTGGACATGCTAATTGTCCAGCTGTGCTCCATCCTGATAACATTGAGTAAGTAGGAAAATCACTAATAGTCCATAACAATGCTGCATTCATTAAAAAGTTTGACTTTGTAACAATGTCATACGTCTCTGAACCTATATTCCATAAATAATTCAGCTCAGCTATCAAAGGTTGCAAAAAAACATCTATGTGCCCTTTTGGATTTTGAGGACCTGGAATTAAAAAAGTAAGAAACATGAATTCATCTTTCATGCACATTCATGGTGGTAAGTTGTATGGTGTTAAGATAACATGCCACGATGAATATTGTTGTCCATAAGATAATTTAATCAAACCAAAAAATTCCTCACGGATAAATCCATTGTCTAACCTATTATACATCCATGTCTTGTTCGGATACATTGTATCTGAATTCAGATAAAACAATTTAATCAAACCACACATATTATGATCCATATTAAAATTTGATATTGATACTATACTAAAAAAAATAAATCTAATTAATCAAACATGATATAATTAATGAATCAATTATTCTAATTAATCATACAATTAATCAACAAATTAATCTCATTATTCAAACAATTAATCTAAAATTAATCAAACAAGATCTAATTAATGAATCAATTAATCTACTTAATCAACCAATTAATCATCTTAAAAATCTAATTAATCAAACAATTAATCTAAAATAAATAAAACATTTAATCAATTAATTACACAATTAATGATTTAACAAAGGAACTTATTATCTAAAATAATTAATTGATAATTTAACTAATTAATTAACTGATTAATTATTGAATTAATCTAATTAATTCAATTAATCCATTTAATTCAATTAACCCATTGCATTGGTGTTGGCCGCAGCAGGGGCCGCCGGCCGCAGCAGGCGGCGCGGGGACGCAGCAGGCGCCATGCGATCGCAGCAGGCGGGGCGCGGCCGAAGCAGGCGGCGCTCGGCCGCGCTGGCCCGCGACCGGCAGCAGGCGGCGCTTGCCCGCGTGAGGCCGCGCTTGCCCGCGCGAGGCCGTGGGAGGCCGCGCGTGGCCGCGGGAGACCGCGCGTGGCCGCGGGAGGCCGCGCCCGACCGCGGGAGGCCGCACGCGCCCGTGCCAAGTCGTGCCAAGCCGTCGCTGCACGGAGAAGACGTCGCCGCCGTGTAAGCACAAATAAACGAGAAAATACGGGAAATGTGGCTTAGCTCGCATACCTGGGATCGGAGGAGGGTTCGCCGGAGGAGAATCGCCAAGAGAGGAGATCGACCTAGTGTTCGCGTGGCCGCGGGGGAAGGGGGTCGTCGCCTTTTTTAAGTATTATTGGGACGGATTATGTTGTCTGTCGCGGATTAGCGACGGGTTTGACCAATGTCGTCGCTATATTGAGGGGTTTGACTTGCCGCGAAAAGCTAGCGACGGATAATATAAATTATCCGTCGCTATAGCGACGGACTTTGACCATGCCCGTCGCTATATTCAGGGGTTTGACTTGCGCGCAACTTTGGCGACGAATACTATATAAACGTCGCTAATAGCGACGGACTATTAAAAAAGTCCGTCGCAAATCCTTATTATTTTTGTAGTGTGGTTATTTCAGCTATATGCTTCCCTGATAGGAAAGGGAAAACCCACAGTACTAGTCTTAATGGTAATATATCATTTTAGGTCTGATCAATAAACATGATATTAGCTAGTTAAGGGTCACACGATTACACTTCTTTTGGGTTTAGACATAATGAGTGTATTATCATGTGCATTTTGCATGATTCTTTTTGAGAGTAAATGTGAATGGCATAATTGTGAAAGAAAGAACTGTGATTGCATTAATGTTTTTGTTTGACTTTACATGTTAGGGCAACCTTGTCATGCCTCCTGTAAACTGTATAAAAGAAAATTAGAAAACATGAGAAGTCCGCCTTTAATGCACGTTTGATATGATCCTCATGAGAAGTTCACCTAGTCACATACATGACCTTAGAAACTTATACAGTGATAAATGATCAGAAAAGGCAAGGTTGGTCTCACTCGTATTTTTTTATTTTTATGCTATTGTCGTTGTGAATTGTTGTTGAATTGCATTAAAATTATATGAATTTTGTTTTTACAGGTAAGAAATGATATCTTAGAAGATGCAGAAGCGAGAAAATTTGATCCAACTGTTGAGGCAATCGGCCCTGAGATGATCTAGAAGATCAAGGGGTTTTGATGTGTGTGGGCAATATAGTTAAGTTAGGATTTGTATTGAACTAATATGTGTACATGAGTGTGCAGGTGTACAGGTACACATGGACTTGGTTGATGTTTTCGGGTGAAGGATGGCATGGAGGCAAGCTGGAGGTTTGCGTGCACATCCGAGGGACCATTGGATAGCATGGACGATGAGCCGAGGGGCACGGACTTCGAGACGTACGTGAAGGGTGGCATGGAGGCAAGCTGGAGGCTTGCGTGCACATCTGAGGGATGAGGGCTGAAGATGAAGAGGGCGTGAAGGTAACACTCGAGGCTACTGGTGAAGAGTCAACTGGGTTGTAAGGGTCTGAGTATGAGTGTTTGTACTCAGGGGCTAAGCCGGGAGGGTTCAAGTGCGGAGAGACATATACTCGGGAGTGTAACCCTAGGCTTAGGTTTGGACCAGTCGACTGACCATGGGGCAATCGACTGGTGTCGGCTGGAACAGGCTGGCAGATTCGAACGTTGTACTGTAACGGTCGAATCTGAGTGGGACCAGTCGGGGCAGTCGACTGGTAGCGGCCTGAAATGATTCGAGCCCTATTTAAGGAGCTCGTTTCATGCTTTCGTTTCTTGACGAAACTCGCTTGGGTAAAGTGAGTTAGTAGTCTTTTGTGGCCAGATATTGTCAAAGTGATTGTGGCGAGGTTTCTCCACCCACAAGGAGCGACGAGGGCTAGCCGGAGGTTATCCGGGGAGTGATCCATCGACGGATTCTTGGATTAGTCACCCGTCCGAGGTGGATACCAAGTAAATCGGTTTGTTAGCATTGTCTATTATTGTTAGTTTTATTTTATTTGTATTTCCGCTGCGCTAACATTTTTGTAGAGAACAAAGTATACGAAAAACGCTATTCACCCCCCCTCTAGCGGACACAATTGATCTATCACCAACAATATAAGATATTTTAATATTCATATGTGTGATTCTCTATCTGTTGTGGATACTATTTAGTTGTAAACTTGGGTCAGAAGTTTATGGATTATAACTACATACTTTTTGGTTTAATTGTTGGTAGATTATGTATTTATTGATGACACATCTATGGTAATTCATGCTTTTTAGACAAATCTTGATGTTTAGATTGATTTTATAAGGTTTATTTGATATATAGTTCGAAGTGTGTTTGCCCAATATTTTTTTTTGTTGGAGGTTAAACTATAGCCTTTCAATTGAAAATACAATGGATTTTTTTGTTGTTTGCCTCAAACAAAAGACAACGATTTTTATTTATTGTCAAATTGTTGTTTACTTCACCTAAAGAAATCAGTTTAAATAGTTGTGAAATAGTTGTCTAAAGCACACAAAGACAATGGTTTAATACCACTGTTAAACTATTGTCAATTGTGCTAAAAGACAACAGTGAAAATCCGTTGTCACATTATCATCGTTGACTAGAATATATCGATTTTTAACTGTTGTCTTTAAGCATCCCTTTTAACAAAACGTCTTTTAACAACCGTTTTTTTCCTACGACAACAGTGAAAAATCGTTGTTAATAAGAGTTTTTCTTATAGTGCCTGCGTTGACTTTTTCGTCCTTCTTTCGCTTGAGTGATTTTTGCCCAACCAGAGTTAGACTCACCTGAACCCGACTCTGGCCTTCACCTCGAACGAACTTCCTTCCAACTTCTCATCCCTTGGATGTCGCGCGCATCCTTCTCTATCTACCGGTGTACTATTCCATAGACCTCCGCGTCTCTTAGATGTATCGAGTCCGTCGGCTCCCTTCCGGTGTCATCCTTCTCATCTGCTGCATCGTCTGTTCGACATCTGCGCTCCTAAGCTCTTACACACCCAGGGCCTAACTTGACTTGGTTGATCACATCAAAACTACCCGAGGTACTACAATCTCCTCTTTTTTTGATGTGCATTAATCCAAATTAAGTTAGGGTTAACACAAACAAGAAATAACAAATTGTTTATAAAAACATATAAATAAAATAATATAATTTACTGCAATAACTATGCAATTAAAATTAAACTTGGCATCCTATTACCCTCTCCTTTTGATTACATAAAAAAAAAAGTACTTGTAAAAAAACAAGAATAACAAACTCATCAAGGGGAAAAAACATAGTTTAGAAGTTTTTAAAAAATTTGATGAATTTTGAAATATTTTTTAAAAGTCGATTTGTAATTCCAAAAATTTTGATAATTTTTTTAAGTGTCTAAAATATAACATACAGATTTCAAAAAATTAGAATTATCAAAAAGAATTTTTGAAATATTTATAAATGTAAAAAATACAATCTTTATATAATACCTCATAAAATATTATTTAGCATTTAAAAAATTTTCAAAATTTTTGTCAAAGTGGATAATCAATGAACTCAGTAGTATAAAAATTTTTGGATTAAAATAAATTTTTTGAGCTCAAAAACAACGATTATTATCACAGAAATAATTTTCAACAAAAAATTATTTTAAAATTAGATATTTACCTAGAAAAAATTTGCTAATTTTTTAAATGGTCAAAATATAACCTTTAGATTTTGAAAAATCAAACTTTTCTAATAATTTTCTAATAATTTTTAAAATTAAAAGTCAATTTTCAAAAGTAAATTTATAAAAATTCATCGTATATTTTAAATAATTCTCAAAAAATTACAGTAAGTAGATGAAGACTTTGTGCATCATAAAAAATTTGAAAATGGATTATCTTCAAATATTACTTTTCTATTTGGATTTTCTAATAATCAAGAAATTCAAAGATAATTTATTCAATACAAAAAAATATTTAATAATTTAAAATTGATTTGGGAATCCAAAATAGATTTTTACCTATAGGATTAATCAGGAACATTAGTGGAATATAATTCTTAGGCACTTTTGTGATTTGGCTCCTATGATTCCTAATATACCAGTTAAGACCTAGTATATCTAAAATATTTTTGGGAGAAGAATTTAGGCATGCTGAATGAAGAGGATGCGAAGGCAACAGATCGAGGCTGCTGAATGAAGAGTCAACCAGGTCGTGAGGGTTCGAGTGCTGAGTGAATTGTACTCGGGAAATCCTAGGCACTACACCAAAATAGGTGTTTTGCGACAGTTCATTATGTGGTTCGCGGCGGTTTAAACTGCCGCTGTTAACCATTTGCGGCGGTTCTGAAACTGCCGCTATCCGTAGTGTCGGCAGCCATTTTGCGACGGTTTTGAGCAACCGTTGGTACAACCGCCGTAAATTATTTTGCGGCGGTTTGGGTGGCAATTAAACCGCCGCAAATCACTTGACTAAAAAGTCATGCTAAAAGTTTAACAACGGTTTGGAAACCGCCGCAAATGGTGAATGGTGATAGTTAATAGCGGCGGTTTCAAACCGCCGCAAATAGTTAATACTGGCGATTTGTGTAGCAATTTGAGCAACTACTGGAACCGCCGCCGCGAGTTATTTTGCGATGGTTTTGGTGGTGATTGAACTGCCGTAAATCACAATTAAGAAACCGCCGTTAAAATTATTGCGACGCTTTATGAAACCGCCGTTATTAGTTAACATTATGCTCAACCAATTTGTGTGCAATTTGAAATCGTCACAACTAATTGAATTCAAAAGGTATTAAGAACAAACAAATGTATCAAATGCAAGTTTATCTTGCTAATGTCTAAGCAAATACAAATCCTTAACATAAAAAAATCTTAACAACAGTAGACCTGTAATCTAAAGAAAAAAAGACTAAGTGTTAGAAGATGATGATGATCCTTCATTTTGGGGTTCATGACTAGCCTCGAAAGAACGCCTTGCTTCTAATGGTGAGTCTGTCTGTTACCTGAAATTAGATAAAACGTCAATATTAGAAGTTTGATCATGTAAAAGATGTTATAAAAATAAAGATGTTATATGAGACAGAACTTAATTGCAAGAAAAGACATATTGCTATCAATACATCAAATTATAGATTAGACATAAGAAAACAGAAACATATTACTTAAGGAGTTATAAATGAGAAATTTATTACTCGAAGGCCTCGGGCTAAATCTGTGAACCAGTAACTTGAAACATGGAGTGAAGTAGCATTAGCAGTAATAATTAGCATAGGATAATCAAGTAATTATGGGTCGCTATAAAAACAACAACCATTAAGTAAATTTATAGTGGGAGCCAAGAGCATTGAAGTCAATAGAAACTATACATGATTGGCCTGTAAACCAGTGGGAAATTGACCTCCTTGTTGACTCATAATAAAGGTCATTTGATTTTGCAACAATTTTAACTGTAGCTTCAAGCTCTCGTGTTCAGCTCTTGATGGACCATCAGATTGAACCGAGCCTCTCGAGCGAGATGATGACCCAAGTTGGGATGGACAGACACCAAATCTCATGCCTCGAACAGATCCCGGGTGCTCTTTCCCAAAGACTTTCACAAATGCTTCATTTGCAGAAGATCCTTGACTAATCTCCTTTTCTAAATCTTCCTATCGACATTAAATGAAAACTATGAAGTCTAAGCATAAATTACATATTTAGAAACAATATAAACACTCAAAATATCCAAAATATATTTAAAACTTACATTCTTTTTTTGGCCTCATCATTGACAAAAGATCAATCTTTCTTTGTGTGAGCAACAAGATACATTTCCCCTTTACTATATTTTCTGCTTGTTTGAGTTTCCTTACATTGTGCGATAACATTAATTAGATCTAAAACCCACCAAATCATTTTGCTACAATTAACAATATCAACAATAAGAGAATAAAATATATGTACCAGTTCGTGTTGTTTTCTGGCGAGTGTCTTTGACCCAAGAGTGTGAGGACTTGTTTGCCACTTTCTATTAGCGATATTTTTTTCACTCAATGCCTGCACATTAATATAGACGTAGATTAACAAATTAATGGACATAACTAAGAGTTGATTACCAATAATATTAAAAAATATGGGAATAATGTCATTATATTATTGTACTACCTTTCCTTCAGCACTTAATTTATATTCCAAAAAGGCTGCCCAATGCTCTTTAGGAATCCCATTAGGGTGCAAGTTGACATTTTCTTCCCATCTACGCTCTGGTTGATAATGACTTTGAAATACTCTGCATTTGGTATCTCTCCATTTTTTTGAAAGACTTCCAATGATATACTTCTTTTGGTGATCATCATCCACAATAAATTTTTCCTTCAAATCAAACACAAAATTATTATCAAACCCCTAACCCCTTGTTCATAGTCAACTGAATTCCGCAGCTTAGTTATCCACGGCTTATCCATTTTATTGTTGTTAGAATCGTCCTATTGAATTCAAAAAAAAAAATTATTCAATAGAATACTTGTATATAAACTATTACTACTTTGATAAGAATAGGTATTGGTGAATCTTATAAAAGGAGATTATAACAAAAAAACATACAATCTAACACTTATATGAACAAACCAAAAGATCAACCTCCCCAACTCCAAACACTATAAATTTTAAAAATGCATATAAAGAACTCAAAATTGTGTCAAGACAATTGAAAAAAAAGTTACATTATTAATAAGTTACCATGAATTCAATCTAATGAAGTGGATAAAACTAGCTCTAATTGGTGAAATATTTTAAGAATTTCAGAGTTGTCTCTCTTGGTGTTTGTAGGATGCTCATGAGTTTTTGAATTTTTTGCTCAATGAACTTGCTGGCATTCTGGAAAAAGAGTGCAATAATGCAAAGTCTTCTCCTAAAGGCTTATCTTCGTTAGATAAAGTTGCAAATGGTTCAAACAATTCTCTAGCAAATGGTGAAAAAAAGAACCCATTGTTGCATTGGTACATAAAAATTTTCAGGTAAGTCAAGTCATCATATATATTTCTCTGATAATAGTATATACATGTCACAACCAACCCCTTTATTGTCATCAACATTTCCTCTTTTTACTCAGGGTATTTTAACGGATGAAACAAGATTCCTACGGTGTAAAACTCTTACTGCAAGAGATGAGACATTGTTTGACTTAAGCCTCCACATCGAACAAGATGGCGAGGGTTTGTGAGGAAGAAGATAGGGTAAGAGGAAGAGAGGGATACCTGCTATGGAGGATGGCGATGGTGTGTGTGAGCCGAAACCGCGAGATGGCGAGGGTTTGTGAGGAAGCATGACGGCGAAGACCGCGTGATGGCGAGACCGCGAGATGGCGACGGCGAACGATGAATGACGAACGGTGACGGAGAACGGTGAATGGCGAATCATGAAGGCGAGCACAAATGTTTTGGTGAGGGCGAGCGTGCTCTCGTTTTGGTGAGGAAGCGGTGAGGAAGCGACGGTATTTAGGGCAAATAATTAGTACGCTTTGGTAAGGAAGCGGTGAGGATGCGGTGTTTTGGTGAGGAAGTGAGCGGGCTCTCATTTTGGTTAGGCCGCTAACTTTTTTTAGGGCAAATAATTAATTAGTGCGCTTCCAAATCTATCACCTGTCAATACTTTTTAATTTTTTTCATTTTAAAAAATAAGAGTGAAAATAAAGAATTATAATTAGAATTAACTATGATGCTAAAAAATAAAAAAATCTAATTTGCCAAAAAAAAATAAATTTCTAGAATGATAAAGATTAAGAGTTTATAAATTTTTGAGTAATCAATCGATAGAAAAATTAATTATTTAATCATTTAAGTATTTTATCAGTTTATTAAATATTAATAGTTAATAATATATATTAGTATATTTTTTATAAAATTAGACCGCCGCATAAACCGCCACTCGACTACAATAAATTAGCGGCGGTTAACAAAAAAACTGCTGCTAAATTCTATTATTTTGCGGTGGTTGCCAAACCGCCGCAAATACCGTCGCGAAATTACCTTTTTGGTGTAGTGAGGGTTTGAGTGTTGAGGGAAATATACTCGGGGAAGGGAAACCTTAGGTGTAGAAGTGGATCAGTCGACTGGTGTCAGGGCAGTCGACTGGTGTATACCACAGAAAGATCCGTCGACTGGTAATGGACCAGTCGACTGGTGGTTAGTCGACTGCCCCTGGATCAGTCGACTGGTGGTGGCTGGAAATTCGAACGTTGGGCTTACAACGGTCGAATTTAGATGGGACTAGTTGACTAGTAGCAGTTTTCTCAGCCTTGAGCACTATTTAAAAGGGCTCAGTTTTGGCTGAGGCTTCTTGACGAAATGAGCTTGGTTAAAGCTCATTAGTAGTCTTTGTGCTCAGAAGTGTTGTCCGGGTTGTGGCGAGGTTTCTCCTCCCATAAGGAGCTACACGAGCTAGCCGGAAGTCTTCTGGGGAGTCATCCACCGATGGATCGGGATCGTCCACCTTACGGACAGTCGTGGAGTACGTAAATAGGTGTGTCGTCTTAGTTGTTAGCTTATGTTATTTGTTATTCCGCTTGCGCACTAACAACGTGTAGAAAGACGAAATCAAAAAGTTGCTATTCACCACCCTCTAGCACACGGTAAGATCATAACAAGTGGTATCAGAGCGAAGGTTCGCTCATCCACGGACTAAACGTCGGGAGAGCAAAAAGCTAGAGGAAGATGGAATCGGAAGGCCCGCTAGGATGGGATATTCGGATCCCACCTCCATATGATCGAGATGACTTCGAATATTGGAGGAAGCGGTTGGAGACGTGATCCAAATGGATTGGGATCATTGGACCGTATTGGAAGTTCCATTTGAAGCTCCAACAGACAAGAAAGGAAAACGTCTTCGATCTCGATATTGGACCAAGAGTCAAACGGAAGAAGCGGAGCCGGATAAGGAGGTAACTAGAATTATATTAAATTTATTACCTTCATATATTGTGTCAAATGTAGGAGAATACAAGAATGCATATGAGCTATGGAGAACGGTGATAACACTACATGAAAATTTGACACAAGGACAAGGAGAAGAAGAGTCCAAGGAAAAGGGGTCATTGGTCCAAGAGAAGGAGAAAGACAAATCGGAAGTTGAGTCAAGTTCAACATCCGAAGAGGAGAAGAAAGTTGAATCGTCCACATCTTCAAGTAAGGAAGAAATAGAAGAAGTCTCTACTTCAAGAATTGAGTGGGAGGAGAGACCATTGATGGACTCGAACTATAGGTGTCACGACTGTGGGTCTCAAAATTTTGATATTTGTAAAGCTGGAAACCCTTTTTGCTAGCAAAGATGAAAATGTAGTAAAGGGGCCACAGGTCGTATTTTTCTTAGGGCTAGTTGAGGTTGTTTGATTCGAGCTCGAGTTTATGTGTCGTCGAATATTTTTTTTGGGTTTCAAATAAGATTTGGGTTTGGTTTGCAATCAGAAATGAAAACACAATGAAAAGAAGAGAAACTTAACTAAACGAATTCAAACTAGATAGTATCAACCACGGAAATCAACTAATGGAAACTTAATGAACCAATGCAACTTAGCCGAAGTTGTAAAACAGATCTGATATCAAATGCAATAGTATATTACAACCTAAGTCCAACTTTAAGAACTATCACTCAAAATAAACCAAATGTTAAGCAATTGAATAAAGCAGTGCTGAAATTCGATTGAAACTAAAGCAGAAATTCACTTGATACAACTTGCCGAAATGATACTAATTCTTGCAGGAATGAAAGTTACAACTCAGAAACGATTTGAATGAAAATGGAACTGATATCAAGGGCAGGAGTACACTAAGAATTGAGTTAAGCTTGGTACCAATTAGTGCTGAATTCTTCACTTGATACGAAGTGCAGAAATGACACAAGTTTAATATGCAGAGAAGGAAAACTGCTGAGCCGAAAATTATACTAACTGCAAAACCTTAAACTGATGTAAAGCAAATGAATTTGAAGCAACAAATCAACTGCAGAATTCAGAAGCAATGGAATGCAGAAACAAATGAATGTGAAACAAAAATTCAGAGCCCAATTGATACGCAGAGATGAATCAATGCAGAAATAAAATGCAGAAAGGCAGAACCTGAACTCAGAAATGCAACTACAAATCAGAAACAGAACAAGCAAATTAACTGAATTCGAGAGCACAAATCTAACTTCAGAAGAGATTCAAATGAGCTAATACTTCACTTGATACCAACTCAGCCACTACAAACTGTAAATTGCAGAAATGAAACTGACTTTCAGATATTGAAACCTATTTGCAACAAAACTAATGCGCAGAATTTGATGCCAAATGCTATGGAAATGAAACAACTACAATGTAAATTCAAAAGAAAACCAATGTTTGTTGATTTTCAATTCAGAAACTATAAGTTGACATTCAGAACATAAACTGATACGCAGGTAATCAAAACTGATACGAGACAAGCTAAGCAAAAATTGCGGAAATGAAACTAATGCGAAGCAAACTAAAATTAATTGCAATTGCTCACTAACAAACAACCTATCTAATGAACTTGCAACATTGAAAAACTAATAAATGCAGAACCGATTAAGAACAACTGAATTCACTGATACAAGTTCAGAAATGGAAATGGCACGCTGGAATTAAAATTACTGCTAAGAATAGAAATTCACTAAGTAAACTAGCATCAATCTCTTCCCTTAGCTCAAGAACTCCATGCCGTCACACAAGAGTGAGCCTCGAACCCGCAAGCTCAACAAATCGCTGGAAACTGTCTCTGCGAATCAAATCAAGCTCAAACCCTGCTCAATTTGAAAAATCCCATTCGATCTCCTCAATCCAGCTGTGTCTGATTGCGCTGATGGCTTGGGGATTATCCGAGCATCCAGGGAACCCCTCCAGATGGCTCAGATGGATGGACATGGCACACAACCGAGACCAAGGCACTCAAATGGCAGAACTGATGAAACTCACTCAGCTCTGTTCTTGGTCATAATTCGAGCTAGAAACTTCACGGAAACACCTTCCCAATGATCTAGAACTTGATCTAAGCTTGAGATTGATGTGGTCACGCCTTCGGATGAAGGAAATTGCTGAAGAAAACGAAGAAGGAAGAAACGAAGGAGACGCTGCGGCGAAGACGCGACGAGCTGTAACCTGTGGAGAATTGAGTTTAAATACTTAGCAATGGACAACCCAGATTTCCTTAACTCCATCCAACGGTAGGATCTAGTCCGATCTGAACCAAAACTTGATGATGTTGATCAAGGGACAGGATTTGCCTCCCAGTAGCTCGGATCTTCCAGATTTGCAACGGATGGCTCAGATCTACCCGATCTTTGAATGGACAGTCTAGATCCTTCTTAGCTTGATCCAACGGCTAAATGATCTCTGATTTGGATGAAAATTTCAGATCTTGATCCAAGTGCTTGATTAACCTTAACCCCAGCTCGGATTGCCTCAAAGGTTCTCAGATGGCTCAGATCTAGCCATTTTTGAATCGGACGACCCATATTAGTCGGATGCTTGATCACTCGATCCGGGTCCACTTCTGACTCAAGTTCGACCCAGCATGACCTAGGTCCATGATTCTCCCAAGCCTATAAAAATAGATCAACAATTTAGTAGCAAAATAATTCCAATGTATCAAGATTTACAATAAAGCCCAAAATAGAATAGATTCATGGAACCTAGGATAAATTCAATATTAAACAAGTAAAATATGGGTCAAACTTGGATTTTAGCATCTAAAATGATCAACAAAATGATACCTATCAACTCCCCCACACTTAAGCTTGAGCGTCTCGCGAAAACTACTAAGTATGTATCCCTTAGACTCTTTCCAAGGAAAATTTGAAGCAAGTGAAAAGAAATTACCTAAGGTTGTCAATTCTCAAAAATCTAAACTCTATGGATTAGTATCTCGTCCTTAAATCAACAGCTTAGCATTTTCATCCTTCATGATTCATTGAGATGAATTTAACTCACTAGCCTTTCAAGGAAAGTTTTTGGTGGCTCTCTTCCTAAGTTCTAAGTACATGATGAAAGTGGAGCTCACTCAAACACACATGCTTTTTGCACTACCATAGGCTTTCTTGTTATCTACTCTCCACCATTATTCATGATTAGGATCTACATCTACAAAAACAAGTGAAAAACATGGAAAATGGTAAAAATGAAATGAAAGCCAAGAAAATAGAAAAATTGATGAAGTGGGAGACTTGTTTGCTCAAGAATATTTCCAATGCACTTTGCCCTCTTTATAATCCTCTAGTGAAATCAGATTTGTGTGGTGTTGATTCGGATGAAAAAGACTTCATTGACTTCATTGTGCCAATTTTGCTATTGCGTGCCAACCTTGCTTCTTCCTTCTTTTTTTTTTCTTTTTTTTCTTCAAACTGTTTTCTCTTCTTTTTTTTTCTGCTCTCAAATCTTCAAATGGAGCACTTCGGGTCAGAGTTTGTATCAGAGAACTTGAGACATCAAGTAACAATTAGGGAATCACTCTTGATACATATCCTGTTCAAATTGGCACATTTCTATCACTTCTCATTTTTTTCTATTTTTTTTCTGTTTCAGATTCCAACTCCACGGCATTAATTTCAGACTCAAGAATCTCTAAGTTCTTCATCCTTGCAATTCTCTTAACAGTAGCTAGCATCAACTAGTAGTGGGTAATTTAAAACTTCACTTGAGTCCACGGCACTGCATTTCTTTCCATATTGCTTTTTTTCTTCCTCATAACTGAATTTGTTTCAGCTCTTTTCTCTATTCCATCTATAGACTGTCGACTTCATCCACTTGTGCCAGATTCAATGCTCCAAGACCTCTAAATTCACAGCAGTTACATCACTTAATAGTGGAGAAGTTCTGCTCAGCAAGTTGAGTTCCAGCTATTTCGGATTCCAGCTTCACTGCAATTTTCTTTTCTTTCTCTGTTCTGTTCTAAAACATCCAAGCAGCCAATCTTTTTCTGTATTCTGATCAGCTGTGATGTACTCAACACTTTTTGATACATTTATATACTTGATGCCTTGATTCATAGCCTCGGAAACCCAATTTTAGTTGCAAGTTGGTACAAAACTGCCTTCATAGCATTTCTACTGATTTTTTTTCCCTTTTCTTCTTCAGCTCGAATGCAGAAACTGACAACAGCTCTTCAACAAATGTTTTAGCACTTTGCAGCTTCACACGTGTAAAGTTTCATTTGAGCTTAAGACTTGGCACGATTTGCTTGCAACTCCCAAAAATTCAGTTTCTTCTTCTTTTTTTTTTTTTTCATAGCTGAATTTTGCAGCTTCCTTTTCTTTTGTTTTCCTTCTCTTCCTCACATTCGATAAGTTGGAGGAGATATCCATTGCAATCTGGTGCCACTAAATTAGTATGCTCTTCTTGGAATTCCATTTCTTGATACTCTACTTGACCTCTTCCTTTCCACTTTGGCATAGATTTTTGCCATTTGCGTGCCACTTGGACTTTGGCACAAAAATTTTTCTTCTTCAACCGAATTAAGCTTGGCACAAAATTGCTTGGATCTTCAAATTATAATCAAGAATCTAGATCTCCAATTGTTTCCATCCTTAACCACTTCTTCTTGCTCATTCTTGACACCAAACTCAACTCCACTTGGCAACTTTTGGCTTCAACTTGAATTGAAATGAATCTTTGATACAAAATAATTCCAAAACTCTAGCCACCTCCCCCACACTTGATCTTTTGTCCGTCTCGGGCAAAGTAGCATCAAGAAACATCCCAAACAAACAAGTCCATAGAAAAGTATGGTTAAGAGTAGGAATTAAGGAAAGAAAAATAGAATAAACATGATTATTGCCAAAAATTGATATGGAAAGGTAAACAAATTGATTAGCTTCTATAGATGTGATCCAATCATTGAAATATGGTTTTGAAAGAACCTAAGCAAGTTCTAGAGTACAATCACATATGTGTGTCACAAAAATAAGGCTAATTCTCACTAGGTGCAAATAATTCATCTCAAGTCATCAATTTAGAATCTAAAGCCAAGTAGTACTCAAGCATCCAAGATTTCATTCATTAGCTCAAACCTTAAGTTTTAACAATCGAATTTAATTTATTTTCAAGAGATTCTAAAATGACATAAAGATAACTTATAGGGATACATTTATTCCTATTCATTAGGAAAAAGTGCTAAAAGAAATAACATGGTATTTACAATGTCCATTTATTCATACACTACTTAAGCATTATTAACAAGAACTCATCTTAAAAGAAAATTTTACTTCCAGAAATCATAAAAGTGAAAAATGCAATGAAAGAAAATGCAAGAAAGAACAAACTCTGCTTTATTTCTGGCAGTCAGAGTCTATCAAGAAATAACCTCCATCGTGGTAGTGGAGGAGTATAGGTAGTTGAGAGAGCTGCCTTCATTTGATCAATTTCATGGTACAGGGCTCCCCCACACTTGAACTTTATAGAAAAATGTTCAGGTGGACGAAGGCGATTAAGGTACAATATCCATTTTAGGGGTGGAGCGCTATGAGTCAAAGCAAAATTAACTCCTCCCTCTTGATGCTTCTTGAAAATCCTTCTAGGAGGTTGGAGACTGTTTAGATGGAGCACCCACTCCAGAAGTCTTCTGGACCCTGCAAAACCATGTAATACCTCTCTCATGCGTGCAGGGTAATATAGAAGTGTAATATGTTGGATCGAGAAAACCGATAGAGGGGGGGTGAATATCGGAAATCATTTTTCGGAAACACTTAGAGCAAGTACGTAGCGAAAATTAATAAAAACAAAATCACACAGAGACACGGTCGATTTTACTTAGTTCGGAGCCTGGGTCGACTCCTACTCCAAGGCCCACGGTCGTTGACCGTTTCCTTTGGGCAATTCTATATGAGGCGCAAATAGTTTACAAAAAGATTATTACAGAATTCAGTACAGTAAACTTAAATAGCTCTTTTACCGACGTCCAAGGTAGATCAACTTTTTCGGAGCAGCAGGACGTCGTCGGCTCAAGTTGGAAGGATTCCGGGGCGAAGCGCGAGAGCAGAAGAGCGTAGAAGCGTTGATTGGAAGTTGTTATGAAGCTTGGGGTCGAGGGCCCTTTATATAGGGCCTGGGGGCGCCCGGGACGTCGGGGGCGCCCCCCCACGTGGCAGTTGATCCACACAATGCTCGGTCAACATCTGATCCCTTTACCTTCGGGATCAGGTTTGACCGGGGCGCCCGGAGCGCTCGGGGCGCCCGGATTGACCGGGTCAAACTTCTATCTTCTGGCTTCGCGAGGGTGTGCTTCGGTAGCTGGCCCTGGGGGCGCCCGCAGCGCAGGGGCCTCCCGGGAGCAGCGGGGCGCCCGGGAGCACGGGGGCGCCCGGGAGTTGAACTGTCGAAGCTGTCTTTGCTTTGTTGTGTTTTGTGTTTACCTTGGGGGCGCCCGGGACACTCCGGGCGCCCTGGTCAGCTATTGCCTCATTCCTTTGAGGCTCTCTAAGCTGCAGATACACGTTCCTTCGGTCCTGCATCCAGGGTTAGTCCAAAACACAATAAAACAATAAATTATTATTTTATACAATCTTAGTTGTCTTGGTTCTGACTTTGGGCCTCCAAAATGGAACCCTAGGTCGAACCGATGCTTACTGTTCCCTCTACGGGGAACGCGTCCTCACCTACTCCTCTCGGGAGAGTGTACCTGATGCCAACCGCTCCTTTGGTTGGACTTTTGCCTGGCGGTCCTTTGCCAGGTCTTGGATGCCGAGCTGTCCTTCGCCCGGTGCCTAACATTCCTTCGCTAGGGCTTCAGTCCCAAGCTATCCTTCACCTGGCGCATAGCAGTCCTTCGCCAGGGCTTTTCATTCTGGCATTCCTTCGCCAGTGCCTAGCAGTCCTTCGCTAGGGCTTTTCATTCTGGCATTCCTTCGCCAGTGCCTAGCAGTCCTTTTGCTAGGGATTTTTACTCTGCACACTCAAGTGACATGTTAGATGACAAGTAAGACTTAACTTTTGAACCCTGTTGCCATTATCAAAACACAGGTTTGACTTTGGTGCTTTCTGCACCAACAATCTCCCCCTTTTTGATTTATGGCAACCCTAGTTCAAAAAGTTAAGTTTAATCAAAAGCATAGAAATCCCTCCCCCTGGAGAGAATCTCCCCCTAGATTTTTCAAAAATTCGTGGGGTTAAGAAAAACATTACTTAGAATGATTTTATACTTTGAAAACTTAATTTTTAGATACTTTTGAACAATTTTTGATAACTTAAGTTTTAAAGGTACATAGTGGAATTTTTGAAAGCATGAGTTTAGAGTACTTAACAAAAATTTGAAACTTTAAGTTTAAAGTACTCAATAGTTTGAAAACTTTTAAGTTAAGTACTTGGAAAACTTAAGCACTTAGTAAACTTTTGAAATAATTTAAGTACTTAGTAAATTAAGTTTTAAGTACTTATGGAAGTTTTGAAAAACTTAAGCTTAAGGTACTTATTGGAAGTTTTGAAAAACTTAAGCTTAAAGTTATGGAAGTTTTGAAAAACTTAAGCTTAAAGTTATGGAAGTTTTGAAAGACTTAAGCTTAAAGTTATTTAGTAGGATTTTCTTAAAACAAAAAACTTAAGTATTTCTTGAAAGGTTTTGAAAAGCTTTGAAAAATAGCTAACTTTTTGAACAAAAATTTGAGAGTTAAAAAAAAATTGAATTTGAAAAAATTTGAACTCTCTTCTTTCCTATCTCTCCCCCTTTGCCATATATCAAAAACAGATAGACATTGCAGAAATTAAATTGCATAAAAGAAATGACTTAAAAAAATGATTTTGTTGTACTGAACCAAGACTTAGACCAAATCAGTTAATTTTCTCTTGTAGGGACCTGTCTAACCCATTTAACTACTTACTAACTGTTATAAGCAGTAGTTTTCGCTAGAGTTAGTCAAGTTAAGTGTTTCTGTTCAAGTTAGATTTTCTAAACTTGACACTTAACTGGATTGCTGTAAAAGTTGTATTTAGTGCCCCAATTACTGCAGATGCACTGACTTAAAGCATCTTGAATTAAGGCAAAGACCTAAGCATCTCAACCCTTTCTAGGTTATCAATCAAAAGTACCCTAAGGTGCTTGTGAGATGCTGGCTTCTAAATCTATAGGTGCATGCAGTTCTAGGGTTAGGGCCTAGGCTAAGTCCATTTGCGAAAAAGACCCTAGTTTTGAAAGGGGGTAGTTTTGAAATAAAACTAAGTCGAAAAAAAAATAAAAGAATTTATTTTTTAAAACTTTTTCAAAATTAAGTAAGAGCTGATTTTGAAAGCATTTTGAAAGAATTGATTTAAATTGAAAAAAAAACCAATAATGAGCTAAATCTATTCTACTAAGCACAATCTTAACTGCCTTCTTAGTGAGCTGAACTCAGACTCAGGTAATGGTTTTGTGAATATATCAGCTAAGTTGGATTTTGAGTCTATATGGTTAAGTATTATCTCACCCCTGGCTATATGGTCTCTTACGAAGTGATGTTTAACTTCTATATGTTTTGTTCTGGAATGTTGGATTGGGTCCTTAGTTAGATTGATTGAACTTATATTGTCAATAAATACCTGAGTTTGGGTGTAGTTGAGCTGGAAGTCCTTAAGAGTGTGCATCATCCATAGAAGTTGTGCTACACAATCTCCTAGGGCTACATACTCAGCTTCAGTTGTGGACAGAGCTACACAGTGTTGTTTTCTGCTGCACCAACTTACTAGACTATTTCCTAACAGTTGGCAGCTTCCACTTGTGCTCTTTCTATCTAATTTACAACCAGCATAGTCAGAATTCGAGTATCCTGACAAATTGAAGGTTGAGGTTCTAGGATACCAAATCCCTACATTTAGGGTGCCCTTTACATATCTTAGTATTCTTTTTAGGGCTGCTAAGTATGTTTCCTTAGCACAGGTTTAGTATCTAGCACACATCCCTACAGCAAAAAGAATGTCAGGTCTGCTGGCTGTAAGGTACAGTAGACTACCTATCATACTTCTATACAGTTTGAGGTCTACTGGCTTACCATCAGGGTCACTATCTATTTTTACATTAGTTGCCATGGGGGTATTTATGCTTTTAGAGTTATCCATTTTAAATTTCTTTATTAACTCTTTAGCATATTTGGATTGATGGACGTAGTTACCATCTCTAGTTTGTTTGATTTGTAGTCCTAGGAAAAAGGTAAGCTCACCAACCAAGCTCATTTCAAATTCATTTTCCATTATCTTTACAAATTCTTTTAGGAAGTTTGTGTTGGTGGATCCAAAGATTATGTCATCTACGTAAATTTGGGCAATAAATATATCTTTTCCTAGGGTTTTAATAAATAATGTTGAGTCAATTTGTCCTTGTTTAAATTCTTTAGAGGTTAAGTAAGTTGATAAACGTTCATACCAGGCCCTAGGTGCTTGTTTTAACCCATATAGTGCTTTAGTTAATTTGTAAACGTGGTCAGGTTTGTCTAAGTCCTCAAACCCGGGGGGTTGTCCTACGTAAACTTCTTCTTTAAGGAAACCATTTAGGAAGGCTGACTTTACATCCATTTGGTATAGCTTAAATCCTTTATGGGATGCAAAGGCTAGCAACATTCTAATGGACTCAAATCTAGCTACTGGGGCATATGTTTCATCGTAATCTAATCCCTCTACTTGACTGAATTCCTTGGCTACTAAGCGGGCTTTGTTTCTAACTATTTCTCCTTGATCGTTTAGCTTATTCCTAAAGACCCACTTAGTGTCTATGATGGTTTTGCCTTCAGGTTTAGGCACTAGTTCCCAGACTTGGTTTCTCTCAAATTGGGCTAATTCTTCCTGCATAGCTATGATCTAGTCAGGGTCAGGTAGGGCTTCATCTATAGTTTTGGGTTCTATTTTTGATATCATAGCTATTTGACTAAGGTTTCTATAGGAGGATCTAGTCCTGACTCCTAGAGTTGGATCACCCACAATTTGATCGGTTGGGTGACTAAGTCTGGGTTTCTTGGTTCTCCTAGAACTTGGTTCAGCCTCAAGTCCGGCTGGTCTGTTTGGTTCATTGTTCGATTCAGCTCTTTGGGCTGGTTCATTTGTTGGTTCAATTGACTCATTAATTGGTTCAATAATTAGTTCGTTTAAGGATTCAATTAAGGGTTCACTAGTTTGTTCATTATTTTCTTGATCAGAATTTGATGAAGTTAGGTTTGGATTATCAGATGTTGGGTTGACTTCTTCATCAAATATTAGGTTAGTTGTTTCTTCAATTTTCTTAGTTTGTTTGTTGTAAACTTTATAGGCTCTACTTGTGGTTGAGTATCCTAGGAAGATACATAGGATTGATTTGGATTGAAATTTCCCTAAGTAGTCTTTGGTGTTTAGGATATGAACTTTGCATCCAAAGACCCTTAGGTAGTGTAGATTTGGGAGCCTATGGTAGTACAGTTCATAGGGTGTTTTGTTGTGTCGCTTGTTAATCAGAATCCTATTTTGGATGTAACAAGCCGTACTAATCGCTTCTGCCCAATATTGGTTTGCTAAGCTAAATTCGTTGAGCATCGCCCTAGCGGCTTCTTGTAAGGTTCTATTCCTTCTTTCGACTATCCCATTTTGTTGGGGGGTTCTAGGACATGAAAATTCATGTAAGTACCCATTGACCTTACAGAATTCCTCGAACCGCTGATTTTCAAATTCTCCCCCGTGGTCACTCCTAAGTCTTTTAATTTTAGTATCGTTTTGATTTTCAATCAATTTACAGAAATTATTAAATAGTTTTAAGGTTTTATCTTTGGTTTTTAGAAACCTAACCCAGGTAAACCTAGAATAATCATCAACTATTACTAAGCAGTATCGGTTCTCGCTTAGTGACTTGGCTCCATGTGAATCAAATAGGTCAAGGTGCAGGAGCTCAAGTGTGGTTTGAGTTAGGTCAGATTGAATTAATTTGTGATTGGATTTGGTTTGTTTACCTTGATTACATGATTCACATATTAGGTTTTCATTTTTAATTTTGGGGATACCTTTGATTAGGCCAAGTTGGGTGACTTTTGAGATAGTTCTTAAATTGGTATGACCTAATCTCCTATGCCAGAGGTTCGATTGTTCTAACTGAGTTAACATACATTTGGGTACTAGGGGAAGGTTTATAGTGTATACATTATTTTTCCTAGTGCCCTTAAGTATGGTTTCTGGGTCTTGTACATTTCTAATCAGGTAGTCAGAATTGTTGAAAGTGACTATATAACCAGAATCACATAACTGACTTATGCTAAGCAGGTTAAAATTGAAATTTTCAACCAAAAGGACTTTCTTAATAATAAAGTTAGATTTAAGCTCAATATTACCTGACCCAATTACCTTGAGTGTAGCATTGTTGCCAAATGCTACTGAGCCTAGGTTCTTGAGCTTGAGTTTGGTGAACTTCAATTTATCTCCAGTCATATGTCTGGAGCAACCGCTATCCAACATCCATTGGTCCAAATCTTTATGTTCCTACACATAAAGAGTTTTATTGATTTAGATCCAATTAGAGTTAGGAATAGCTTAACTTGATTTTCACTGACTAGTCTGTCTCACCCAAATCTAGGGTTCTCAATCACGTTAGCCTTATAGGTTTCGTGAGACAGGTTTTGATAAAGAATTTTTGAAAGCCGTGATTTATTTTGAAAATCTTAATTAATTTTTGAAAACATTTCAATTTATTTTGAAAGGAGATGTTTGAATCTATACTTAACCAAAAATTGTGTTAGATTTGAATTTTACAAAAAGTAATTTGAATTTGAAACTCAAAAATTGGCTTCCAGGTCTTGGCGAGGCACTAGGCCTTCTTTGGCCGTAGCCTTATTGGATCATCAACCCTTTCCTTGACAAAGCCGTTTAATGAAGTTTCATTTTCAAAATTAATCTTTGAAAAAGTTCTGGTCTAACTAGTTTGGATTTTGGATCGGTAGCTTCGGCTAGTTTCACCAGTCTAACGAGACCAAGTGAACTTAATCTTATTAGAATTGGTTTCCCTAACGTACTATCATCTCACCTTCACCCAATACTATGTTTTCAAGTTTCAGTTAAGTTTGTTCTGTCGTTATACTATCCTAAGTCTAAACATGGTAAATTGCAGAAATTTAAATAAACAATCAAACATGCAATTTGCAATCAAGAATTAAATTTTTATTTAACAATAAAAATAGTTTTTAATTTGGCTCCCCCTGGACTATAGCCAGGATAATAATTAGGCAAGATGTGAATCTTGTCCTTGGGGATCCAATACTGATTTGATCCAGTTGGTTGGTTCAGGCACAGTTTAGGTACCCATGCCTGAACTTTACTTCTGGACTGATTCAGTACAGCAAAGTAAGATCTTTGCCGGGATTTGGTTCTATAGCCAAGTCCGGATCGATTTAGAACGGACTTCTGTTTTCCAAGAATCATGTCAAGACCCTTGGACCCAGAAGTGAATCGTTCTAAGGTCGTTCTAAGATCCTTAACCTGAGTTTTCAAGGAGGAGTTCTCTTCCTCAAGTTTTTCAACTTGAGTAGGAGTTCCTTCTTGAACTTTCTTGGCTAAGGATTTAGAGTCAGCTCCCTCTTTCAGGAGTTTTACTTCCTGTCGGAGGGATTCGACTCGGAGTTTGGCTTTCGCCAGATCTCGAGAAAGATATGAAATTAAATCGTTTAATTGACTTTTATTGAAACCGCTTACCTTGATTTCGCCATCTTCTGAAAAGGTTAGTATGCCGTCGTCCTTTTCTGACTCTGACTCAGTCCCAACTTCTTCTGAAGCGGTCAGTGCTAGTAGATTTGACTGGGGTTCTTCTTCTTCTGATGAAGATTCGTCCCAGGTTGCTTGGAGTGCTTTCTTTCTTTTTGTCTTTTTGTTCTCCTTTAGGTTTGGACACTCCGTCTTGTAGTGGCCCTTCTTCTTGCACTCGTAGCAGGTTACGTTGGGCTTGTTTTTGTTGTTCGCGGGTTCAGCTGGTTCGTCCTTTCTTCGGCTTGTCCTCCGTGTGTTGGCTTGGTTCTTTAATATTTTATAGTAGCTTCGGGCCAATCGGACCAGCTCAGATTGATCTCGTTCTTCGTCTTCTGCGTCTGAGTCTGAGTTAGACTCGGGTACAGGCTGAGTTTTCTTCTTTGTTGATCTTCCAATTTTTCCTGCAACAAAGGCAATTCCTTTCTCGACCATATTGGAGTTAGTTTGTTCGTGCAGTTCTAATTCGGAAAATAATTCGTCTAATTTAATTTTAGAAAGATCCCTTGAGACCTTGTATGCATCTACCATAGATGCCCACAAGGTATTTCTAGGGAAAGCGTTTAGGGCATACCTTATTAGGTCACGGTTTTCGACCTTGTGACCTATAGTGTGAAGACCGTTCATCAATTCTTGTATGCGTGCGTGGAGTTGGGCTGCTGTTTCAATGTCGGCCATCTTGATGGTGTAGAGTTTACTCAGGAGCAGATCCCTCTTACTGATCCTGGTGTCTGACGTTCCTTCATGTAGTTCGATCAGCTTTGCCCACAGCTCCTTTGCACTGTTGAAGGGACCTACCCGATTCAGCTCTTCTTTTGTTAATCCGCATTGGAGAGTCTGGGTTGTTGGATCGAGAAAACCGATAGAGGGGGGGTGAATATCGGAAATCATTTTTCGGAAAACTTAGAGCAAGTACGCAGCGGATCGAGAAAACCGATAGAGGGGGGGGGGTGAATATCGGAAATCATTTTTCGGAAAACTTAGAGCAAGTACGCAGCGGAAATTAAAAATCACAATACAGAGACACAGTCGATTTTACTTGGTTCGGAGCCTGTGTCGACTCCTACTCCAAGGCCCACGGTCGTTGACCGTTTACTTTGGGCAATTCTATAATTGGCGCAAAAATAGTTTACAAATATTGAATACAGAGTAAGTGCAGTAAACTTTAACAATTAAAAAAAAGATGCTCTTTAAAGCAAGTCTATTGTGATATTTAACATGAAATTCAATATTTTGAAAAAACTGTTAGAGTTTACAAAGTAGGGTACAGTAAACTGAGTTAATTTGAAAACTAGAGATAATTTTCAATAACTTTTGAAAGCACTTTGAGTTTTATTTAGAAGGATAGTGACATATTCTTTTACGTCCTAGATATCTCACCCAGTTCTACGTGATCAAACATGTTAACCTTATGGGTTTTGTGAGATAAATATTTTAATAGAAAGATTTATTTTGAAAAGGTTATGATTAATTTTGAAAAATTGAATTAACTTTGAAAACTATTTTAATGAATGTTAACTTTATTTTGAAAAAGTAGTTGAGTCTAAGTTCAATTGAAATTTGTGTTAGATTTGAATTTGACAAGAAGTAACTTGAATTTGAATTTCAAAAATTGGCTTCCAGGTCTTGGCGAGGCACTAGGCCTTCTTTGGCCGTAGCCTTATTGGATCATCAACCCATTCCTAGACAAAGCCTTTTAGTGAAATTTCATCTTCAAAATCACTTGTTGATAAATTCTGGTCTAACTAGTTTGGGTCTTGGATCGGTAGCTTCGGCTAGTTCCGCCAAAATGGCTTCCCTAACGTACTATCATCTCACCTCCACCCAATACTATGTTATTCAAACTTCAATTAAATCATTTTAGTCCTTAAACTAACCAATCCTAAAAAAATAACTAAAATAAAAGCAACATACAATTAAAACAAGTAATTGTCTAAGTAAGGTCACAATTGGAGTAATACTCCGGATTTTTGAAATCAGCAAGATTATGAATTAAATTTTCTAACTTATTGACCTTATTTTTTAGGGTTTCATTTTCTTGTTTCAATTTTCTGAAGTTTGCTTTAATTAAGTTACATGAATCAATCACATTATTCAAGGTAAATAACGGATTTTCAAATACTGTAAATTTACCTTTGTCGATCGTTTGTCCCGCATTCTTGGTAGCTCTTTTATCTGTGCATTCACGTTGGTAATGCCCGAACTCCTGGCACTTGAAGTATTGGATGCGACTTTTGTCCCTTCGTGCTTTTGGAACTGGTTCCTTTGTCGCCATCGGTGGTGTCGTTTGAATCTTACGAGTAGGACACTCACTTTGGTAGTGCCCTCTCTCCCTGCATGTGTAACAAATTACATGATTTTTAAAATCTGATTTTATACTTTTACCTTTTGGTTCCTTATTGGGAATCTCCCCCTTGATTCTTGCCTCCTCGGATCTAGGCTCATCTTCTGATTCTGTGTCTGAGTCGGACTCGGGTACTAGTTGAAGCTCCTTCTTTGGTGGTTCTTTGAGATTTTTCCCTGCAAAAGAATTTACACCTTCCTCGACCATTACAGTATCTATTTGATTATTTAATTCAAATTTTGAAAAGAATTCAAAATCAGTTACCGTCTCAGTCAATTTGTCGTCTGATTCTGGTTCGACTTTGGGTTCAGATTCTGACTCGACAGTTTGTGCTTGGACCGAAAGGGCAAGATAACTTACCTGATCTTCTTCTTCATCTGAGATCTCTTGATGAAGGTCAATCAGTTTTTCCCAGATTTCTCTAGCACAGTTGAAGGATCCGACCCGCTTCAATTCTTCGTTGGTTAGGCCACATTGCAGGATTGCAGTCGCCTTTGCATCTACCTCAATCTTCCTCAGAGTTGGTTCGTCCAGTTTATCCCAGGCGATCGACTTTCCATTTTCTGTAGGTACTGATAACCCTGTTTGGATCATCATCCATAAATCCAGATGGGTCTTTAGGTGGGATTCCGTTAGACCCTTCCAGGTTCTGAAGTTCTCGCCACAGAATAGGGGTGGACGGACACTATTCCACTCTTGGTTGGCCATTTAGATTATACCTTGTACACAAAGGAAACACCAAAAATGTACCAAGACTTGGTCTTGGATTAGTAGTGCGGGAGAAGGGAAAAAAATAGCCCAAAAAAAAATTACACGAATTTCGAGGCAGAATAATAATAAAATAATGAAAATAATTTATGACAAATTTTTGAAAATGTTGATTTTCTCAATTCTGATTAATAATGAAAAAAAATATGAATTTAATGTTTGAGAAAAAATTTTGCTAGAATTAAAGCAGCACGAATTTTGAGAAAAATATTAAAATAATAATAAAAAAAATTTATGACAAATTTTCAAAAATTGTTTGTTTTATCAATTTTGACTTATAGTGAAAAAATGAGAATTCAAAATTGAAAAAGGCGTACAGATATTATTTATTTGAAAATAAAAAGCGAGACTGATCGAGTGGTGTTGATTAACAAAAAGAAAAGAAAAAAAATTCGTAAATCCGAAAAACTCTCAAATTGGTGGTTGCACCAAATTTGAGCTTCCCCGCTCTGATACCACTTGTTGGATCGAGAAAACCGATAGAGGGGGGGTGAATATCGGAAATCATTTTTCGGAAAACTTAGAGCAAGTACGCAGCGGAAATTAAAAATCACAATACAGAGACACAGTCGATTTTACTTGGTTCGGAGCCTGTGTCGACTCCTACTCCAAGGCCCACGGACGTTGACCGTTTACTTTGGGCAATTCTATATTTGGCGCAAAAACAGTTTACAAATATTGAATACAGAGTAAGTGCAGTAAACTTTAACAATTAAGAAAAAGATGCTCTTCTTTTACCGACGTCCGATTGTATGTTAACTTTTTCGGAGCAACGGGACGTCGTCGGCTCGAGTTGGGCAGTTTCCGGAGCAAGGCGCAAGAGCAGAAGAGCGTAGAAGCGTTGAACGAATTGATGTACTGAAGCCTTGGTCGAGGGCCCTTTATATAGGGCCTGGGGGCGCCCGGGACGTCGGGGGCACCCCCCCCCCACGTGGCCTTTGATCCGCCAAAGTCTCGGTCAGCGTCTGATCCCTTTATCTTCAGGATCAGCTTTGACCGGGGCGCTCGGAGCGCTCGAGGCGCCCAGATTGACTGGGTCAAAGTCTTATCTTCTGGCTTCGAAGAGAGCTGCTTCGGCAGTTGGTGCTGGGGGCGCCCGCAGCGCAGGGGGCGCCCAGAGCGCAGGGGGTGCCCGGGAGTTGTACTGTTTGAAGCTGCTTTTTACTTGTGTGTTTTGTGTTCACCTTGGGGGCGCCCGGGACACTCCGGGCGCCCTGGTCAGCTGTTGCCTCACTCCTTTGAGGCTCTCTGAGCTGCAGACACTCGTTCCTTTGGTCCTGCATCCAGGGTTAGTCCAAAACACAACAAGACATTACTAGGTTAGTTTATACAGTCTTAGCTGTCTTGGTTCTGACTTTGGGTCTCCAAAATGGAACCCTAGGTCGAACCGACGCCTACTGTTCCCTCGACGGGGAACGCATCCTCACCTACTCCTCTCGGGAGAATGTACCTGATGCCAACCGCTCCTTTGGTTGGACTTTTGCCTGGCGGTCCTTTGCCAGGTCTTGGATACCGTGCTGTCCTTCGCCCGGTGCCTAGCATTCCTTCGCTAGGGCTTTGTTTCCTGGCAGCCCTTCGCCAGTGCCTAGCAGTCCTTCGCTAGGGCTTTGTTTCCTGGCAGCCCTTCGCCAGGTGCCTAGCAGCCCTTCGCTAGGACTTGGTTTCCTGGCAGCCCTTCGCCAGGTGCCTAGCAGCCCTTCGCTAGGACTTTGTTTCCTGGCACACTTAGTGAACATTGTTAGATCACAAATAAACTTAACTTTGAATCCTTTGCCAATATCAAAACAAGGTTCGATATGGTGCTTCCTGCACCAACATGGGTTGCCTTTGCATCGGCTTCAATTTTGCGCTTTAGGGCGTTGTCCCATTCTGAGTAGGTCTGCGGTACTCCTTCGGCGTTTTTGGGGATCTCCAGTCCGGACTGGATGATGATCCACATGTCCACCTGAGTTTTCAGGTGGACCTCCATACGGCTTTTCCAGTACGAAAAGTCTTCTCCACTGAAAAGTGGAGGTCTGGCGGTGCTAAATCCCTCTTGCATGGCCATATGATCTGAAAAATAAGAAAACTAACAAAAAAAAAGTTTCCCAAGACTAGGTCTTGGATTAGTAGTGTGGGATGAATAAAATGTAATAACGAGGGGTGTTGCACCAACCTCGATTAATAAGAAAAAAATTCGAACGAAGTATTTTACGAAAATTCGAACGAGAAAAAGAAAAATAAAAATTCCGAAAATATTTTTTCAAACTGGTGGTTGCACCAGGTTTGAACTTCCCCGCTCTGATACCACTTGTTGGATCGAGAAAACCGATAGAAGGGGGGTGAATATCGGAACTCGTTTTTCGGAAACACTTAGAGCAAGTACGCAGCGTCAATTAATAAAAACAAAATCACACAGAGACACGGTCGATTTTACTTGGTTCGGAGCCTGGGTCGACTCCTACTCCAAGGCCCACGGTCGTTGACCGTTTCCTTTGGGCAATTCTATATGAGGCGCAAATAGTTTACAAAAAGATTATTACAGAATTCAGTACAGTAAACTTAAATAGCTCTTTTATCGACGTCCGAGGTAGATCAACTTTTTCGGAGCAGCAGGACGTCGTCGGCTCGAGTTGGAAGGATTCCGGGGCGAAGCGCGAGAGCAGAAGAGCGTAGAAGCGTTGATTGGAAGTTGTTATGAAGCTTGGGGTCGAGGGCCCTTTATATAGGGCCTGGGGGCGTCTGGGACGTCGGGGGCGCCCCCCCCCCCCACGTGGCAGTTGATCCGCACAATGCTCGGTCAACATCTGATCCCTTTACCTTCGGGATCAGGTTTGACCGGGGCGCCCGGAGCGCTCGGGGCGCCCGGATTGACTGGGTCAAACTTCTATCTTCTGGCTTCGCGAGGGTGTGCTTCGGTAGCTGGCCCTGGGGCGCCCGCAGCGCAGGGGGCGCCCGGGAGCACGGGGGCGCCCGGGCGCACGGGGGCGCCCGGGCGCACGGGGGCGCCCGGGCGCACGGGGGCGCCCGGGCGCACGGGGGCGCCCGGGAGTTGAACTGTCGAAGTTGTCTTTGCTTTGTTGTGTTTTGTGTTTACCTTGGGGGCGCCCGGGACACTCCGGGCACCCTGGTCAGCTATTGCCTCATTCCTTTGAGTCTCTCTGAGCTGCAGACACACGTTCCTTCGGTCCTGCATCCAGGGTTAGTCCAAAACACAATAAAACAATAAATTATTATTTTATACAGCCTTAGCTGTCTTGGTTCTGACTTTGGGCCTCCAAAATGGAACCCTAGGTCGAACCGACGCCTACTGTTCCCTCTACGGGGAACACGTCCTCACCTACTCCTCTCGGGAGAGTGTACCTGATGCCAACCGCTCCTTTGGTTGGACTTTTGCCTGGCGGTCCTTTGCCAGGTCTTGGATGCCGAGCTGTCCTTCGCCCGGTGCCTAGCATTCCTTCGCTAGGGCTTCAGTCCCAAGCTATCCTTCGCCTGGCGCCTAGCAGTCCTTCGCCAGGGCTTTTCATTCTGGCATTCCTTCGCCAGTGCCTAGCAGTCCTTCGCTAGGGCTTTTCATTCTGGCATTCCTTCGCCAGTGCCTAGCAGTCCTTTTGCTAGGGCTTTTTACTTTGCACACTCAAGTGACATGTTAGATGACAAGTAAGACTTAACTTTTGAACCCTGTTGCCATTATCAAAACACAGGTTTGACTTTGGTGCTTTCTGCACCAACATAATACCATCAATCTCTACATGAAATGTATCCATAAATGCATCACATCCAATTAAATCAATTTTTGGCACCTCAAAGAATTTTTCACAATTAATATCCCCCAAAGGTATATCAAGAAACTCACCACCACCAATGAAATCTATTTTGGATACTTCAATGGAATTTTCACAATTACTTCCCATCAAGGATGTATCAAGCAAGGCATTACAACCAATGAAATCAATTTTCGGTATCTTAATAAGTTTTTCACAATCAGTTTTTACATAAGATATATCAAGAAATGTTTCACAGCCAATAAAATCAATCTCGGGTACCTCCATAAGTTTTTCACACTCAACTTCAGCATAAGATATAGCAAGAGATTCATCACAATAAACATCATCAATTTCAGGCCTTTCTAAAAAATTTTCACGATCAGTTTCAGCATAATATGTATCAAGAATATCATCGTAATGAATAAAATCAAGCCTGGGTGCCTCTATGGAATTTTCATAATTATTTTTCACAAAAGATGTATCAAGACATGCTTCACATGCAATTCTAGACACCTCCCTGAAATTTTCTAAAGGAAAAAGAGAAATACTTACCTGATCGTACTGGAAAATACCTGGAGGTTCTACAAGAATAGATGTATCCATAGCTTCCTTCTAATCAAGTATAGGTTCCATCTCAGGCTCAAGTTCTGGTGGGCACTCAACTGGAATAGGTGATCCTTGGGTTCTTGCTCCCATCATGCAAGTCCCTACACTTTCTGGCTTATCCTCTGAATTTTCTAATGTATCAGTCGATGTTGGTGGTCCCTGGGGCTCTGTGCAATCCCCTACACCTGTAGAATCATCTCCCGTGCATGCTTCCTCAGTAATATCTGCAACAACCATATTAGAAAAATTAGGACCATCAATAGCAATATCATCACAAAATAAAAGATAAGAAGAGTCCTGTGGTGCTTCAGAATCAAGTCCACAGTGGTCACAAGCTTTTCCATCCATCTCCTCCAATGCCTCTGTCTCTATTGCATCTTCAACCTTATCTATGCTCAAATCTCCTCCCACTATGTCAAATGAAACTTCATCAGCAATTAACTGTGCCTCAACAGTCTCATCTGGAATGTCCATGTTAATGCTAGGAGGATCCTCTCTGGAGTGCTGAAAAAGTGGTAAGGAGACTTTTAGTTCTACTTCTTGAGTTGAAAAATTTGTAAATGAATGTTGAACAGGAATCTCCGGAGGGATGCATGCTGTATGTGCCCTGATTTTAATGATTTCTTCTTCTTCTTCCACCAAATTTGCAAGATCACTTGAAAAAGGTCTTAAAATTTCACTAGGGTCACCTTGGACTGATATAAATTCAACTCCGGGGTTGTTTTGAGTGGAGAAATTGAATGCTGGAAATTTTTCTAGAAATTCGGCAGTTGGAGTGGTTAAACTTGAAACAACCTCTTCATTCCCCAAAGTTAGATCACAATCATGCCCCTCAGAATTAAGAGTAGCTTGAGAAGATAATTGTTCTGATCTTTAGCTTGTATTTGATTCATTTGATTAATCAATTGTCCAAGGCGTCCTGCAATGTCTTGAAGCTTTTGTTGTTGTAAAATTTGTTGACACATCTCTTCTAATCTTTGTTGTTGAGCCTCATTCTCATTAGGATTCTCAAAGCCTCCTTGATTGGTGCAGAACTCCTGTTGGTCTTGAAATGTAGCATATGGCTGCTGAAGACCATGAGTAGGCTGTGAATTCTGAAATTGGAGCTGTTGGGGCTGCTCAAATGGTTGGATGGGCTGATTAAATTGCTGAAAATTATCTTGATAACTTGGTGGATGTTGCTGAAAATTATTGTTCTGAAAATTCTGATCATAGGGCTGGAATTGTTGATTGAATTGCTGAAATGTTTGGGGCTGAAAATTCTGATTTTAAAATTGACAATTCTGATTGTTTGGTGGAGAATATTGCTGTGAAGGTTGAAAACCACTCTGATTTTGAAATTGGGAAGTGTGAATTGGTTGGAACCCTTGCTGAAAATTCTGACTTGGCTGAAAGTCTTGCTGAAATTGTTGAAATTGTGGCTGAAAAAACTGATTTGTTTGCTGAAAATTCGAATAGGGCTGTTGGAAATTTTGTGGCGACTGATGAAATTGTTGTTGTGATGGGTTCTGTTGGAATTGGGGCTGATTGTAAGGTTGGTTCTGCTGAAAGTTTGAATATGGCTGCTGACATTGTTCGAGAGGTTGACTTGGCTGAAAATTTGAGTAGGACTGCTGAAAACTCTGAAATGGAGGTTGTCCTTGTTGTGGGGGCTGTTGTGAATTAAAATGATTCCCCCAACTCGAATTGCAAGTAGATGAATAACTGTTAGGTCTTTATTGGAATTTCAATTGCTTAATCCAATATTTTAACTCCACCAGTGCACTTTTGATCTTTGATTGTTCAGTTGAAAATATTTTGAACCTGCAGTCCTGTCACAAGACAAATAAAATGGCAGCAACCGTATACAAAAGATAAAGCAATAAAAAATAGAATCAAAGAATAAAAATATTAAACACAAGCTCAAATTAAACAAACTCAACTAGTTATTCCCTGGCAACGGCGCCAAAAATTTTGATGGACCCGAACTATAGGTGTCACGAATGTGGGTCTCAAAATTTAGATATTTGTAAAACTGGAAACCCTTTTTGCTAGCAAAGATGAAAACGTAGTAAAGGGGTCACAGGTCGTATTTTTCCTAGGGCTAGTTGAGATTGTTTGATTCGAGCTCTAGTTTATGTGTTGTCGAATATTTTTTTTTGGGTTTCAAATAAGATTTGGGTTTGGTTTGCAATCAGAAATGAAAACACAATGAAAAGAAGAGAAACTTAACTAAACAAATTCAAACTAGATAGTATCAACCACGGAACTCAACTAATGGAAACTTAATGAACCAATGCAACTTAGCAGAAGTTGTAAAACAGATCTAATATCAAACGCAATAGTATATTACAACCTAAGTCCAACTTTAAGAACTATCACTCAAAACAAACCAAATGTTAAGCAATTGAATAAAGCAGTGCTGAAATTCGATTGAAACTAAAGCAGAAATTCACTTGATACAACTTGCCGAAATGATACTAATTCTTGCAGGAATGAAAGTTACAACTCAAAAACGATTTGAATGAAAATGAAACTGATATCAAGGGCAGGAGTACACTAAGAATTGAGTTAAGCTTGGTACCAATTAGTGCTGAATTCTTCACTTGATACGAAGTGCAAAAATGACACAAGTTTAATATGCAGAGAAGGAAAACTGCTGAGCCGAAAATTATACTAACTGCAAAACCTTAAACCGATGTAAAGCAAATGAATTTGAAGCAACAAATCAACTGCAGAATTCAGAAACAATGGAATGCAGAAACAAATGAATGTGAAACAAAAATTCAGAGCCCAACTGATACGCAGAGATGAATCAATGCAGAAATAAAATGCAGAAAGGCAGAACCTGAACTCAGAAATGCAGCTACAAATCAGAAACAGAACAAGCAAATTAACTGAATTCGAGAGCACAAATCTAACTTCAGAAGAGATTCAAATGAGCTAATACTTCACTTGATACCAACTCAGCCACTACAAACTATAAATTGCAGAAATGAAACTGACTTTCAGATATTGAAACCTATTTGCAACAAAACTGATGCGCAGAATTTGATGCCAAATGCTATGGAAATGAAACAACTACAATGTAAATTCAAAAGAAAACCAATGTTTGTTGATTTTCAATTCAGAAACTATAACTTGACATTCAGAACATAAACTGATACGCAGGTAATCAAAACTGATACGAGACAAGCTAAGCAAAAATTACGGAAATGAAACTAATGCGAAGCAAACTAAAATTAATTGCAATTGCTCACTAACAAACAACCTATCTAATGAACTTGCAACATTGAAAAACTAATAAATGCAGAACCAATTAAGAACAACTGAATTCACTGATACAAGTTCAGAAATGGAAATGGCACGCTGAAATTAAAATTACTACTAAGAATAGAAATTCACTAAGTAAACTAGCATCAATCTCTTCCCTTAGCTCAAGAACTCCATGCCGTCACACAAGGGTGAGCCTCGAACCCGCAAGCTCAACAAATCGCTGGAAACTGTCTCTGCGAATCAAATCAAGCTCAAACTCTGCTCAATCTGAAAAACCCCATTCGATCTCCTCAATCCAGCTGTGTTTGATTGCGCTGATGGCTTGGGGATTATCCGAGCATCCAGGGAACCCCTCCAGATGGCTCAGATGGATGGAAATGGCACACAACCGAGACCAAGGCACTCAAACGGCAGAACTGATGAAACCTCACTTAGCTCTATTCTTGAGCAAAATTCGAGTTGGAAACTTCACGGAAACACCATCCCAATGATCTAGAACTTGATCTAAGCTTGAGATTGATGTGGTCACGCCTTCGGATGAAGGAAATTGCTGAAGAAAATGAAGAAGGAAGAAACGAAGGAGACGCTGCGGACAAGACGCGACGAGATGTAACCTGTGGAGAATTGAGTTTAAATACTTAGCAATGGACGACCCATATTTCCTTAACTCCATCCAACGGTAGGATCTCGTCCGATCTGAACCAAAACTTGATGATGTTGATCAAGGGGCAGGATCTGCCTCCCAGTAGCTCAGATCTTCCAGATTTTCAATGGATGGCTCAGATCTACCCGATCTTTGAATGGACAGTCTAGATCCTTCTTAGCTTGATCCAACGGCTAAATGATCTCTGATTTGGATGAAAATTTCAGATCTTGATCCAAGTGCTTGATTAACCTTAACCCCAGCTCGGATTGCCTCAAAGGTTCTCAGATGGTTCAGATCTAGCCGTTTTTGAATCGGACGACCCATATTAGTCGGATGCTTGATCACTCGATCCGGGTCCACTTCTGACTCAAGTTCGACCCAGCATGACCTAGGTCCATGATTCTCCCAAGCCTATAAAAATAGATCAACAATTTAGTAGCAAAATAATTCCAATGTATCAAGATTTACAATAAAGCCCAAAATAGAATAGATTCATGGAACCTAGGATAAATTCAATATTAAACAAGTAAAATATGAGTCAAACTTGGATTTTAGCATCTAAAATGATCAACAAAATGATACCTATCAACCATCCTCAATACCGGAGCAAGAAGAAGCTTCCACCTCCACCAAAGCAAAGTCAAAGGAGCATATAATTTGCTTTAGGTGCAATAAAAAGGGATGCTATAAAGACAAGTGTCCATTGGGTAAGAAATAGGAGGTAAACTCTAAACTCAATTCAAATAATTTGAAAACTAACATGAGTTATAGGGATGGAGCAAAGAAGGATAAGAAGCATATAAGGTGCTTCACATGTGATGAGCTAGGACACTACCACACTAAATGCTCAAGAAAAGGAGAATTCAAGAAATTAGAGCATTTGAAAAAATAGGAAAAGAAGGAGAAGAAGAAAAACTCACATCAAGGGGGAGCTACAAGGGTAAGGGAGGTAATCCTTAACTTGAAGTTTAAATGTAATTCAAATTTAAACTCCTCCATGAATGTTAGAAATAATATCAATTATTTACCCATGCATAATTTTGATTTTAGATATCATGATAAAAATAGGGTTAATGTTGCATATCAAAGCCCTAGGAAAGTCATGCATCATGATAAACCTAGAACCTTTAGACCTAAGGACCAAGACATTAATCCCAAGATTGGGAGACACATGCCTAGGATGGGTAGGTCTAGGAATGCCCAAGGTGGACATGTTGATTCTAGGTTTGAAGGCTTAGAAAGGGAAAATCAAGCGTTAAAGGCAAAGCTGGATAAATTAGAGAAAACCCTAGATAGATTCACTATTGAATTTAAGAGTTTAGGTATGGGGTTGGGTAGTGAAAAACCCAATAATGATAGATCAGGTCTAGGATACCGGTCTAAGTTCTCCGATGCCAATGAAAAGAAATATGCTAGGGTAGCATATAACTATAGCAAGGAGGGGAAGTCCAAAAATGGCAAGGTTGTGCCATTTAAAAGCAAGAAGAAGGTCTTAACTAAGGACACAGGGTCCAAGGTTAAGAAGGTTAGGGTTGTAGACCAAGAGTCACCGGGGGTACATCGGTGCGGTCTAACATTTGTTGAGTCACCTAGGGAGATGGCTAAGACAAAGAGCTCAAGGGGGAGCTCTAGGAGCCAAGTTGGGACTCATGGTTTATGGATCCCGGGAGGATTCCTCTCGGAAGTCTAGATGGGTCATGAAGTGTGCCAAGGGAGTTGGAGACGGACTTGAGTCTTAATTCATGGGTTTTGGCACTTTGGATTTGTGTATCATGCAAGGAAATATGACATTGGGGTCATATTGCATGAAAATTGATTTTTGATGTATAAATGTCATATAAATCAATGCTAGGGATGCATTGGGGGTTGGTATGGGCAAAGACATCAAGAGGAGGTCAAAACTAGGACTTTAGGTCAAGGTTCAATTGAACCATTTAGCTAGTTTTGAGTTTTGTTTCAATCTTGGGAATGGTGATAGATACATGTTTGGATGTATTTTTTCCAAGTAGATATGGGTACCATAGACCTCTCCACAAAATTTAGAAATTTTTGAAAATTTATGGAATTTCTGGTGCATTTCTGAATTTGGGTCAGAAATGCTGAAATTGGATTTTTCATAGTATCAGTCGACTGGTAGATGGGGCAGTCGGCTGGTCAAGGCTGAAATGGTTTTTCAACAGTCAAAAGGTGTCAAAATGATGTAAAATAAGTGTGTAATCTTATGGAGGGGTTAGTACACTGTGTTTATGATCATTAGGGGTTAAAAGATCCAATAAGAGGGAAATTATTGGAGTCATTTTGATGTGTGGCAAAGGGGGAGAGGTGTTGGGTTTATGTGGGAAACCAAACATGTCTTTGCAAGAAATCCAAGGTCCAGGGGGAGCTTAGGTAAAGGGGGAGCATTGTTGCTCATTTGGTGGCGTAAGGTGAACCTTGGAGAGGTTCTTAAAAAGCCTTTGTAAGTCCAATGTAGGAGGAGCCTTGGAGAGGTTTTAAAAAGCTCGGTTTGGTAAAAGTCCTAAACTCGGGATTGCACCGAGCCCGTCGGCTCACTTCCCCGCGCAATCATTCTCGTCCGCTGCGTCTTACGCTCGACTTCCTCCGTACCTAAGTTCCTGCACACTTAGCAGAGGGATTAAAACCAACAGAACCTAACCTAACTTGGTTGATCACATCAAAACTAACCGGGGCACCAACAATATCCCCCTTTTTGATGTGCATCAACCCAAGTTTAGTTAGGGATAAACAACAAACAAAAAAAAATATTGTAACAGAATTAAACATAAAAAAAAATTTGCAATCATGTACATAACCTCCCCCTGAACATAAACTACTCTCCCCCTTTGATCACAGCAAAAAAATGGGACAAAAAATTAGGAAGGGAAAATCTAAATTTCACTTAATTTTTTTTTATTATTAAATTCATACAAATATGAAAATTAAAAAAATCCTAATAAATTCATGATAAGTATGCCAAGTACTCAAAAATATAATTAATTTTCTCTAGTAGACTCCGATCGACATAATCTCTTAAAAACATTTGATAATACAACAAATGATAAAGGACATAAAGAAAAAAATATTAGTCAATTTTGTTTTTCATAAATACCAGAAAATTAATTCAATATTGATTTTGGGACCCAAAATAAATTTTCATCTACGGGGTTAATCAAAAACTTTGGAGGAATATAATTTCTAGGAATTTTTCTAAGCTGACCCCTATGATTTTTAACATACCAATTCAGATTTTCAGGATAAAAATTCTTTTTAATTCTTAAACATGCAATATCATTTTCTAATTTCTCCACTAATTTCTTCAAATTTTCATTTTCTATTTTCAGTTGGTCGGATAGAACAGATGAGCATATAGTGCCAAATCTTTCTTTTAACTCAGAGTTTTCTATTTCCAATTTATTCATCGACTTAAGCATGGATTTTATTACTGAGTAGATTCAAGCAGATGGAAGTAGACATACCTCACTTACTGTCACGCCCCGAGACCCAAAAGCCGCTGATCCAATAGAAAATCAGACAGAACCTCCCCTGTCCGGCGGACAATTTACACATACACATAACCTATATAGCATCACCATGCAGTTTAATTGGGCCTCAGGCCTCCAAAATAGATAAACACAACATAAAAATACAAGACAACTAAGTAACTCATACCTGACTGCGGACCGGTCCGACTTACGACGGGCACACGACACATATGACATATACAAATCACTAACAGAAAGATAAAACAAATACACTACAAAGTACAAAACGAAAACATGTCGCGATGGGCAGGGACTGGCTGCTGGGCTCTTCTGGCGACTCCAAGTATCTCAACCTGAAATAAAAACATATATGGCAACGGGGTGAGTCCATAACTCAGCGAATACCCAACAGATATGCGTAGAAAGTTATAATAACAATAGGAGTCTACGCTGATATGGTCTCATATGAACAATATGAAAGGGTATACTGAAGATACTGAATCAAGATACATACCCGAATCCATCTAACCTGAAAAGAGGATAATAAGTACCAAGGGAATATCAATAGACATATAATCTCAGATAACAAGTCTCCAGAATATGCATGTCAAACAAGTGCAGCAATCAAGTGCAGCAAACAATGCACGATGCAAAATATGCACATGGTGCAATGCCATGGTCACCCCCTAACTCCAGTCAAGCCACCGAGACAGGTGATACTGTGTCGGCCGAGTGGGTAGAGCCGTGACACTGTCAGCACTCTTCCATCACTACTCCTGAGTGACCGAGTGGACAGGATGCTGGTGGAGTAAACACTCCGCCCCATATATAAATGGGGGAGATATCTCTCTCATCTTCTCTGGTCTATGGGTAGAGAAGGGATCCCTGTCTGCTACCACGCTCCGAAACCACTACCCATGAGCGGACGAGCGGAGCAGTACAGAGCAAATGCACACACTCAGCGGTATCCACTAACCCATGAGTGGCCGTGTGTGCATATCATGTGCCGGAAGACGATTAGGCTCAACCACAAGGGAGTCGCTGATCGCCGGCATGCAACAATGCAAGGATGGTGTATGATAGATACACATACCTCCCTCCCCAAGTCCTCAGTATACTAAGTCTCAGTCTGAAGTCCTATAACAGGAAATACAGGTAACCTACAAGGTATACTGGCCGAAATCTACAGATCTCTCAATGTCAAACACAAGAGATACCTCACGATATCTAAGTATACATATAGATATGACAATACTTGAGACTGTATAGAACTAACTGTATAACAACTCAGGGATAACCAACAAATATCCAGAACAAGCATAATAGCTCAGGGATAACTAACAAGTATCCAGGACAGGCATAATAACTCAGGGATAACCAACAAGTATCCAGAACATGCATAATAACTCAAGGATAACTAACAAGTATCCAGGGCAGACATGATAACTCAGGGATAACTAACAAGTATCCAGGACAGGCATAATAACTCAGGGATAACTAACAAGTATCCAGAACAGGCATAATAACTCAGGGATAACTAACAAGTATCCAGAACAAGCATAATAACTCAAGGATAACTAACAAGTATCCAGGGCAGACATGATAACTCAGGGATAACTAACAAGTATCCAGGACAGACATAATAACTCAGGGATAACTAACAAGTATCCAGAACAGACATAATAACTCAGGGATAACTAACAAGTATCCAGAACAGGCATAATAACTCAGGGATAACTAACAAGTATCCAGAACAGGCATAATAACTCAGGGATAACTAATGATCTTACTGTTATCTATAACAGTCTATGCATAACAAGATGACAATATCATAAAGATAAGTCAAAGGGTACCCGCCTCCAAGAGTATATAAATCCGTATCAAGCCGGAAGAACCACCCGTCCAATATACAAGTCAAGTCCCTGTATCAAGGGCATAGTTAATTAGCTATCTACATAAAGATAAGTAGCTAATTACTCCCTAAACCAAATTAGGGTTAACCCAGTTATCCCATTTCATTTAATTACGTCTAATTAAATGGAAAGGTCCCCAATGACCCCCACATAATTAGGGTTTAGGTTCATTTTCGATTCAACCTACTGATCAAGAATTAAACAACCTAAATCAGATTTAGATTGATGACAAAGCTCACATCTACCAGCCCAAAATACTAATCACAACATTAATAGCAAATAACCATAACAATCTGTACCACTCAAATTACCTCTTATCCCAGCTTCGATGGCAGATCACTACAATAGGCAGAAATTGAGCTCAATTGCCAAATTTAAGCTTCCGGAAATCAGATCAGAGCAATGAGCTAGCCTTAGAAAGTTAATGGTAGAAACCTTCCTCTCCGGATCTGTTCACGGCAGAGCCAGGAATAAACAATCTAAGTAATAGCATAACACAACTCATTCCCCAACTACAGGATTGATCAGCAATCTACCAAATATTCCAATTCATCCAGAATGAACACCAAACAAAATGCAGATTTTACCTGCGATTGGCGCTGGTACAACCCCAGCTCCGGATATGATGAGATCAACCCAATCGAGAGAGGAGTATCAACGGTGCTCAATCCCCAGATCCCTTCTTGATGAATCGCGCGCCCAATCTCAACAGGGAAGGCCCGGAGCAATCCCTAAATCAGAATACCAATGGTATCACCATTTGGAGCACCAAAACGAACAGATCCAAGAAGGACAAGTCGAGATTCGACGAACACAGACTTACCTAGCCGAGATGGTCGACCTCCGGCTTGGACACTCTCACGCGCATAAGCCGATACAACCCTTGCGATTAGAGCTACTCAGATCCAGCCCAGTTCACCCCTTCCGATTCCCGTTGTGGAGGTGGAAACTAGGGCAAGAATCTCTAAACGAGGAGCATTGCCGGAAGAGCTTTCAATCCACCGAGCTTAGAGGACCGACGAGGGTGAATGGAACGGTGGCGGATTGGCGAAGAAGAAGAGAGAAGAGGAAGCCGACGAAGGGGGTGGCGTCGGGTTCGGCTAGGGCACGCGGGACGAGCACGCGAGTGGAGGCGGCTTCGATCGGGTAGGGAGGAGACGACCGAAAGTTGGCTTAAGTAATGGGACTTTTGCACTTTGGTCCAAGCAAATTTTAGTCTAATCGCAATCTCACCCCTAATTTAATGTTTGGTACTCCTTAACCCTTGTAATTATTAGTTTTAATTCATATTGGTCCCTAAATTTGTGTCCATGGACTCGGAAGCCCCGGAACCTATCCGGTAATTCTCCGAAAATTTCCGGAACCTATTCAAACGTGTCGGATTTAACACTTACCGGGTCGGATTCGAAGTTAGGATCTTCCTCTTCATTGCTGCTTTCTCCCGAGGTGCTTTCTTCACCTTCGTCTTGGTGGCTTGCCATCAATGCAAGTCCGACGAACTCTTCGGCTTCCGATTCATCGGACGAGGTCTTGTCCCAGGTGGCTTTTAGTGCATTTTTCTTCTTTGGTTGGTTCTTGAGTTTAGGGCACTGATCTTTCAGGTGTCCCTCCTCATTGCAGTTGTAGCATCGGACCGTTCGTTTTTTCTTTCTCTGCACCTTTTTTGAGCGGTTAGTATTAATGTATTTACATAATTTTCTTACTGCTAGTGATGTTTCTTCATCATCCGTTGAATATTCTTCGTCGAATTGGATCTTCCTTGTTTTTAGCGCAATATTGTCAGCTTTCCTGTTCTTTTCTACAAAGCGTGATTCGTGAAGTTCCAAAGTAGAAAACAACTCTTCTAAAGTACTTATTTCTAGATTTTTTGAAATATAATATGCATCGATTACTGAGGTCCATTCCGGGGTTCTCGGAAATGCGTTTAGAGCGTACCTTTGAGCATCGCGGTTAGTTACCGTTTTTCCGAGATTTTCGAGACTTGTGATTAGTTTTTTTACCTTTGCATGTAATCTCGCAACAGTTTCTCCATCTTCCATCCGTAGATTGGTTAGTCGGCTTCAAAGAACATCTCGTCGCGCAAGTTTTGCTTCCGAGGTTCCTTCGTGCAGTTCTAAGAACTTTTCCCAAAGTTCCTTCGCCGATTCGTACTTACCGATTCGGTTCACATCTTGCTCTAGGAGGACGGTCAGCAGATGAAATTCTACCTTTGCGTTTGCTACAGCGTCAACTTGTTCTTTCTTGTTCCAAGAATCAGGATCCTTGATCTTTCCTTCATTGTCTTTGGGAGCTGCATAGTCATTTTTCATAATAATTAATAATTCATAATCCGTAGTAAAAAATACCTGCATCTTCCGTTTCCATGCCGCGAACTCCCCCTCAAACTTAGGCGGGTATATCACTGGTCCAACCATCTTAAAATTTGCTGCAGTTGGCGGTTAGTCCTTCTGCGGCGGCCTGGCTCTGATACCACTTGTTGGTCTGGGTTGGTCCGGCTAGAGGGGGGTGAATAGACGGCTAATAACAGAAACGTGGTGGAAACTCGTCTATTAAAAAAAAACTTGGTTGCAACTTGGTCGTTGCTTCCAAGACGGTTAAAGCTCGAAACAAATCTCCTTGTGCCTGAGAAGCCTTACAACTAAAGATCACTAAACTTAGAGAATCACAATAGTATTTTCTGAATAATTCTAAATCTCTAAGCCTATTTATAGGTTGAGTGATACGATCTTGATCGTTGATACAAGATTGAGTTTCATCTTGATCATAGATCTAAGATTACACTTAGCTGTTGATTAATCATTGCCGATTAATATGATGTGTGATCGAAAATAAAGGATCGCCGAGCAATCCACGTAAGAAGCTTTGACTGAGCATGCAGATGAAGCTTTAACCGAACCCTGTGCGTAAGAAGCTTTGACCGAGCATGTAGATAGCTTTAACCGAACCCTGTGCGTAAGAAGCTTTGACCGAGCAATCCACGTAAGAGGCTTTGACTGAGCATGCAGATGAAGCTTTAATCGAACCCTGTGCATCCACGTAAAAGAACGTTACTGTAATTCAAATGAAACTTTAATTAAAGTTTTAAACAACTTTAATTAAAGGAATGTTTATTTAAGAAGTTTTAATAAAACAAACTTCAAAGAACGTTTAAAGAAAAACTTTAATTAAATTGAAATTTTAATTAAAATTTTAATATAATTAAAACTTTATTATTTTAATAGCAAGTCAAATGTTGACTTGATAAAAGTCAACATAGTTGACTTTTCGTCAAACCATCGATTGGGTGAGTTCCGGCCAACCGGAGTTAGGTTCACCCGAACCCGACTCTGGCCTTTCGCCCCTCGAACGTGCTTCAGCCAGGTTTCTCATCCCTCGGACGTCGCGCACGTCCTTCTTGGTCCACCGGCGTACTCTTCCACAACTTCTGCATCCCTCGGGTTGCACCGAGCCCGTCGGCTCACTTCCCCGCGCAATCATTCTCGTCCGCTGCGTCTTACGCTCGACTTCCTCCGTACCTAAGTTCCTGCACACTTAGCAGAGGGATTAAAACTAACATGACCTAACCTAACTTGGTTGATCACATCAAAACTAACCGGGGCACCAACAATCTCCCCCTTTTTGATGTGCATCAACCCAAGTTTAGTTAGGGATAAACAACAAACAAAAAAAAATATTGTAACAGAAATAAACATAAAAAAATTTTTGCAATCATGTACATAACCTCCCCTTGAACATAAACTACTCTCCCCCTTTGATCACAGCAAAAAAATGGGACAAAAAATTGGGAAGGGAAAATCTAAATTTCACTTAATGTTTTTTATTATTATTAAATTCATACAAATATGAAAATTAAAAAAAAATCCTAATAAATTCATGATAAGTATGCCAAGTACTCAAAAATATAAAATTAATTTTCTCTAGTAAACTCCGATCGACATAATCTCTTAAAAACATTTGATAATACAACAAATGATAAAGGACATAAAGAAAAAAATATTAGTCAATTTTGTTTTTCATAAATACCAGAAAATTAATTCAATATTGATTTTGGGACCCAAAATAAATTTTCATCTACGGGGTTAATCAAAAATTTTGGAGGAATATAATTTGTAGTAATTTTTCTAAGCTGGCCCCTATGATTTTTAACATACCAATTCAGATTTTCAAGATAAAAATTCTTTTTAATTCTTAAACATGCAATATCATTTTCTAATTTCTCCACTAAATTCTTCAAATTTTCATTTTCTGTTTTCAGTTGGTCGGATAGAACAGATGAGCATATAGTGTCAAATCTTTCTTTTAACTCAGAGTTTTCTATTTCCAATTTATTCATCGACTTAAGCGTGGATTTTATTACTGAGTAGATTCGAGCAGGTGGAAGTAGACATACCTCACTTACCGGGTCGGTTTCGAAGTTAGGATCTTCCTCTTCATTGCTGCTTTCTCCCGAGGTGCTTTCTTCACCTTCGTCTTGGTGGCTTGCCATCAATGCAAGTCCGACGAACTCTTCGGCTTCTGATTCATCAGACGAGGTCTCGTCCCAGGTGGCTTTTAGTGTCTTTTTCTTCTTTGGTTGGTTCTTGAGTTTAGGGCACTGATCTTTCAGGTGTCCCTCCTCATTGTAGTTGTAGCATCGGACCGTTCGTTTTTTCTTTCTCTGCACCTTTTTTGAGCAGTTAGTATTAATGTATTTACATAATTTTCTTACCGCTAGTGCTGTTTCTTCATCATCCGCTGAAGATTCTTCGTCGAGTTGGATCTTCCTTGTTTTTAGCGCAATATTGTCAGCTTTCCTGTTCTTTTCTACAAAGCGTGATTCGTGAAGTTCCAAAGTAGAAAACAACTCTTCTAAAGTACTTATTTCTAAATTTTTTGAAATATAATATGCATCGATTACTGAGGTCCATTCCGGGGTTCTCGGAAACGCGTTTAGAGCGTACCTTTGAGCATCGCGGTTAGTTACCGTTTTTCCGAGATTTTCGAGACTTGTGATTAGTTTTTTTACCTTTGCATGTAATCTCGCAACAGTTTCTCCATCTTCCATCCGTAGATTGGTCAGTTGGCTTCGAAGAACATCTCGTCGCGCAAGTTTTGCTTCCGAGGTTCCTTCGTGCAGTTCCAAGAACTTTTCCCAAAGTTCCTTCGCCGATTCGTACTTACCGATTCGGTTCACATCTTGCTCTAGGAGGACGGTCAGCAGATGAAATTCTACCTTTGCGTTTGCTACAGCGTCAACTTGTTCTTTCTTGTTCCAAGAATCAGGATCCTTGATCTTTCCTTCATTGTATTTGGGAGCTGCATAGTCATTTTTCATAATAATTAATAATTCATAATCCGTAGTAAAAAATACCTGCATCTTCCGTTTCCATGCCGCGAACTCCCCCTCAAACTTAGGCGGGTATATCGCTGGTCCAACCATCTTAAAATTTGCTACAGTTGGCGGTTAGTCCTTCTGCGGCGGCCTGGCTCTGATACCACTTGTTGGTCCGGGTTGGTCCGGCTAGAGGGGGGTGAATAGACGGCTAATAACAGAAACGTGGTGGAAACTCGTCTATTAAAAAAAACTTAGTTGCAACTTGGTCGTTGCTTCCAAGACGGTTAAAGCTCGAAAAAAATCTCCTTGTGGCGGAAAAGCCTTACAACTGAAGATCACTAAACTTAGAGAATCACAATAGTATTTTCTGAATAATTCTAAATCTCTAAGCCTATTTATAGGTTGAGTGATACGATCTTAATCGTTGATACAAGATTGAGTTTCATCTTGATCATAGATCTAAGATTACTCTTAGCTGTTGATTAATCTTTGCCGATTAATATGATGTGTGATCGAAAATAAAGGATCGCCGAGCAATCCACGTAAGAAGCTTTGACTGAGCATGCAAATGAAGCTTTAACCGAACCATGTGCGTAAGAAGCTTTGACCGAGCATGTATATAGCTTTAACCGAACCCTGTGCGTAAGAAACTTTGACCGAGCAATCCACGTAAGAGGCTTTGACTGAGTATGCAGATGAACCTTTAATCGAACCCTGTGCATCCACGTAAAAGAACGTTACTATAATTCAAATGAAACTTTAATTAAAGTTTTAAACAACTTTAATTAAAGGAATGTTTATTTAAGAAGTTTTAATAAAACAAACTTCAAAGAACGTTTAAAGAAAAACTTTAATTAAATTGAAATTTTAATTAAAGTTTTAATATAATTAAAACTTTATTATTTTAATAGCAAGTCAAATGTTGACTTGATAAAAGTCAACTTAGTTGACTTTTCGTCAAACCATCGATTGGGTGAGTTCTGGCCAACCAGAGTTAGGTTCACCCGAACCCGACTCTGACCTTTCACCCCTCGAACGTGCTTCAGCCAGGTTTCTCATCCCTCGGACGTCGCGCACGTCCTTCTTAGTCTACCGGCGTACTCTTCCGCAACTTCTGCGTCCCTCGGATTGCACCGAGCCCGTCGGCTCACTTCCCCGCGCAATCCTTCTCGTCCGCTGCGTCTTACGCTCGACTTCCTCCGTACCTAAGTTCCTGCATACTTAGCAGAGGGATTAAAACCAACAGGACCTAACCTAACTTGGTTGATCACATCAAAACTAACCGGGGCACCAACAATCTCCCCCTTTTTGATGTGCATCAACCCAAGTTTAGTTAGGGATAAACAACAAACAAAAAAAAATATTGTAACAGAATTAAACATAAAAAAAATTTTGCAATCATGTACATAACCTCCCCCTGAACATAAACTACTCTCCCCCTTTGATCACAGCAAAAAAATGGGACAAAAAATTGGGAAGGGAAAATCTAAATTTCACTTAATTTTTTTTATTATTATTAAATTCATACAAATATGAAAATTAAAAAAAAATCCTAATAAATTCATGATAAGTATGCCAAGTACTCAAAAATATAAAATTAATTTTCTCTAGTAAACTCCGATCGACATAATCTCTTAAAAACATTTGATAATACAACAAATGATAAAGGACATAAAGAAAAAAATATTAGTCAATTTTGTTTTTCATAAATACCAAAAAATTAATTCAATATTGATTTTGGGACCCAAAATAAATTTTCATCTACGGGGTTAATCAAAAACTTTGGAGGAATATAATTTCTAGGAATTTTTCTAAGCTGACACCTATGATTTTTAACATACCAATTCAGATTTTCAAGATAAAAATTCTTTTTAATTCTTAAACATGCAATATCATTTTCTAATTTCTCCACTAAATTCTTCAAATTTTCATTTTCTGTTTTCAGTTGGTCGGATAGAACAGATGAGCATATAGTGCCAAATCTTTCTTTTAAGAGCATATCAGATCAAGTCACGATTTATTACCAATTCATCGAGGTTGGTGAATCAGGTGATCAATTCATTGATCTTTGCATGAATCTAGGCTATCGTTTCTCTTTCCTTTATCTGGAGGTTGGTTTTGTTGGTGCTTGGATGGCTAGAGAGGGGGGGTGAATGTAGCCAAACACAGATTTTTTGCCTCTTTGAGAACTTCTCAAGTTTTTCTGCACTTAGGGTTAGCGGCAGCAGAAACACAGAAAAACAAAGACAAGAACACAAACAAAATAACAATACAAGATCGCTAACAAGGAGGATTTACAAGGTTCGGGGATAACTTTCCCCTACTCCTTAGCGTGCCCATGAGGTGGGTGATCCCTTGATCGTCGGCAGATCAAGCCCCAGAAAATTCGGATATCAGATACCTCCTTCTCGGTGGAGAAACCTCTCCACAATAAGTCTCAACAGAATGATGGAAAATAAAAGCACCGAGACAACAGCAAACTTACAGAGCACAGCCGAAGAAGAAGCGTTTACAAAGCAATACTCATAACATCGGCAAGAGCCTTCACTCAGCTCTCCCTTGTCAGCTTGTTGATTGCCTCGCAACGCTATAAAAACCTTCCAAGTGCTCAAGTCGCAGCAACAACAGAACGCTCAAGAGTGTATACAAGAGTCGTTTAAGGTTCAAAGAGCTTCGCAAGAGTGTTTCTGCCTGATAAGAGTTGTCGCAAGAAGAGATGAAGCCTTTTCTTCTCTTCTTCGCCAGCCAGCTCTTAACCTGCGTCGCCAGTCGCCAGGTCATAGACGCTCCTCTGCAGCTCACCAGCTGCTCATCTGAAGCAGCCCAGCTACCCTGACCTCTCCTGGACTCCCTGAGCTCTCCTCAGCCGAGCCCTAGTCAGCTTCTCAATAGCGCAGTCATCCGTTGAAACCTAAGAAGAGGAAAACGTCAAAACTGTGGCACCGAAAGATCTCAGTGACCCTCCTCCACTATTTGAAATCATCCCTGCATCACCTGCACACTTAACAGAAATTTAGCAAATGAAATCAAACGTGAATCAGAGGAAATCAGAGTTATCAGAGCGAATCAGAACACGATTAGAAGTCTGACAACGTATTTGAATTAAAGTTTTCAACTACTGATCTGTCACCAGACCGATCAGAGAGGACCCTGATCGATTAGGCAAGCTCCTAATCAATCCAGTGGCTCATGGATCGGTCACCGGACCGATCCACAGCATTGTTGGGATTCCCCAGCTTTCGCAGGCCAAATCCCCCTGATCGATCACCTGACCGATCAGGTTGTGCGCTGATCGGTCTGGTGACTGATCAGGCCACTCCCTGACCGATCAGGAGCCATCCTGATCGGTCAAGGTGAGAAATCTCACGACAATTTGATCGGTCATGAGGACCGATCAAGGTTCTCTGATCGTTCACCAGAACGATCTGAAGCAACACAGAAGCCAAACCTGCTTCTGTTCTCTCCCTGATCGGTCACCTGACCGATCAGGTTGTGCCCTGATCGGTCTAGTGACCGATAAGGTCACTCCCTGACCGATCAGGAGCCATCCTGATCGGTCAAGGTGAGAAACCTCATGACAATTTGATCGGTCATGAGGACCGATCAAGGGTTCTCTGATCGTTCACCAGAACGATCTGAAGCCAAACAGAAGCTGAACCAAATGTTTCTGTTCTCTCCCTGATTGGTCATCAGACCGATCAGACTTTCCTGGATCGGTCACCAGACCGATCCACAACAGGGAGTTCGTGCCAACTCCCTGATCGATCACCAGACCGATCCAACTCCCACAAATTCGACTCTGAGTCTAGAGAACAGCCTCCCTAGCCTTCTCTGACTCATGCTCAGTCCCCCGGACCAAGACTCCGTGCCCAGCTTCACTCACTGGAACTTCCATCACCTGGCTTCACTCACCAGGACCCGGCTTCACTCACCAGGGTTTTCAATCACCTGGCTTCACTCACTAGGACCCGACTTCACTCACCGGGGTTTCCAATCACCTGGCTTCACTCACCAGGGTTTCTAATCACCTGGCTTCACTCACCAGGACCCGGCTTCACTCACTGGGGTTTCCGTAACCCGGCTTTACTCACCGAGATTTCCGTAACCCAGCTTCACTCACCGAGAGTCGTGCTCAGTCCCCGACCAGGACTTAAACCAGACTCATCTCATTAACCTAAACTAAAATCGATGTCAACACCAAAACAACAATTAGGGTCAGACTGCATCAACAGGTTAGTTGGTTCCGGAGGAGGTCTCTTCTTGCTAACTTAGCTTTTGATATGCTTTCATGAAGTTTTAGGAACTTCTTTCAGAGTTCTTTTGCCAAGTTATAACTGCCGATGTGGTTGACTTCTTGAGGTGGTAGTACAATCAGCAGGTGGAATTCAACCTTTTCGTTGGCTACTGAATCAACTTGTTCCTTTTTGTTCTAGAGAATTCCTCCTTTTCATCTCCATTTGTATCTTTGGGAGTTTCAAATCCATATTTTATGGTTAGTAATATTTCAAAATCAATCCTAAAAATAACCTCCATCTTCTTTTTCTCTATGGAGAAATCTCTCTCGTACTTCGCCTAGCAAATGTTGGATTCGACCATTTTCTTGTTGCTTTATCAGGCGGTTAGTCCTTCAAAATCGAACCTTGCTCTGATATCACTTGTAAGACCATTGACAGGCCGGCAAGAGGGGGTGAATTGTCCTGTAAAAAATACCTTGATCTTTTGTAAATTCTTAATAAGATAGAAGTTAGTTTCAGTAATTAATTAAAAACATAAACAATGAAAGACACTAATAAGAGACACAATGGTTATTTGGTTGTAACCAGGGTGTAGTTGCTAATCTAAGATATTAAAAAGCTCCACTAATGAAAAGCTCCTTCGCTATAGGAGGAGTAACCTCTTACAGACTTTGAACAGCTCACAAAATGACTAGAAAAATTAATTACAGTTGTTGATTTCTAATCCTAACCTTTAGGGGTTATTTATAGCCTAAAAAACAAAGTGAACATTATGCTGACGTGGACCTGAGGTGCCTCAGATTGGATGAAACTTTATTCACACACCAACGTTCACTAGCGATAACTTTTTATTATGAGGCGCCTCAATTCTGATCTGAAGCGCCTCAGGTTCAAACGGAGGCGCCTCAGTTCATCTTTTGCTCGAAGATGAAACTTTCAGCTGAGACACCTCACACATCAACTGAGGCTCTTCAATTGACCAGTTGGTCAAAGTCAGCACCTATGTTGACTTTTCCATCCTTCTTTCGCTTGGGTGATTTTTGGCTAACCAGAGTTAGGCTCACCCGAATCTGATTCTGGCCTTCGTCTCGAACGGACTTCCTCCTGGTTTCTCGTCCTTCGGACATCACGTGCGTCCTTCTCACTCCACCAATATACTTTTTCGCAGACCTCCGCATCTCTCAGATGCACTGAGCACGTCGGCTCTCTTTCCGTGTCATCCTTCTCGTCCGCTACATCTTCCATTCGACTTCCTACGCTCCTAAGCTCTTGCACACTTAGACATAGGGATTAAACACAACCAAGACCTAACTTGACTTGGTTGATCACATTAAAACTACCCAGGATACTTACAATTTTCCTTAGGATAGACATTGAAAGTTGGTTCTCTAACTGGCACGACTACACAACTCCAGTCACTGAGACGGGAGAAAAATCTCAACATAGAAAAGTGGATGGCCGAAATGAAGAAGGCCCAAAATGACTCGAAGGCACTTAACACTCTTCAATATGGTCTAACTAAAAAGGAACTCAAATAAGTCGACCCTTTTGACAGTGCAAAGATTTATGAGACAAGCTTGTCGAACTACATGAAGGGGACAAACGACACAAAGGTAACAAAATGTGACCTTCTACTGAATTCATTACTAAATATTAAGATGCAGATGGTGAGACGGCAAACCAACTATACAAGAGGATCAAAAACATCTTGAACATACTACACTTCATCGGCTACCAACTGGAGAATTGTGACATAATCAGGTATACCATCAACTCGTTCCCTCGAAACAATTTATGGTCATCGATGGTAGATACTTATAAATTTCAAAGGATATTTCCAAAATTAATTAGATGAACTTTTTTGCAAACTTAAATTACACGAATATGAGCGGTTTTCTTTTCGACTTTCAAGAGCGGTTTGTAATCACTCCTACAATTTTATCAATGGTTTAAAAACCGCTCCTCTTATTGCCGTCCTTATATCCTATAGAAACGATTTTCGTAACCGTTGGTAAATATTGCAAAACCGCTCCTATTATTCTTTATAGGTACGGTTTGAAACTAATCTTACACGTTATACATATAACAACGGTTTCAAACCGTTTCTATAATTATAAATTCAGATGTCGTTTAAATCACTCTGAAACCCTTTAGATGTAAGAACAGTTTTAAACCATTCCTACACATCATGGATATAAGAGTGATTTCGAAATATCTAAATATAAAATTATTCCTACAAATAGACCCAAGCCCAGGCCAGGTCTGAACTGGACCCGACCTCGGGCTCGTAACTAGTTCAACTACTTGTTGATCCGATTCTGACCCAAACTAGTTGATTGCCAATAAAATCGACCCCGAGCCGGGTCTGAACTAAATCCAACCTCGAGCTTGTAACCAATTCAGGTATCTGTTGACCCGATTTAGACCCAAATTAACCGATTATCGGTTTAATTTTTTTATGTTTTCTTGGAATGAGTTTTTTTATAGATATAAAGATATTAAAAAAATTATTTATACTAAGATTCGAATCTAGGTCTCCTAAATTAAAACCTAATATCCTAAACAACTAGACTACAATTATTAATTAGTTTATATGTTAGTTAATTTTTTAATAACTAATTAATAAATTCTTTAATATATTGTTATTCTTAATAATAAGGATAAGAGTAACCGAACATTTATTAATTAATTTATAATCATTTTGCTAATAAATAATTCATATCTTAGTTATTTATTTAATAACTAATTAATAGTTTTCTTTTATTATATAATTATTCTTATTAATTCCAAAAACATCGGGGGTCCGATAAATGATTTTGATTTTACCTATGGGAATATGAGATTAGAGTTATCTATAAAAACGACTCTGGTTTATGTTGGGGTTGGAAAGAGAAAAGACAAAAATTTAAGTTAATTTTACTTTATTAAAGGCTAATAAAAGCAAAAAGTTAATTGAAAAAAAATTAATAAGGTTAATATGTTAAAAAAATTGTTCTCTAGAAATAATAATATTATTATTTATTAATACACTGAAAAAATAATTTTTAATAAATATCATTATTAAATATTTATAATAATATTTGTTTAAAAATTATTAATTAAAAATATCAACGATGTATTCTAGTTGTGTAGAGTTGGAGGATGAATAGAATCGAATAAAAGAAGTGAAATGTTGTCTTGAATGAGATATAGATTTTTGGAGTTGAATAAAGGAATAAGAATAGTTTTCAGTGTGAGATTTAGGTTCAAAGTTGAATAGAAAAAGAGAAAAGATTTCTGACATAAAATTTAGGGTTTTAGTGATGGAGAGAGGAAGATGAAGGTGTAGAGGTTGCGTGTGAAGCCTGGAACAAAAATTATGGGTTTAGGAGAAAATTATTAAGAGAAAAAACTTATGGAGTATAAGAAAAGAAGAAAAGTGGTACAAATAAAATTAAGAATACTTTTTTAGAAAAAAATAAAAATGAGAAAAGCGGTTTATGCTAATAAGAGTGGTTTACATCAGCGATGTATGCAAATTAATGCTAAAACTATACAATAGATGTAGTTTAAAAATCAATTATACACCATTAGAGAAATAGAAGCGGTTTGTAGCAGTACTTTACACAAGCTTTCATTTAAAAAATCCAATATGAGTGGTTTAAAAATTGCTCATAGAAGTTAGAGCAATAGAAATGCTTAGTAGTAGCATTTGACCCAGAACCGCTACTAAAAGTTGTTGATGCAGTCTGGCCCTGATTGTTGTTTTGGTGTTGACATCGATTTTAGTTTAGGTTGATTATGATTATGATGATTATGATTAAGTCCTGATCGAGGATTAGGCATGATATGGAAAATCCTAGCATGGAGGGCTAGGTGTTGGAAAATCCTAACCTGGAGGGTTAGGTGTGAAAAGTCCTAGCTTGGAGGGCTAGGTGTTGGAAAAGTCCTAATTCGGAAGGGTTGGGTGAAAAGTCCTAGCTTGGAGGGCTAGGTGAAAAGTCCTAACTTGGAGGGTTAGGTGCAAATTTCCATCCTGGAGAATTAGGTGAAAAAGTCCTGGCTTGGAGGGTCAGGTGCCTAGCTTGGAGGGCTAGGTTGGATGATATTCTAACTCGGAAGGGTTGGGTGAAAAGTCCTAGCTTGGAGGGCTAGGTGAAAAGTCCTAGCTTGGAAGGCTAGGTGAAAAGTCCTAACTTGGAGGGTTAGGTGCAAATTCCCAACTTGGAGAGTTAGATGGAAAAATCCTTGGCTTAGAGGGCTAAGGTGGATGAAACACTAGCTTGGAGGGCTAGGGTTGAGTCCTTGGATCGGTCTGGTGACCGATCAGGGACATTGGCACGCTACTCCTTCGTGGATCGGTCTGGTGACCGATCCAGCAATGTCTGATCGGACTGGTGACTGATCAGGGAGCGCACAGTGAGGTTGGGAACCTACTGTGTGGCTCCTAAACGGTCCGGTGACCGATCAGGGAGCAGGCTGCTTCCTCACTGCCTTGCTCCTGATCGGTCTGGTGACCGATCAGGGAGCGAGCAGTGAGTGAGTTCCCTTGCTGATCAAGTCCAGATCGGTCCGGTGACCGATCAGGGACTTAGGAGCTGATTAAAAAATCACTGTTCATCTGTCCTGATCGGTCTGGGTGACCGATCAGGCTTCACTCTAATCGGTCTGGTGACCGATCAGGCTTCACTCTGATCGGTCCGGTGACCGATCAGGCTGTGTTGCCGTAAGAGCTGGGAATCCCAGCACAGCAGTAGATCGGTCTGGTGACTGATCCACAAGTCCTGGATCGGTCCGGTGACTGATCACTTTAATTCAAATTGCACTGTCAGACGCGGTCAGAGCGTCTGATCGTATCCGATTCACTGCTATTTGCCTCTGATATTTCATTCACTGTATGATTTACTGCTCTAACAGTCTGATTAAGCTGCAGGTGACAGGGGAGGATTCAAACACTCAAGGAGAGGTCAATGGAGGCTTTCCTTGGAGCAGGTTTGTCCGATTCTCCATTTCAAGTTGCAACGGCCGAGCTGCAGACTGGAGCCGAGACTGGGGCTTGGCTGAGGGGATCTCAGGAAGACCAGAGAGGGCTCAGTGGTAGCTGGCGTTGGCAGTGAGGTAGCTGGAGGCTACGGAGGATGTTGTCACCTGGTGCTGTGTAGAGAATCAAAAGGGCGGAAGTTGGCTTCGTGGAAGTAGAGTTCGAAAACTTGTGTTCTTGTCGCGCCTTGTGTTCTCCACAACTTGCTTGCTGTGTTCTTGAAGTTTTCATCAATTTGAGCAAGCGATCGAGAAACAATCATCCATTACTTGAGCGCTTGAAGGAGAGAACAAGGAGCTTGGAGTCCGACAGTGGGAAGACACAAAGAGGGGTTCTTGCGTGAGATCGCCACTGGGTGGAGCTCAGGGAAGCTCGCTGTGTTCTTGTCCTTGCTAAGTGTTTGAGTAAGATCATTCTTGTTGTTTCTTTGTGCTTAAACTTTATCTGTGATTGAAACGCTGTGGAGAGGTTTCTCCACCGAGAAGGAGGTTGTGTTATATCCGGTGAAAACCGGGGCTTGATCTGCCGACGATCAAGGGATCGCCCACCTTAAGGGCACGCCAAGGAGTAGGGGCAAGTTATCCCCCAACCTTGTAAACCCTCTTGTTAGCGATCTTGGCAGTTGTCTCTGTTTGCTTTCATTTCTGTTTTTGTTTACTGCACTGCTTCAGTTTCCTTTGTTTCTTCCGCTGTGCTACTGATAAGTTGAGTGCAGGAAACTTGTTAAGTGCAAGAAAAAGTGATTGGCTATATTCACCCCCCCCCCTCTCTAGCCATCTCGTTTCCAACAAAAGTATCCAATATCAACAGTTTTAATATTGCTTTTAATAGTTACATTAAGAGCGGTTTATAGCAGCGCTTTTTTCAAACCGATGCTAAAGATATTCAACAAGAGCGGTTTTAAAATTGTTCCTACAGGTTAGACAATTGAAACTGTTGAGTTCAAACCAATTCAATTGGTCAATTTTTAAGAGCGGTGTTAAAACCACTCCTAAACAACCACTCTTATATGTGTGTTTTTTTTGTAGTGACAGTCTAACTTGAGTAAAACCGAGAAAGGTATTGCCCTTATTGCAAGACCAAGCAAGGAGCCAAAATCAAAAGGCGAATCCGACTCCGACTCAACCGAAGAACAACTAGTAAACATGGTTAGGAAGATGTTTACCAAAAAGAAGAAAAAATTTTCAAAAGGCAATCTCAACAAGGATATAAAATCTACATCAACCAAATCATTGTTTGAAGTAACATGTTACGGGTGCAACAAAAAGGGGCACTATAAGACTGATTGCCCATATACCAAAGAAGATATGCCCAAAATAAGACACAGAAACTTCTTGGAACTAATGGCAAGAAATCAACCTAACAAATCCAAGTCTTAGTACGAGTCAGAGTCGAGCCAAGAAGACGAATCCGAATCCTATACTGAATCAAGCCATGAATCCATATCCAATTCCAAAGGTTCCTATGAGGTAACATCTAATCTAGAAACTAATTTTTTTTTAAATTATTGCATGCTTAAATAGGAAGTTGGTCAAATATGAGAAACAAGTTGAATTGCTACTTAAGGAAGTCAAAAGTCTTAAGGAGCAAGTTAACCCTGAGAACTCAACTAACCAAGTTTAAAATGGAAAGCCAAATCAAGTTAAAAGACTTGAGGAAAAAAAAATTCCATCTTGAGGGGCGAAGTTGAGAGACTCAAGGGGATGATGGAAAGGTACACTTTGGGGTTCAAGAATCTTGACATGATCCTCAGATCACAAAGGGTTGTGTACAACAAGTCCGATCTCGAATATCAATCAACATAAATGAACAAATCTTACCTGTCACTTGTTAATCAAAATACCATAAAAATCAAGTATTAGTCCCGAAAGTCTACCTAACCAAGCAAGTAGGCACCTAAGCGGAACATTTTTTTTCTCTATGAATTGACAGTGTTCCGAGTAAATCAGTGTTCAATTGATTAAATCGGTGTTCAATAGATTGACTAATTTATTGATAGACTTCTATTTCTTGTGAAACTCATGCTAATCGATTGGTCAATCGATTGATAGTGTTCAATTGATTGGCTAATCGATCGGCAGACTTTTGTTTTTCGGGAAACTCCTGTTGATCAATCGATTGACAGTATTCAATTGATTCACCAAATTTCTATTTCTCATGAAACGACTCCTACTAATCGATTGGTCAATCAATTAACAGTATTCAATCGATTGGCCAATCGATTTAGCAGACTTTTGTTAAAAAAAAAATCAACCACCCCTGCGTAGGTGGCCGCCTAGGCGGTTGATTAATATGTTGACGCTTAGAGACATCGCCTTTGTAAAATGCGGGTGGTAGGCAACCGCCCAATGCCTAGGCGGTGCACCTAGGCGGCACCTAGACGGTCCTAGGCGCCACCTTCTTAAACACTGCTATAAAACAACTCGACCACTTTGCCAAATCAAGCTGAGCCTTGCATCCATGAGCAGGCAAGGAAGTGACTCCGTCGTCCTCAATTCCACCATTTCTCTGCTTCAGGAGAGGTTCAAGCAGCTGCAGAGGGTTAGATTGATGAACCAGGTAGCAGACAAATTGAACCTGGGGTGACCGGCCCGGTCTCACGGAAGTTTCCCACTGGTCACCAGGGTAAATCGGGAAGCGCTCGTGGTGGTCAGTCTAGATGCCCAGCATCCCAGGGTTCACGCCCCATTTAGAGGAAAAATTCCTGCAAAATGCGCCGTAGCTGGGGATCGAACCACGGATGCCTGAGTTTACAACTAGTGACCTTACCACTGCACCATAGCCTCGGGGGCAAAGAGAGAGCTAATAGATCTCACGTGCATCGACAGGGCCATCTTTAGACATAGGACATTAAGGCCTATGCCTAGGGCCTCAATTTTTATTGGGGCCCATTATTTTTGATATATTAAACATATTTTTTATTATATTTTAAGAGAATGGAAAAGAATAAAGTCTTGATAAAAAATTTACGTATCTTATTTTTTAGTCAAAACTATAGATTTTATAAAAATCTTATTATGGTTCCAATGGATAGAGTCATAAGGCGTTCTCTTTTTAATATTTTAAATTTAATTTTTATTATGTATGTTATTTTATAAGATCTAATGTATTCCTCTTCTATATCTATCAACCCTAGCCTTCTCTCGTTATATTTATTTTTTGTTAGTGACGTTTTCTCTTCTGATTAGTAAGAACATGAATTAGAATTTTTTTATCCATGCAATGCAAAATAAAAAATATTAGTCTTTTTTTGAGTTCCCCCTTTTCCCTTAACTAGCTCTCCCTCTTTGTACTTTTCTCGCTCATTGATATTGGGAAAGAGAAATTACATCTAACGCTGTCATGTTGATTCGGTTGGTGCTACTATGCTCCTTGCTTAATTAAGTTCAAATGTTGAGGGATTCGTCCATATTGTGTTCGATCGAAATAGAAGATTTTATTATTTTGAGCAATAGTGAGTTAGATATCTTTGTCATTTCGTTTCCTTGATAGACATTAAGTTTTGCTTTTATTTATATGTATTTACAGAAATATATTTTTTGATTTCCCTTTTGTTTCTATTCTATCATTTACAACTATTTTGGTTTAGGTGATAAAAAATGTGATTTATTTTTTCTTTTATTTTATGCCTAAAATGACTTATTTAGATTTTAATAAATGATAATAGCTGGTTTGATCTCGTTACGATCTTCATTTTCTAAGGATTATATTGAATTTTATCATTTTGTATATGTATTATTTATTTATTTATTTATTTTTTGTGATTTGCGGTGATGATGAGTTGAAGAGGAAACATGATTTTTTTCTATTATTGTCTCATTTCATTTATTTCTTTTTGTAAGAGTTATTATTTTTGTCTTTCATTTGAATAATTAGACATATTTTTTTCTATCTTTCTTAGTTTTTAAACAATTCTAAATATATTTATTTTCGACCAAGTCGGTTGTCAGTTACAAGTCCGAATGAAAAGGATGAGTAAATTTTTTTTAAACAATGTTAAAGATTGTTTTTTTTTCCTAAGACCTTAAATAGGCTTGAGCCGGCCTTGTGCATCGATACTACATTTGATACTTCTCTTCACCTGAGGTACCTGTCATGTTCTTTAGCAGATTCAACTGATGGATTTAGCTTGAAATTGAGACCTTCTTTGTGAATTAGAGATAAACAGATCAAGTAGTAATCGAGTATAATCTTTAGACAAATTCTTCCAAAGTAGAAAGGAAAAAGTAAGAGGCAGATGATTCCTTTGCTGCAATTCCCCTAACAAGCAATTCCAGGGGCTGCCTCCAAAGACAAGTAAACGAATCAATTTAACTTTGGAACAGAGAGAGCAATTAGATGTTCGATCGAGTGCAGAGAGACTTGCATGATTCCAAGGAAGCTCACTCCGGCAAGCAATTCCAGTTTATAAATTACACACAGTCCATTAATTCCTCAATTAATTAATTAGAAGATCGATCATCTCCTCCCTGAGAGATGTTGGAGGCCACCTTCACCGGAAAATACGAGACCGATGCCAAGGCTGGAAAAGGCAGCACCACGATCTCCCTCGGCACCAACATCGGCGAGGCCAAGCTCAAAGCCTCGGCCACCAACTCCCTCGCCCCGGAGTCTGCCGGCTACTCGCCCACTACCTTCGCCTTCTCTCTTTCGAAGCCCAACTCCTTCCTCATCCGCTACTCCCCCGTAAAAGTGATCGACCACAACATACTCCAATTCCATTAATTCTCTATTAATTAACGTATACCGTATAATCTCTTCATGAATGTGATCGGCAGAAGAAGGACGGCGATCCACCGAACTTGAGGTTCAAGTTCATGAACTCCGTGAACGTGATGGGGAGTAGGGTGAACTTGGCGTACCACCACGCGGTGCTGGAGAAGAAGATGAAGGTGAAAAGTTTGGTGGAGTTCAACGACGAGCACAAGGTGGCGGTGAAGCACCTGGTGGGTACCAAGGACTGCGAGCTCAGGTACAAGTTCGCGCCCGGTCGGTTTATGGTGGTGGAGCCGTCCTACAAGCTCGAGAGCAGAGAGTGGGCGGTGGCCGTGTCGAGGAGCTTCGACAGCGGCGACGTGCTGAAGGGGAGCTACGACGTCAAGGACGGAAGGGTGGGGCTGCAGTGGAGCAGGACCTCCAAGGAGAAAGGAACCTTCAAGGTATTTTAATGGGTGGTAAATAGCCCTAAACTCTCTAACGGTATTATTCCACTTTTTTGTCTTGCTGATGTTTATCGATATATTTAATTATTTTCATTTTTTATAAATACAAAATTTTAAAAAATATATATATATACTTCTAAATTTAAGATATTTAAATTAAAATCAATTATGTTTACTATCAAATCAAGAATGATTCTTTTCCTCATTATTTTTATAAATAAAAAAAATTAAAAAAGAGGTATAATTCTTATTAAATTTAATATCATTTAATTATAATCAAGTATATTTTCTATCCAATTGAGCATATTTCTTTTTTCTCCTAATCAATTGATTTGGAACTCAAACCAATCGATTGTTTAGGCTAAATCGATTAAATGATTCAAATTAAATGATATTGAATTTAGGATAAATTATATCTCATTTTAAATTTTTTATACATAAAAAATAAAAATAATTAAATTAATCGGAATGTATTAAGGAGTTAAAATAGAGAAAGTTTATATGCAAGGAGTAATTTTTTTTATACAGGAATTGAAAATAAAATTGAAATTGATGTTAAAGATTTTAGGATAATTTATTGTATTTTAATGGCATATAAAATATAAAGAAAATGATAAGTGAAAAATTTTAAGGAAAAGTTCAGTAAATGACGTTATATTTTATATGTAGCGATTTTCGACGGGTTCACAGTGCCTCCTAGGGTATAGGTTGATTCGGGATGATGGTCGAAGACTATCGATGATGTCCAAATAATAATTGAATATGTACATATAAAGTGTCACGTCATTTATTGAGTGTTTCATTGAATTTTTTTTTACTGAGTGCAACGTTCGAAATATAATTTTACATATATTTTCACAAAATACTAATTTGACTATAAATAATATTTTAATATTCATACTTTATTGTGATTGGCCTTGCAGATTTCTGGGTCACTGGTGAAGAAGGACAATGAAATTGTACCAAAGCTTATGGCACAAACTACATGGAGCTTCAGTCTTTGACTTCTATTTTAATTTTTTTCAATTAATGGATATCATTAAAATCCAATACTGTATCTTCGGTATTTTAGCAAACGACTTACTAAGAATCTATATTTATTCAAAAAAAATATTAAATAAATTATTTTTTATCAAAGGGCACATATAAAATCAGTTCATCTCTCTAATATCTTCCCGTCAATTAATCATTTTCGTAATTTATTATTGAAACATTTGAACTACCTTTTCATAATTTGATTTTAAAATAATAAATTATGGTCCGGATGCAGTTATTCTCATCTTCTCTCACCCTATATATCTCTTCCTACATAATACAACTTGACTCATCCTGAACCTTTTATTATATTTTGTTGCGATTTGAAAAAATTAAAAGATTATCTTATAAATAAATAACAAATGATGATTATATATTTTAAAAATATAGGATAAATATCATGTCACGTTGGGCCTAAAATTCCAGAATATCAGGTCCAACGTGAGTCTGAAATTAGAAAAAATCAAACCCTCTAATATTCAAAATCGAAATTATTTTTTCAAAATAATTATAAATAATTGAAATAAGGATATAAATAGAAAAGGTAAAATATCAAAAAATATAAATAAAATAAAATAAAGAAAGATATATAAAATATAAAAAATAGAGTTAGTAGAATTGTATATATTAGAAATATATAAAATAGAAATTAAAATAAATTTTATATGTGGAAATTAAGATAGTAAAATATATTAGATATTCTAGAAAAAAAATTATTAAAAATTAATTGGATTTGATATCACATGAAATATTTGATTTCAACTCTAAGAGGGTCTGAAATAATTTATTTCTTTAGGCCTAAAATATTTTTATTTTAAGCTCAAAGAGGGCATAAAATAATTCATTTTACATCATCTTTAGTCCTAAAATTATAAAATATAGAAAAATAAAAATAAAATAAAATAAGAAAAGATATATAAAATATAATAATTTTGATATATCAGACCCTCTTTAGTTTTTTCAATATCTGAAACTAACTTAGACACTAACTTCATATATAAAATTTAGAGAAAGATAAAATAAATATGTAAAGAGTTTGTAGAATTGTTGAATTATAAAAACTCTATTTCTTTTATAAAAAAATAGAGTTCGTAGAATTGTATATATTAGAAATATATAAAATAGAAATTAAAATAAAATTTATATGTGAAACTTAAGATAGATTATATATATCATAGAAAAAATTATTAAAAATCGATTTAATTTGATTTGAGGCCCAAAGAGGGCCTGAAATTAATTCATTTCAAACCCTCTTTGGGCCTGAAATATTTTTATTTCAGGTTCAAATAGGGCTTGAAATGAATTATTGAAGACACTTTTTGAACCTGAAATCAAATCTAATCAAGAAAAATATAAACAAAATAAAAATAAGAGAAGATATATAGTTTTGATATATCATGCTCTCTTTAGTTTTTTTAAGATTTGAAATTAGATTAGACACTAGCTTCAATATAAAATTAAAAAAATGAGAAAGTAAAATATAAAAAAAAAATAGAGATTTAAATAAAGATATACTAAATAATATAAGAAAAATATATATATAATATCAATAAATAATAAAGAAATAAATATAAAAAAAGAAAGATAAAGTAAATATGTAAAGATATAAAAAATAAAGATATAAATATAAAATAAAGAAATACTTAAAGAATAAAAAAGAAAAAATATAAATAAATAAATAGAGTTTTTATAGATTAAAAATATAAGAAATAAATATAATAGAAATTAAAATAAAATATAAACGTGAAAAAATATTAAGATAGATAATAAGATATAAAGATAAAAAATAGAAAGATAAAGATGTGAGATAAAAAAACAGTCTAAATATGCTACAACCACTACATGATGCATTATTTTGTGCCAAGTTGCGCGATACAAGAAGATCATTGCTAGTGGTTAGGGTTAAGTTTTGACACCATAATTAATTTCTCGTAGGTCAACCCTATCTAGTGATATCAAGTATTGAGAAATCCACTTGGGTGATGACGCGATTGGTAATGACTCACTTGGGTGATCCCTCACTTTCCGGGTTCGATTCCTCCCTGGTAGAGCGCGCAGTATGCTGACGGAAGAAATCGTCACAGGCTGCTGCGTGGTCAGGCCATCGGGTACTGATATCATCAGTGGTGAAGTCGCCACGTGTCTCCGTCTCGCGATTTACCCTCGTTGACCGGTGGGGACTCTCGTTGAAGGCTGTGGGGCAGAGCCGGTCAACCAAGTGGATTAGTCGGGCGCAAGCCTGGATACCCCTTGTAAATAAAAAAAAGTATTGAGAAATCCAAATATCTAAGGTCTATCAGTGGGTTTTAGAGAAAACTCACTGATGAACCTGGAAAAGTCGAATTGCAACAATTTCAAATACTATGAATTTATGGTGTTGCAAAGACTCGAATTGTGTTTTCCAATGTATATTTAGAGACTTTCCAAATATTCTTTAATAGTATAATATATTTAAGCTTGTTTAAAGATAAATTGAATTGAATTGTATATTTCTATTGAAATACCCTAAATACACATTGGAAATCATAATTCGAGTCTTTGCAACACCATAAACACATAATATTTGAAATTGTTATAATCAGAATTTTTTAGGTCCATCAGTGAGTTTTCGTCAAAACCCACAGATGGACTTAGGATATTTGGATTTCTCAATACTTGATATCACTAAATATGGTTGAGCTAGAAAAAGGTAATTATGGTGTCAAAACTAGTCCTTATAACCACTAGCAATGATCTTCTTGTGTCGTGCAACTTGATACAGAACAATGTATCATATAATGGTTGTAGCATATATAGACTGTCTTTTTTATCTTTCATCTTTATTTCTTTATTTTTTATTTTTATATCTTATTATCTAACTTATTTTTTTCACATTTATATTTTATTTCTATTTCTATTATATTTATTTCTTATATTTTCAATATATAAAACTCTATTTATTTATTTATATTTTATATTTTCTTTATTTTTCATTCTTTATATATTTCTATATTTTATATTTATATCTTTATTTTTTTCATCTCTTTATATATTTGCTTTATCTTTCTCTGTTTTATATTTATTACTTTATTATTTATTCATATTATATATATTTTTACTTAAATTATTTATTTTACTTTATTCTTTATTCTAATTATATCTTTATTTAAATCTCTAATTTTTATATTTTAATTACATTATTTTTTTAATTTTATATCTGAAGCTAGTGTCTAACCTAGTTTCAGATGTTGAAAAAAAACTAAAGAGGACATGATATATCAAAACTATTATATTTTATATATCTTTTTTTTATTTTATCTATATTTTTCTATATTAGATTTGATTTCATACCGAAGGAATACCTGAAATAATTCATTTCAGACCCTCTTTAGGCCTGAAATCAAATTTAATTGATTTTTAATAATATATTCTATGATATATAATCTATCTTAATTTTTACATATATATTTTATTTTAATTTCTATTTTATATATTTCTAATATATACAATTCTACAAACTCTATTTTTCTATATACAATTCTACAAACTATTTACATATTTACTTTATTTTTCTCTTTTTTGATATTTACTACTTTATTATTTGTTCGTATTATATATTTTTTACTTATATTATTTATTTTTCTTTACTCTTTATTCTTATAATATCTTTATTTAACCCTCTATTTTTTATATTTTACATTATCCTTTTTTTTTAATTTTATATATGAAGCTAGTGTCTAACCTAATTTCAGATATTGAAAAAAAATAAAGAGAGCCTGATATATCAAAACTATTATATTGTATATATCTTTTCTTTTTTTATTTTTCTATATTTTACAATTTCAGGACCAAAGAGGGTTTGTAATGAATTATTTTAGGCCCTCGTTGGGCCTGAAATAAAAATATTTCAAGCCCAAAGAGAGCCTGAAATGATTTATTTTAGGCCCTCTTTGGGCCTGAAATAAAAATATTTCAGGCCTAAAGAGGGTCTGAATATTAAATCAAATATTTCATATGAAATCAAATCCAATCAATTTTTAATAATTTTTTTGAGTATATTTAATCTATCTTATTATCTTGATTTCCACATATAAATTTTATTTTTATTTCTATTTTATAAATTTCTAATATATACAATTCTATGAACTTTATTTTTTTATATATTAATATATCATTCTTTATTTTATCTTATTTATATTTTACAATTTTTATTTATATGCTTATTTCAATTATTTATAATTATTTTGAAAAAAATAATTTTAATTTTAAATATATGAGGGTTTGAGATTTTCTGATTTCAGACTCACGTTAAGCCGGCATAATAGAATTTCAGGCCCAACGTGACATGATATTTATCCTATTTTAAAAAATATATTTTTTAAATATATAATCATCATTTATTATTTATTTATATGATAATCTTTTAATTATTTCTTAATTTATTCACAATCGCAGCAAAATATAATAAAAGGTTCGGGATGGGTCAAGTTGTACAAAGTAGTAAAAGATATATAGGGCGAGAGACGATGAGAATATCTACATCCAAACTATAATTTATTATTTTAAAATTAAATTATAAAAAAGTGGTTCGGATGTATCGAAAAGTAAACTACGAAAAGAAATAGTTGGCAAGAGAGGTATAAGAGGAATGAGTTGATTTTATATATGCACTTTTTAATAAAAAAAGATTCCATAGGACGCTTTTTGATAAATATAAATTTTTACGTACGCCGTTTGGTAAAATACTGCTGTATCTTTCATAAAGTAATTATAGTTTGGTTATTCATTGACTAAAAATTAAAAGAACCTTATAAATTAAATAAATCATTAAAAAATTTCCCAACAGATATTTTACTTCAAAAATATCTTTATTTTCAATATTATTATAATAACTACAATTAATTATTATAATAGATAGAAATTATTAAATATCTGTTACAATATGTTGTAGGGATCTCCCGGCGACATAAACAAAAAAACGTAGTGGAAACAAGATCTCTCGAGCGATCCATGCAAAAGAAAACTCATACAAAGTCGATTTACAGCTACTTATCTTATATATATACCTTTGATGCGTGCCCTTTCGTTTATCCCGCTCGTCCAAGGTACGCCGGATCTCTTGGACGTTCAAGCATCCATGACTCTATGTGTATCCACACGAACATAATCTCTTAACTTCGGAGAAGAACTACCTTAGTTGTGCTAGCAACTTAAGGTAGTTCGCAGAGACACCAAGAACCCCAAGTAGGGTTTCGGCCAAAGAGGGAGAAGAGGAGGAAGAGAGGAAGGAAAAGACTTAACTTCATCCAAATGACAAGAAAACTCTTTTATACTCATCCCATGAATATGAAGAGTTTTTTGTCCCTTTAGCTTCCCTTCATTAAAGCTAATAAAGAGCACATCTTCTCATGTGGATCTTCAACTTCTTTCCATTCAATGAAGAGAATGTTTTCATCCTCTTCTATTATTAATTTATTAAATATTTTAATTAATTAATATCTCATCTAAATGTGGTTGAGTCTAATCTAAATGAGTCTAACTCAAATTAGACCTCAATCCCATAATCCAATTGGATTCACTTGAGTCTAACTCAATCAATCCAATTCGGATCAAATCTTAGTCAAACTAAGATCAATTAATCTCCGAAGCACCGTGTCCTTAGTGTGTGACCCAATAGGTTCTTGTAACGTTGGCAATGTGTCTAAACCGCTTTAGACACATAAGCAATGAGCGACATCTAGCAATACATCATTGCTACCCAAGTAACAAGAAAGTCGGGATCCGACTTAACCTCCGTGACTAGGATAATGTATGACCTTGTCCTTCTATCCTCGATATCTAGATTGACCAATGAGGCATTGACTGTGTCATCCTCGATCAATCTTTGTGTTTCTTGATCCCCAAGTAAACTCACTCAAACAAATGAGCTCAATATCTCATATTGACTCATTTGAGCATGACCATGCGTTTTAGCAGTCTTACTGGATCAATGGGCCCACAAATATCACTCCCGTCATATGGGAGGGATAGATCTTATCTACATCACTCACATCCCTCCGCATAATTCATTATATACCCAGTGATCACCTTTATAGTCCAGCCTGTTACGGGTGACGTTTGATGATACCAAAGTACATAACTCCTTATGTAGGGAACCGTAGTGACTTCAGGTCTAAGGACTATTCATACTAATAGTCACATGAGAAAGTTTATGACACTCATATGATAATCTATGAAACTTTCTCATGGCGGGTCAATTCAGTACAAATTATCTAATGTATATCAAAGTGACAACTTGATATCACATATCCATGACTTGTGAGCTCAAGTCATCTATTGACCTACATGCTAGTCTCCATACATTAATATTGTCCTTGAATATTAATGCTCGACTAGGAATGGTTTAGTGTAGTGTTCTCTACATCATCTCACTATCAATTCAACCAATCAATATGATGTAGATAAGAATCTACTACCTAAGGACATTATTATACTTAGTTATTTGACACGAGTATAAAGTAAGTATAATAACCAAACATACCTTTATTAATGATAGAATATGATACAAAAAGTCCCTAGTTAATGATCACATAATTGACTCTAGGGCTCCTACTAACAATCTCCCATTAGCACTAGTGTCAATCACTGTAATATCTAATACCCAGTGACCTAGTGTGACCATCATGCTTCTTTTGTGCCAAAGCCTTGGTCAAAGGATCCGTGATGTTAGCATCAGTGGGTACTCTGCATATCCTCACATCTCTATCGATGATCTCTCGAATGAGATGGAAGCATCGTAGTATGTGTTTGGTTCGCTGATGAGAGCGAAGTTCCTTAGCCTGTGCAATAGCCCCATTGTTCTCACAATAGAGGTCTATTGGGTCTACTATGCTAGGAACCACACCAAACTCTGTAATGAACTTCCGGATCCAAACAAACTCTTTTGCTGCATCAGACGCAGCAATATACTCGGCCTCTGTTGTAGAATCTACGATTGTGTCTTACTTCGAACTCTTCCAACTCACAATGCCACCATTCAAGCAAAATACATACCTTGACTGCGATCTAAAATCATCCCTGTCTGTTTGGAAGCTTGCGTCAGTGTAACCCTTTACAGCTAGCTCCTCTCTGCCTCCAAATATCAAGAAATATTCTTTCGTCCTTCGTAAGTACTTAAGAATATTCTTGACAACTGTCCAGTGACTTTTGTTGGTGCAGGAAGCACCATATCAAACCTTGTTTTGATATTGGCAAAGGATTCAAAGTTAAGTACTATTTGTGATCTAATAAAGTTACTAAAGTGTGCAGGAAAGGTTGGGCAATAAGTCCTGGCCACGGGCTGGGTAACTAAGTCCTGACATAAGGTTGGGCAATAAGTCCTGGTCGTGAACTGGGCACTAAGTCCTGGCCGAGGGCTGGGCACCTAAGACCTGATCAAGGGTTGGGCACTAAGACCTGGCCGAGGGCTAGGCACCGAAGACTTGGTTCGAGAAATTGGGCACTAAGACCTGGCCGGGGGCTGGGCACCGAAGACCTGCTCGGAACGTGGGCACTAAGACCTGGTCGTGGATTGGGAACGAAGACCTGGTGAGTAAAGCTGGGCAAAAGTCCAACCGGAGGAGCCGGTTGCCAAAAGGTAAATTCTCCTGAGAAGAGTAGGTGAGGACGTGTTCCCCGTAGAGGGAACATTAGGCGTCGGTTCGACCTAGGGTTCCATTTGGGAGACCCAAAGTCAGAACCAAGACAGCTACGGCGGTAAAAAATTATCTAATACTCTTGCTTTGTTGTTTTGGAACTAACCTTGAATGCAGGACCGAAGGAATGTGTTTCTGCAGCTCAGAACGTCCCAAAGGAGAGGGGCAAACAGCTGGGCAGGGTGCCCCCAAGGTCAAGGCAAAATAAGGAAGCAAGAGTTGCTTCGAAACTGCAGTAAGCAGGGCGCCCCGGAGGCCCCGGGTGCCCAAGATCAAAGCAATCGAAGCAAAGTAACCAGAAGCCAGCAGACTAAGTCAAGGAGGGCGCCCCCAGTGTCCCGGGCGCCCCTGTCAGCTCCGAGGCCGATTCTGGAGGGATAAGCGCTGACCGAGCTTCGGATGAGGTTTCTCGGATCCGAAGGTACGTGTCAGGTGCCCCCGACGTCTAGGGCGCCCCCAGGAGCACTATAAAAGGGGCTCGACCCCTAAGGCTTCGATATCACTTTTTCCAACACCTCCAAGCTCTTCATTCAAGCGCTCTGCTCCGGCAAATTCAATTCTCGACATTCTAGCGCCGACGATGACCCTATGCTCCGAAGTGCGATCCACACCGGGCGTCAGTAACGAAGAGTACATTTGTTTATTTACTACAATAATATTGTAACAATTTCTGTAAACTTTTACGCTACTATAGAATTGCCCGCAGTAAACGGTCAAGGACCGTGGGCCTTGGAGTAGGAGTTGACCGCAATTCCGAACCAAGTAAAACTACTTGAGTTCTCTGTGTGTGTTTTATTTAAATTCCGCTGCGCACTTTCTCTTTTCAATCCGAAACGTTTTCATGATATTCACCCCCCCCCCTCTATCGTGTTTACTCGATCCAACAACTTTCACCTGGATCTGACTAGTACCTGCTCGTCATGCTCAAAGCGTACGAGACATCTGGACGAGTACAAAGCATGGCGTACATGATAGACCCTATAGCGGTTGCATAAGGGATCTGATCCATACGGTCTCTCTCCTCCTTAGAAGAGGGGCATTGAGTCTTCAAAAGACTCACACCATGTGACATCAGCAGAAATCCCTTCTTGGAATTCTGCGATTAAGCACATTGTTAATATATGTACTCTTACTTAAGCCAAGCAATCTCTTAGATCTATCTCTATAGATCTTGATGCCTAGGATATAGATTGCTTCACCTAAGTCTTTCATTGAGAAACAATTCCCTAGCCACATCTTCACAGATAATAGTGAAGGGATATCATTCCCAATGAGGAGTATGTCATCTACATACAAGATCAGGAAGATAATTGTGCTCCCACTAACCCTCTTGTAGACACAGGGTTCATCTTCATTCTTGATGAAACCAAACGCTTTGATTGCATCATTGAATCGAAGATTCCAGCTTCGAGAAGCTTGCTTTAGCTCATAAATGGACCTTTGCAACTTACATACCTTTCCAACATACTCTGGATCTACAAAACCCTCAGGTTGTGTCATATAAACATCCTCGAGTAGGTTCCCATTTAGGAATGAAGTTTTGACATCCATCTGCCAGATCTCGTAATCATGGTAAGCTGCAATAGCAAGCATGATCCGAATAGACTTAAGCATCGCCACTGGTGAAAAGGTTTCATCATAGTCGATATCATGAATTTGCTTGAAACCTTTAGCTACCAATCGCCCTTTATAGGTATGCATGAGACCATCCATGTCAGTCTTTCTTTTAAAGACCCACTTACACCCAATGAGTTTAATCCCCTCTGGTGGATCAACCAAAGTCCATACTTGGTTAGTGTACATGGATTCCATTTCGGACCTCATGGCCTCTAATCATTGCTCAGAATCTGGGCTCATCACAACTTCTTGATAGGATGTAGGCTCGTTCAACTCAATAAGTGTAACGTCATCATGGTCAAACAAGAGAAATGAGTATCTCTTGTTAGGATGTATACTAAAAGACTTGCTTTTGGTTAGGATACATCTACATTTTAAAGAGAATCAGAAAATCACACAGTGCATGTTTACATTAGTATATGCACAAACCGTCTAATGCTTGGCATGATAGATAACATGGAGTGTGGTGTCCCACAGAAGATCGTGTTATCAGGTTCCTTGCCGAAGTATAAGAAAGAGGCTCACAACCGAGATGGAGTTGGACAAACCATCGGGATGGTTGTAGTGTAATTATGTGTGGTTTATCTTAACCATAGAATTACACTAGTGTACTTTGTGTACATTGAGTAGGACCAAAAGAGAGGTCATCCAATTTTTGTATTGACTTCGTAAATTGGATTAGATCTCGGATTGATATTATGGAGTATGATCTCTTAATCCCGAAATAATGACGGACATATATTATTAATTATTGTTTCTTTGATTTACCAATGGGAGAGATTTATTCTGTTAGATCGATAAGCCCGGTAAGTTGGAAAATAATATTAATAATATGATGTGCTATTGATTATTGACTGAATCCGTGTCCTGGTGAGTTGGGATGATGATGCCCCCTTGGTGAGCTCAAAAAGATCGTCATGTCAAATCTTGCAAGTGGACTATGGTTCGGCATGATGAAAAGGTTAAGTGGTACTAATCAAGGATAAAGACGATAATTAATTTAATTATCAATGAATTAAATTAATTATTGGGCATACGATATCTTAAACACGGGGAGATGGACGACTCGTAATAAGGTGGAGCCCATATGAAAATATGAGGGTTGGTGAGGAAGTACAATGGGATCCTTTAGTGGAATGGATCAGGTTTGGATCCATTAGCGGGCCAAGAACCAACTCCTTCTCATGATCCCTATCTTAGCCCAATAAAACACCCCACAGGAGTCATGATACAAGGCTGATTAATTAAGGAATTAATCTCGGATTAATTAAGTTATTGATCTCAGATTAATTAAGGAATTAATCTTGGAGTAATTAAGGAATTAATCTCTAATTAATTAAGTTATTAATCTCTGATTAATTAAGGAATTATTCTTTATAAATTTTGGAATCAATCTATAATTAATTGGAAAAAATTTTCCAATTAATCCCATATATATATAACCTCCCTCTCTCTCTCTTGAGATTAGAAAAATCTCTCCTCTCTCAAAACCTAGGAGCGCCGGTGGTAAAGGGAAGAAGAGAATCATTTCCTTTTCTTCTTTGCTTGTTTTCTTTGCATCCCTAAGGCCGTAGACGATCACGGAATAAGGGAGAAGAAGACTTCAATCCTTGGTGGCGTGTGGCTGGGCAGGGAAGAAAGAAACCGGCGACGTTAGGTGGAGTATCGGCGCCGGCATTGGAAGAGAAGGGAGACCTTTCTTCTCCTTCTTTCTCACTCTCTTCTTCCTCCGCTTCTGCTGCAGACGTACATTGAACAAGGAGGAGTTCTCATCTCCTGTTGTGGCGTGCGGAAGCAAGGGAGGAAGGAGTTGGGTGCGCCGGCGATAATAGCTTCTTCTTGGTGTTTGTCGCCGGAAAAGGAAGGAGCTGTGAGGAGCTCATCTTCCTTGTGGATCAGTGGCCGCTAGATAGGAAGAGGATAGAGAGGTGGGTGCGGGCTGTGGTGAAGGAGAGGAACTCATCTTCTTGGCTTCATCACTTCCTCCTTGAAGGACCGCCGGCGGTGAGCCAAACCCTAACCCTAGGGTTTGGTGTCTTGGCGCAAGGTAAGGAGGAAAGAAAGGATTGATTCAAGTGCCTTGGTGACTCCGTGACTTGGTAGACCGTCGCCCACACGACGTCCAGGAGGGGAGGGTCACAAGGTAGAAGACTGCGAGGTAAACGACGAGGTATAATTCTCCTGAGCTCCAGTTTCATTTTGCTATTTGTGCCATGTTTTATTTAGCTCGTCATTTCATGCATGTTAATTAGTTATTTTGATTTGTGATCATAGTTAATAACTAATTAACTGGACCCCGAAGATAAACACAAAAATCGGCGATCCAAATCGTCGTCTTTTCCGCGGTTAATTAATTCGGAAAGTTACAAGGTCTTAACCTCGGTTTTAGCTAAGTTGTAACTTGGATTAATTATCACGACGACGAGTCGGTCGTTAGAAGGACATGTTTCTATTCAGATTAAATTTTAATCCGTAGCCATAGAGAGGTCTCTCAGATACGACCCCGCGGTTGTCTTGGAAACCGCCAAGCCATGCCCTACATCTCTCAGGCTGACGACGTATCCTATCAAATCTGCGAAGAGGTTGGTCTACTTGAACATCTTGTTGTTCCACAACTTTTTGTGCAATAATCTCATGATCCACAATACCTTGTGGTGCCTGTTCAATGTCCAGCAAGGCCTCAGTACTATCTGCATCTTGAACTTTTTCAAGATGGATTTTACTCCCACTTATTCTTCTAGAAATAAACTCTTTTTCTAGAAAAGCGTCATTTCTAGCGACAAACACTTTGCCTAGTGTGGGATTGTAAAAGTAATATCCCTTCGTTTCCTTGGGATATCCTACGAAATAGCACTTATCAGATTTGGGTCCTAGTTTATCTGAGACTTCACGTCGAACGTAAGCCTCACAACCCCAAATACTCATAAAAGATATCGTGGGTCTCTTCCCAGTCAATATCGTATATGGTGTCTTTATGACAGCCTTTGATGGAGCTTGGTTAAGTGTGAAAAGAGCCGTCTCTAGAGCAAATCCCCAGAAAGAAGTAGGAAGATCTGTCTAACTCATCATCGATCGTACCATATCTAATAGAGTATGATTTCTCCGCTTGGATACACAATTCCACTGTGGTGTTCGAGGTGGAGTGAGTTGGGATATGATCCCATACTCTACTAGATGGTCATGAAACTCTTGGCAAAGGTATTCACCACCTCGATCTGATCGAAGCATCTTAATACTTTTGCCAAGTTGGTTTTGTACTTCACTCTTGAATTCTTTAAACTTTTCAAAGGATTCCGACTTGTGTTTCATAAGATACACATAGCCGTATCTACTGACATCATCAGTGAAAGTGATGAAGTATTGATAACCTCCTCTAGCTGTGACATTGAAGGAGCCACATACATCAGTATGTATGAGTTCTAACAAGTCTGTCGCTCTTTCGCCGTGTCCACTAAATGGAGTCCTGGTAATCTTGCCTAGAAGACAAGATTCACATGTCTCATATGATTCAAAATCAAATGAGTCCAGTAATCCATCCTTATAGAGCTGGGATATGCGACTCTCATTTATATGTCCCAAGCGACAATGCCAGAGATATGTTTGGTTCAAGTCATTTGGTTTGAACCGTTTGGTATTTATGTTATAAATTGGGTTCTCTAGGTTTAGAACTTAGAGTCCATTCATAAGCGGTGCACTACAATAGAACATGTCATTTAACATTATAGAACAATATTTGTCCTTTATGATAAATGAAAAGCCTTTCTTGTCCAAACAAGATACTGAAATTATGTTCTTAGTTAATGCAGGTACATAAAAGCACTCCTCTAGTTCTAAAATAAGCCCAGTGGCAAAGACAAGGAATATGTTCCTACATCTATAGCAGCAACTCTTGCTCTATTGCCTACTTTTAGGTCCACTTCACCCTTTGTCAATGATCTAGCTCTTTGAAGGCCCTGCACATTAGTACAAATGTGAGATACGCAATCGGTATCTAATACCCAAGAAGAAGAAATAGATAGATTGACTTCTATAACAAAAATAACTGAGGTAGAAGTCTTACTTCTTTTCTTCTTTACTTCCTCCCAGTAGAGTTTGCAGTTCCTCTTCCAATGTCCAGTCTCACCACAGTGGAAGCAAGTCCCTTCCTTAGGCACCCCACCTTTGGCCTTGGGTGTAGTAGAGTTGGCATTGCCTTTGGCTTGGGTCTTACCCTTGCCTTTAGGCTTCCATTTGCCTTTGCCCTTCTTTACCATCAGTACATTACTGGTCTTGGTTTTCTTGAGATTGGGTTCAGTAGTTCTCAACATGCTGAGCATCTTAGGCAAAGGCTTGTCAATTTCATTCATGTTATAGTTCATGACAAATTGATTGTACCCTTCCGGCAACGATTGCAAGATAAGGTCCGTGGTCAATTCTTGTCCTAGTGGAAATCCTAGTCTTTCAAGGTTCTCGACATACCCAATCATCTTGAGTACATGAGTTTCTATAGGAGTTCCTTCTTGCATCTTGTATGCAAATAGGGCTTTAGACACCTCAAACCGCTCATGCCTTGCTTGCCCTTGATATAGTTGTTTTAGGTGCTCAACCATATTATGTGCATCCATGTTCTCATGTTGCTTCTGAAGCTCAGAGTTCATGGTGGCAAGCATGATACATCGAGTGCATCATCCTGATGCTTCTTGTAAGCATCCTTTTCGGCGTGGGTGGCGGTAGCGATGGGTGCTTCTGGAAGAGATTGCTCTAAGACGTACAGTTTTCGTTCTTGTTTGAGGACGATCCTCAAGTTTCTGTACCAGTTTAGGAAATTAGCTCCGTTGAGCTTGTCCTTCTCAAGGACGGATCGTAGAGAGAGAGTATTTGATGTGTTAGACGACATGGTGATCTACAACAGTAAAACATGCAGAAATAAGTATCATATCTAGATCATTTAATTTGACCTTTAATTAAATGATACTCCCACTGAATCGTAGAACACTACTAGCTCCAAACCAAATAGCAATCATATTCATGTGGGACAAGATTCATACTATACCTCATCTTGAGTTAGCTTTGGCTAATCGCCTAAGACTTGGTATAACTAGGTATGCAATATTTTACCAATTACATCTTATGCAACTCTTGGAAACAATGGGTCAAGATCCACATTACACATCATCTTGAGTTAGCTTTGGCTAATCGCTCAAGACTTAGTATAATTGTTCTCTTACCCAATTTTCCCAACCTTTGGGATATGCCTCTAAGTTTCTCAATCTAATTGAGCGGACTTAGTTAAGTCTCACCCAAAGTTTGATAGCGGGACATAACAATTGTCCTCTTGCACTTTACCAAGATAAAATGTGTTGTTTTGCTTTGGCAAACCCAACAACAAATGATCGAGGTAGTTTATGAGTACCAAACTTTAGTAGGCATATCGAGTTGACTTAATTAAGATAAATATTTATCTAATCATGCATCACATACACACATTGCATATATCAACATATAAGTGGTAAACGTGACATGGTTATGACACGTATACTACGATCTTCTCAAGCCAATGAGAAAATCGATGGTCAACCTAGGGATAACATCTTCTCCAAGTGCATCCTTCGGTCGTCATGTATCGTCGGCATCCTTCTTGTAACTTCATTCTTCAATGGACACTCTACTACTCATTTTGTACATTACAATTTAGGAAAACTCGAGTTACATTCGAGTCTAAATCTATTTTACAACTAGAAAAAATAGAGACAAGGCACGTCACACAGGTTGTATTATGAATTACATTACAACATGCACACACACATATACATCCAATCACATTGGGGTTAAGGTCATAACCATGCACCATGTCATTAATCATACATAATAGAACTAGGACATTGATTTTATTATGAGTGCAAAAATAAAAATTGCTCATGAGCAGAAACTCACGGTTTTTTTGTTGACTCGTTGAATGAGTCACTGCCCTAGATTCATCAAATTGAATCTGAGACCCCTATTGCTCCATTGGTTCATCCTTGCGACAAAAATAAACAATCTGTTCACAACAGATTGATGCAACTTCATCAATATGAACACCAAAGGTTATAATATTTTGTCAAGAGCAATCAGACTATAGCACGCAATCATATGAATGATGATGCTATAGTCTTTTAGTTTGATCGACACTAACTTTTGTATAGAGACAAAATATTCATGTAGTTATATGCAACTCATAACAAAAACTTGTCCTACATCTATATCACATATAAAAATGCATAAAACTTTTGTACGATCTTTCGCAAGTGGCTCTGACATCACTATAGGGATCTCCCGGAGACATAAACAAAAAAACGCAGCGGAAACAAGATCTCTCGAGTGATCCATGTGAAAGAAAACTCGTACAAAGTCGATCTACAACTACTTATCTTATAGATATACCTTTGATCCGTGACCTTTTGTTTATCCCGCTCGTCCAAGGTACGTCGGATCTTTTGCACGTTCAAGCGTCCGTGCCTCTATGCGTATCCACATGAACACAATTTCTTAACTTCAGAGAAGAACTATCTTAATTGTGCTACTAACTTGAGGTAGTTCGCAAATGGTATCAGAGCTCCTACTAACATATGTAATATTTAATTGAACACTATTATAGTATTATAGCAACCACCTATTGTTAAGTATTACAATTATCTCTAAGTGATTTTAATCCATTTAAAATAATTTTATTGAATTTTAAATCATTTTAACTAAATTGGTAAAGAATATTTTAATAAAATAATATTCAAAAATTATGATTTAAGATTTCAAATTTTAATGAAATAGTAAATTTTTTATATTATAGTAATTATCGAGTAATTCTAGCTTGTACCGCTTCTACACGCTATATTAAGGACCGAGTAGCTTCTACTTTAAATATCATTTATATTTTTTTATCAATTGCATCAAAAAATTTTAAAACAGCTATCTTCAATTTTATTTTGTGGCAGTTATAAATAGCTTTTTTATTTTATAACAACTAGCCATAATTATCATAATAACTCCAGAAGTAAATTGTAGCAATCCAGTAATTGCCTAGAAGTAAAGAAGAATGCATTGGATTAGAGTATTTTAGAGATAAAACATATTTATTAAGCTTAACCCTTAAGATAGACAGTAGTCTAACTCATTGAATTTGATAGATACATGCATTGATGGTTGATCCCGACTTAGTTCGTGTGTAACACGATCGGTTAGGATGACGTTTCATAAAATGGATCATTTTCAAAGAGAGGTTGGATAGCCCGGCGTTGCAGACATGAAATGAGGTGGATTGCCATTGACTCAAATTCCACTTGGGGTCGAATGTCCCGATGAGATAGCTGGCCGGGTATAGTCTTGAACTAGTCTCATCGGGGAGTGCCGAATATGCCACCTAACATTAGTCGATCGATAAACTCCTTACATTATAATTCTGTCTTTCAGGGGATGAAGTCGGTCGGCTGGTGTCCGAATACCCCATGATTCAGTACGTCGCATATGTTTCGACCTAGTATGTCGTTTGCTTCATAACTTGGTATTCCTTGAGATAGCCGATGGCGTACTCCTTAAGTGCGCTTTGGCTCGGCAGTTGTCGTTATCCGCAGCAGTACCTACCCTCTGACACCATACAGGTAAAGGTAGTACCAGAGTCGACATCGGACGACTCGGGTCTGACATCACTCGTGTCCGAATCACGGATATCTCGCTGACACAGTACATGTCTGACAAACTCTGATAACTCGTACCACGACACTCCCTGCGTATGTCAGGATGAAGCGGCATCGGTCGGCGAGCTGACAGTGATCCCTTATCTTGTCCCACAAGAGATAAAAATGGGTCAGAAGGGGTACAGAGATTGTCAGTTCCCTCGGCTATATAAGGTTTTCCTTCCTTCCTTCATTTACATGTATGCGTAATACATTTTTTAACTACAGTCATATTTTCCTTAGCTTCATCTTTTCACCGGATTCTAACTTGATCGTCGGAGAGTCTTGTTGGAAAACTCTCCCGGTAAGTTGCTGATGGTACATGATAGTCGCTCCTTGCTGGACTAGTCCTCAGCATCATTCATTCTTCTCCATCGACAAACCAACCTCATTAACCTTACTCTTCCATAGGATCAACACATTTAAGGACCGAAAGATTCATTCACAGAGGTGACTCCAGAATACCACACCATCACAAATAAAGAAAGATAAGGAAAAAAAAAAACAGTGAAAGATTTTGAGTTCCAACATTAATTCAGTTTAAAAAGAAGAAGAAGAACAGAGCAGTCCTCAAGAATTAACAGGAAATCGAGTTTAATTAGCATTATGTTCTTTGTAAAAGAAAGGATAAATATTGTCTATAGAAGTAAAATACACTATGAATGACCAAATTGAAGAAGATCGTTAGATAAATCGACCGTAGTTTCTTCTGGCTATTCGATCCATCATCTACTTCTGGCGGTAGGCGATGTAATTTGCCAAATGTAGCAAAGGCGCTGCCTTTATTGGATCGAACCCGGCGAGCTGCTCCGTGGAGGCTTTCAACAGTTTGCCGGCGAATTCCTTGGATTTGTCCAATCCCAACAGCTTCGGGTACGTTGTTTTATCGCTGGCCAGATCCTTCCCCGCTGTCTTTCCCAGTTCCTCCGATGACTTGGTCACGTCGAGGATGTCGTCGACTACCTGGAACAGTAGGCCAATGGACCTGGCGTACTTCCTCAGCCTCTCAATCTGGTCGTCGGCGGCGCCGCCCACAATGGCGCCGAGGACGACCGACGCCTCCAAAAGAGCGGCGGTCTTGTGGAGGTGGATGAACTCGAGATGGTCGAGAGTGACGGGGGCTCCGACGCCTGTTAACTCGAGGTCGGCCGCCTGGCCCGCGACGAGGCCCTCGGAGCCGACGCAGCGGGAGAGCTCGCCGACGGCGCGCACGATCCGGTCCGCCGTCACGGATCCGTCGGGAGGATACGACGCGGGATTGGCCAGGTGGCCGAAGGCGAGGGTGAGGAGGGCGTCGCCGGCGAGGACGGCCGTGGCCTCGTCGAAGGCACGGTGGCAAGAAGGGCGGCCGCGGCGGAGGTCGTCGTCGTCCATGCAGGGGAGGTCGTCGTGGATGAGGGACATGGTGTGGATCATCTCCACGGAGACGGCCGCCGGCATCGCCCAGACGTCCCCGCCGCCAACCACCTCGCAGGCCGCGAGGCACAGCACGGGGCGCACGCGCTTGCCGCCGGCGAGGAGGGAGTAGCGCATCGCCTCGTGGATCCGATCCGGGTGAGCGAGCGGGACGGCCGCGTCGAGAGCGCAATTGACGACCGCGGCTTTCTCCAGAATGTAACCTTTGAAATCGAAGTCCGTCGACACGGTCAGCTCGGGGGAGGGGGAGGTTTCGATCTCCATAACCTGGGGCGGCGGCGGGACACGGCAGCGATGGCGCGCGGTTGAGGTAGCAGTCGCCCTCCCGAAGGGCACTGCCAGGCAGATACGAAGGTTCATCAAAGAAGTCATTTTTAGTCTGTAAATTAGAAGGAATCCCTGCTCGAGGACTGAAGAAGGAATCCCTGCTCCTCGCTCGAATCGAAGTTTCCCCTCTTTATTTACATGGGAAGGAAAGAGATAGAAGAAGAGGGAATTGGATGGATTGGCATTTGGGGGATGATGGTGCGGGAGCTGGTGTCGATGTGGTAGAGGTGGGAGGAAAAGAACGTGACGATGGTGGAGAGGCACGACAGCGGACGTATCATGGAGATAGCCAATAGGGTGGGCGGGGCGGCAATTGGATGGGAAAGTCGTGCGCAGATTTCGTGACGTCGCGCCAGATTCGGATTAGACCACATCCGCGATGGGGTGCTCCACTGGCTGACGTGGCAGCGGTTAGGGAGCTCCTACCACGGGTTGATTCGATCATCTGGAGGCACTCAATCTCATTCAGACAGTATCACGTGGATATTAAATATTATTTATATATATATTTTTTTAAAAAAAATTGAGTTTTTGTTTTTTTAAAAGACTTATGGATTATCACTTCGTATTTATTTTTTTTCAAAAAGTAAAGCTATTTTTTAATTATAATTTTTTTAAAAAATAATAAAAATAATAAAGTGTTGCGCATATCTGAATCTATTAAAAAATAATTTTTTAATTAAAATATGTTTAATTAGTTTATATTATAATTATCCAACGTTATTAAGAATGAATTTAGGTAGAATTGAGGTATATGGACAACAAGGATTAGCATTCGAGAAAGGACATTTATTTAATTTGACCGTCAAATTTCATAATTATAATGTTTCACACATCAGCCTATTATAATTTTTGTTTTTGTTTTTTTATGAATCCACGAATTGTAGATGCACGGAGATAAATAAAATTTGGCAAGGCTCTCCCATCTTTTGAAATGTGATCACATAACAGTGAATGTGGTCCAACCAACTTGGAATGGATATGATATTTTTTTTATTTATTAATATAAACGTATTACTATTTTATATAAATATCCATTTTTGTAAATTTAATTATTCAATTTACGCCCATTAAATCTCAAGATGGACACCAAATAAATCAGCGAAACACATGGTTTCAGACATGTCAACTCCTTTATATTTACTGCGAAAGATTAAGAATGTACGGGGAAGAGACAGAAATTCAATAAGCAAAATAAATAGTTAGAGGAAAACTTAGAGTAAAGAAATAACCAAAGAAGAGAAGGAGGCGACGGATAAAAAGAATGAAAGATGGATTCATCATCTGTAACCTCACGGTCGCACTAGATGAATTTATGGTTGAGAAAAATAATTAATGAGGTTGGATAATGTTGAATCTCGAATGATCAATTTAATTCTACAGATGTTTTTTATCGATCATGAAAATAAATCGGGAAGTACGTTCTAGAATTCACGTCTCATTCGAACTGTAAATTTTTAAGATAATAATTACTGACTCTTCTATTATATCATAATCCCAAAAGTACATTTGTGATTGAGAGCTCTGCCATTAGTAGGTTGGGAGAAAAGTTAGATTATGATTTGAGTGAGGGAGGAAGACAAGAAAGTTCCTTTCCGAATTCCGACTTAAAGTGAATAAGAGATTGAGATATAATTATTTCTTTTTTTAGGAAGTAAAGACGAAAAGAATATAACTCCGATTAAGTAAATAAGACAAAGGGATATAATCATTCCTTTTTATAAAGTAAAGATGAAAAAAAATAAGACTCTCATTAAGTACAGCTTTTTGCCGAATCCCGTAAAAAAATTTCGAAAGTAATAAAATCGCGTACGTAAATTTTTAAATGATCAAATTACGTATTATTTTTTAAAATATTTTTAATCAGTCGACTCATAATCAATCGATTAATTTTCAATAGTCGGCTAATTTTTTTATCAGCCGAATAAATTTTCGTTATTTAAAATTTTGAGTCAATAAGTCAAATGATTCAATTTTTTTAATCAAAATCGATTTTGAGCCAAATCGATTGATGGACTAAACGATCTTGAATTGACATGAAACTAGTTCTTATATATTTGACTAGTTCTCTTGATTATATCCAAGCCCCTCAAATATCAATTTGACCGAATATATTAAGAGTAGTAAATTTTTAAACACGAATATAATCGAAAATCTAATTCGTGTTAAAAAATTCACTACTTTTAATATATTGGTAAAATTGATATTTGAGAGTATGAATATAATTAGGAGAACTAGCCGAACATATATGAATTAGTTTTATGTCAATCCGATGTCGTTTGGTCTGTCAGCCGATTTTGTCCAAAATTAGTTGATGGATCAAACGACCTCGGATTAACATAAAACTAGCTCTTATATGTTCCTCTAATTATTTTAATTATATCTAAGCCCTCAAACATCAATTTAACTCAATATATTGAGAGCAATCATTTTTTTTAATGCGAATTAGATTTTTTGAATCATCACTCACTACAACAAAATCATATATTACCGACGGAATAATTATTCCGTCGGAAATTTCTGACGGATACATCTTTCTCGTCGAAAATTTCCGACGGAAATAACTTTCCGTCGGAAATTTCCAACGGAATAATTTTTCCGTCGGAAATTTCTGACGGAAAGTTTATTTCCGTCGGAAAAAACTAATATTAGGGCACAACTTTTGCTTTCGGCCGATCTGCTTCTTTTGCTTTCGCCCGATCAGCTTCCTTTCACTCGATCTCTGTACATGCTCTTCGCCGTCGCCTCCGGCCGTCGCCGCCTCCGATCTCCTCCGTCGCTCGCCCTGTGTTCTAGTTCTCCGGTAAGCTCCGTTTTTGGTTTTCTTTTCTCTAAATTTCCGGTAGGGTTTTCGCGGCAGATCTGGCCTCGCGCGGTCGCCGCCGGCCAGATCTAGCCTCGCGTGGGCGCCGCCGGCCAGATCTGGCCTCGCGCGGGCGCTGCCGGCCAGATCTGGCCTCGCGCGGGCGCCGCCGGCCAGATCTGGCCTCGCGCGAGCGCGGTGGCCAGTCTGGCCTCGCACGGGGGCAGCGGCCAATTCTTGTTGGTGCAGACAGCACCCAAGTCGAACCTGTGTTTTGATAATGGCAAAAGGGTTCAAAAGTTAAGATGTTATGTTTATCTAACATGCTACTTGAGTGTGCAGATTAAAGTCCTAGTGAAGGACTGCTAGGCACCTAGCGAAGGACTGCTAGGCATCGGAACCCTAAAACCCAGCGAAGGGCTGCTGGGCACCTAGCGAAGGGCTGCTAGGAATCAAAGACCTAGCGAAGGACTGCTAGGCACCAGGCGAAGGACTGCTTGGTACCGAAGCCCTAGCGAAGGACTGCTAGGCACCGGGCGAAGGACTGCTTGGTACCGAAGACCTAGCGAAGGACTGCTAGGCACCGGGCGAAGGACGGCTTGGTACCTAAGCCCTAGCAAAGGACTGCTAGGCAAAAGTCCAACCGGAGGAGCCGGTTGGCAACAGGTAAATTCTCCTGAAAGGAGTAGGTGAGGACGCGTTCCCCGTCGAGGGAACAGTAGGCGTCGGTTCGACCTAGGGTTCCATTTTTTGAGACCCAAAGTCAGAACCAAGACAGCTAAGGCTGTATAAACCTAATACTTTATTGCTTCATATTGTTTTGGACTAACCCTGGATGCAGGACCGAAGGAACGTGTGTCTGCAGCTCATAATGCCCAAAGGAGAGAGGCAAGTATCTGAGCAGGGCGCCCCCAAGGCCAATACAAAACAAGTTAAGCAAAGAAGTGCTTCGGTAGCTCACTGGGCGGGGCGCCCCCAGTGCCCAGGGCGCCCCGCGCTTAAGCCAACGAAGCGGATAAAAGTTTCATCCAGCCGAGAAGCTCGCTGAAAGGGTCAACCAGGGCGCCCCCTGCTTCCCGGGCGCCCCCGTCAAGGTTCGATCCCTATTTTGGAGGGATAAAAAGCTGACCGAAACTATTGCGGATCAAAGGCCACGTGGAGGGCACCCCCAACGTCCCGGGCACCCCCAGACCTACTATATAAAGCCCTCGACCCCCAAGGCTTCTCAATCACTGATTCCAACGCCAATATGCTCTTCTACTTAAGCGCTCTGCTCCAGAAACCTCCCAACTCGAGATACAAGCGTCGACGACGTCCCTCTGCTCCGAGAAACATTCTACACTAGACGTCGGTAACGAAGAGCTGTCATTTCATTTGTTTTTATACTACAACTGTAATCTTTCTGTAAAACTCTTTGCGCACATTGACGGGCCCAAAATATACTGTCACGAATGTGGGTCCATCAAATTTAAATATAAATGAATTGCTGGAAACCCTTTTATAATCAAAAATATGAAAATGTAATATAGGGGCCACAGGTCGTATTTTTCTCGGGGCTAGTTGAGGTTTGTTTGATTCGCGCTTGTATTTGGGTGTCGTTTGTGTTTTGGGTTTCGAATGTAATTTGGGTTTTGGGTTTCAATCTGAAATAAAATCGCAATAAAATACAAGAGGTATGCCACCAAAACGTGATACGCAAGTAATAAAACTTATGTGCCAAATCTAATATGGAATGTCAAAACCAATACTAACAATTCTGAAATGAAAACAATCAACTAGGCTTGAAAACCTTGCTATCAGTGAAAACCCTTACTGAAATGAATGGATAAAATTCAGACCAATGGATAACTTTTAGAAATGAACTTATATGCAGATTTTTACAACAGGAATTCTGAACCTGAATTTCAGAAATTCAGTAACCAATCAGATGCAAATATACACAATCAAACAAGCTAGCTGAAGGGTAATTGCTCAAGCTAACTTCCAGATGGAATGTAGAAGAGCTAACATTCCATTTATGTAGCTGTAGAATTCATAAACTGAACAATTCGACAATAAGTCATGAAACTGTCTATGCAGAGATGAGCTCAGGATTTTAGAAGTCAAATGGAGGGATGAAACATCAATTCAAATGCAGAATTTAATGGAACGAACTGAGCATGAACGCATTAATCTAAGCTCAGAAACACAAGCTGAGTTCACTAATGTATTTGACAATAATGCAGAAAAGAAAACTGAAGCATGGCTGAACTCAGAATTGAGACTCAAGCTGAAAAGAAATTACACGCAGCATGTGCAGGGATTTCAGAATTTGTATGTAGAGTTTCAGCAATCACGTGGGTGCCAAATCGAACCAATCAAGGATTTCAAGAGTTGGAATCTAAAGGCAAGACCTCACTAATACAACTTCAGAAATGAAACTGAGGATATGCAGAGATAAAGTTAGCAGAATTGGAATTCAATGTTGCAGAAATAGCATTCGATGCAACCAGCTGAATCGAAAATGAGAAAAAAAAAATCAACTTTCTAAATAACTCAAATCAATTGAATCAATAAACCAAATGCGTTCTTCAATTGCAGGGAATAAATGAAATACTAATCGAAGTGGAAAGAAACTGTTGGCACGCAGAACAGATTGGCATGCAGCTGATACGCAAGGTGATAAGACGAATGTAAGCAATTTAACATGAAATGAGCTGAAATCTTAAACTATTGTTCACTAAACTAACTCACTAACTAATTTACTTTCCAAATTGAAACTTAACTACTGCAGAAACCATTCAAAACGAGAATTACAGCAGCTACACTGAAATCAGAAACAGAAATGACAGAAACGAGATTACAGCTAATGAACGAAATTAACCAATTTAAATCTAAACCCCAATCTTCCCTAGCTCAAATTCTTCTTGGTCGTCAATCAAGAGTCGGCTTCGAACCCCTAGGCTCAGCAAATCGATGGACAATCGATTCTGAAGTTGTTTCTGAACAGAATCTGCGCTTGATGGAATTTTCCATCCGATTCACTCCATCTCGATTGGAGGAGCTGCGATGATGATGTGGGAAACTTCTGAGCTCACCTGAGAACCCCTACAAGTGGTTTAGAAGCTTTGAAATGGATTGTGGTCGAGAAGAAGATGATCGGACTGAGAACTGCCGGAACCCCCAAGAAATCCTCTGTTCCAGCGCAAATTCGAGCTGAATTCTTCAAAGAACGATCGCCAAAGACTCATAATTTGATCCAAAGAGAGATTGAGTGGTCGCGCCTCGAATTGGAGAAGAAATTTGAAGAAAAACGATGAACAAACGAAGAACAGTGAAGAATTGCGGCGAAGACGCGACAAAGGAGAAGGCTGCGGCGATTTTTGATTAAATAGCCATCAATGGACGGTCCAGATTGATCGGATGAAATCCAACGGCTGATCTTACTCTGATTGGAGCCAAACTTTTATGATGATGATCTGGAGTCAGGATCTGCCTTGTGGTAGCTCGGATCCTCCAGATGTGCAACGGATGGTCCAGATCAACTCTATCTGTGAATGGACGCTCTAGAGCCCTCCTTGCTTGATCCAACGGTTGATTTAGCTCTGATTGGGATGAAACCTTCAGATCTTGATCATAGAGCTTGATCAACCCTAATCCTAGCTCGGATTGCTTCAGATTGTCCCGGATGACTCAGATCTAGCCGCTCTTGAATCGGACGGCCCGGATTAATCGTAGGCTTGATAATTCGATCCGGTTCCCATCCGACTCAAGTTTGACCCAGTATACCCTAGGTCCAGGATCCTTTCATGCCTACAAAAATATATCAGAAAATTAGTGGCCAAATAACCCAAAAAATGTGTAATTTTGCAATTAAGTCCAAAATAAGATAAAGTTCCAAAACATAGGGTAAAATCATAATTAAACAAGTAAAACATGGGTCAAACATGGATTTTAGTAATTAAAATAATCAATAAAAATGATACTTATCAACTCCCCCACACTTAACCTTGAGCGTCTCGTGAAAACACTAAATAAGTATCCCCTAGAGTTTCTTAAGCATAATTAGAAGCAAATGAAAAGAAATTACCTAGGGTTGTCAATTCTCAAAAATCTAAGCTCTATGGATTAGTATCTTGTCCTTAAATCAACAACTTAGCCTTTTTATCCATCATGAGTCATTGAGATGAATTTAAATCACTAGCCTTTCAAGGAAAAATTTGATGGCTCTCTTCTTAAGTTCTAACTTGATAATGGAAGTGGAGCTCACTCAAACACACATGCTTCTTGCACTACCATAGGCTTGCTTATTATCTACTCTCCACCATTATTCATGATTAGGATCAATATCTATAAAAATAAATGAAAACATGAAAAAAAAATGATAAGAAATGGAATAAAAGCAAGAAAATGGAAAATTTGATGGATTGGGAGACTTAGTTGCTCAAAAATATTTCCAATGTGCTTTTGCCCCTCTTGACCATCCTCTAATGATATCAAAAGTGTGGTGAAGTGAAACTTGAATAAATTCCTTTGATTTGGATGAAAAACCCTTCATTTGATCTCAATGTGCCAAGTTTCAATTTTTGTGCCAACCTTGCTTCTTTCACTCTTTTCTCAGATTTTTTTCTTTCTTTCTTTCTCTCTAGTGAATTCAGAATGTAATGGAGCAAAGAATTTGATTTGGATGTGAGAAACTTCACTTGATTTCATGGTGCCAAAGTTCACTTGTGTCCACTTTGTTTCTCTCTTTTTCTTTTTTTTTTCTCAAACTGTTTTTTTTCTTCTTTTTGCTTTTGTCTCAGCTTCCAAATTCTGTTTCTGATCAGCTGTGATGTACTCAACATCTTTTGATGCATTTCCGAATTTTTTCTCTGATTCACAGCCCTTGGAAAATCTAATTTTAGCTTCTTCTTGGCATAAACTGCCTCACTAGCAATTCACTGCTTTGTTTTTCTTTTATAACTGCATTTACAGCTCAAGTATCAACCTCTCTGCTCTCCATAATTCTTATGCTGTCGAATGGTTTGATCTAAATTCTTGGCAGCATCATCTTGCATTCCCAATTCAGTTCCGATATTCAAAACAGTCCAGCTTCACTTCAATTGCTAATCCACACAGAAGTTTCCTTTTCTTCCTCTGTTTTTGGCACTGATTTGCTCTGCAATGATCTCAGATTTTTCCAGCTGCAGAAATTCCTTTCCTTCTTCAGATCAGCCTTTGAATTCAGATCGTATCCAACTAGAATTCAGCTTGTGTTCAGCTGTAAATTCAGCTTGTTTCCCTCACTGATCTGCACAAACTGCTTTGGGCAAAATTTAGACTCTTACTCAGCTTCAGCTCGGATTTTACAAGGTGTTGCTGATCCAGCTTCTCAATTCTTCATCCAAGCCTCTTTCGACTCAAGTTATTCTTCACAGAAATTTTTTTTTTCTTTTGCTTTGGCACAATTTTCTGCTTTGCATGCCAATTCCTTCCTTGCAGATTTTTTTTTATTTCCACTTGGATCTTCAAATGATGAGCAAGAATCTAGATGCTTCAATTGTTGTTTTCCTCAACTACTTCTTCTTGCTTGATCTTGATACCAAACTAAACTCAATTGGCACATTTTTTTTTTCGAATTGAAGTGCCTCCTTGATACCAAATCTTTCCAAAAAGCTAGTCACTCCCCCACACTTGAATCTTTGTCCGTCTCGGGCAAAATAACATTAGAACATTCCCAAACAAACAAGTCCATAGAAAAGTGAGGGTAAGAGTAAGAAATAAGTAGAGAAAAAAGGAATGAACATGATTTTTGCCAAAATTGATATGGAAAGTAAAACAAAGTGATTAGCCTTTATAGATGTGATCCAATCATTGAAATATGGTTTTGAAAGAACCTAAGTAAGTTCTAGAGTTTAGTAACATGTGTGTCACAAATATAAGGCTAATTCTCACTAGGTGCAAATGATTCATCTCAAATCGTCAATTAAGAATTTAAAGCAAAGTAGTACTCAAGCATCCAAGATTTCATCCATGAACTCAAATCCTAAGTTTTAACAATCAAATTTAATTTGTTTTCAAAAGACTCTAAAATGCTATGGAGAATACCTAAATGGATACTTTTATTTCTACTCATGCAAGAAAAAGTGCAAAAAGAAATAACAATGTATTTACAAGGACTCCTATGCCTTCTACTCTACTCATGCATTTATTAGCAAGGACTCAATTTAAAGGAAAATTCTAGAAGTCATAAAAAATGAAAAATGCAATAAAAGAAAATATAAGAAAAATCAAACTCCCCTTTATTCTGGTGGACGGAGCCTATCAAGCAGTAGCTTCCACCGTGGTAGTGGAGGGGTCTGAGTGGCTGAGAGATCTAGGACTCCCCCACACTTGAACTTCACAAAAAATTTCTCTGGTGGCCGTAGGCGATTCAGGTTCAAAATCCACTGAAGGAATGGAGTTCTTCGAATTAAAGCAAAATCATCTCCTCCTTCTTTATGCCCTTTAGAAGTCCTTCCAGGAGGTTGAAGTCTGTTCAGTTGGAGTACCCACTCCTGGAGTCTTCTAGACCCTGCAAAACAATGTAATACCCCTCTCAAGCGTTCAGGGTCAGAAAGAAATGAAATAATATCAGTTTCTACATAAAATGAATCCAAAACTGCATCATGTCCAATTAAATCAAATTCTGGTGCCTCAATAAAATTTTCAAAATCATTTCCTACAAAATTTTCATCCAAATACTCATCACAAATAAAGAAATCAATTTCTGGCTCATCAATAGAAATTTCACAATTATTTTCCATCAAAGATGTATTATGCAATGAGTCACAGCCAATCAAATCAATATCAGGTATCTCCAAAAGTCTTTCACATTCATTCTCAGCATATGAAATAGCAAGAGATTCATCAAAATAAATAACATCAATTTCAGGCACTTCTAAAAAATTTTCACTATCCATATCCATAAAAGATGTATTAAGTGATTCATCATAAAAAACAACATCAATTATAGGTGCCTCTAAAATTATTTCACCACCCATATCTACAAGAGATGTATCAAGTAATGCAGTACGATCAATAAAATCAATGTTTGGTACCTCTATTGGATTTTCACAAACAATCTCTACACAAGGTATATCAATAAATTCATCAGAATCAATAAAGTTAGCACTAGGTACCTCGCTGCATTTTTCTGAACAAAAAGGAGAAATACTTACCTGAGCGTGCTGGATAATACCTGAAGGCTTATCTGTGGTCTCCTCCTGGTAAAGTTCATGCTCCTCTTTAGCCTCAGACTCTGGTGGACACTCAACTGGTGATCCTTGGGTGCTTGCTTCCACCATGCAAGTCCCTACACTTTCTGGTTCATCATCTAAATCTTGTGGTGGTCCCTGGGGCTTAGTGCAATCCCCTACACCTATGGAATCATCTCCTCTGCATGCTTCTCCTGTAATATCTGCAACAACAGTATCAGAAAAATTAGGACCATCAATAATGCTATCATCAGAAAATAAAAGTCTAGAATGGTCCTGTGGAGCTTCAGTTTCTTCTTCTGGAGCTGAAAAATTTGAAAATGAATTTTGAGTAGGAATCTCCGGAGGGATGCATGCTGTAGGTGCCCAATATTTGATGTATTCTTCTTCTTCTTCTTCTAAAATTGCAAGATTACTTGAAGAAGGGCTTGGCCATGCACTAGGGTCACCTTGAACTGATATAAAACCAACTCCGGGGCTCTCAGAATTAAAAGCAGCTTGAGAAGCTAATTGTTCTGATATTTGGGCTTTTATCTGATTCAATTTATCTTGTATGTTTTGAAACCGTTGTTGTTGTTGTTCTTGTTGTTGTTGGATTTGTTAGCACATCTCCATCATCCTTTGGTGTAGAGCCTCATCCCAATCAGGATCATCAAAACCTCCTTGGTTAGTGTGGAACCCCTGTTGGTCTTGAAATGGAAAATAGGGCTGCTGAAGTCCAGGAGGAGGCTGTGCATGCTGAAATGGAAACTGTTGGGGCTGCTCAAATGGATGAAATGACTGATTAAATTGCTGAATATTTGGTTCACAAGTTGGTGGAGATGGCTGAAAACTGTAGCCCTGAAAATCTTGAATCTGAGGTTGAAATTGTGGTGGTGAACACTGAAATTGAGTGGGCTGAAAATTCTGGTTGCAAGGGTCAAATTGCTGTGGAAATTGTAATGGTTGCTGGAAATTCAAATTATCTGAAAACCCTTGCTGAATTCCTTGAAAAAATGATTGATCTTGTTGATAAGGTAGCTGAAAGTTAGGCTGAAATTGCTGAATTTGGGGCTGAAAACTTTGCAATAGTGGCTGCCCATTCTGAAAATTCTGGAAAATTGGTTGAATTGGCTGAAAATCCGGTTGAAATTGTTGTGGTGGCTGCAAAAACTGATTGGGTTGCTGAAAATTTTGAAATGATGGTTGATCTTGTGGCTGAAATTGAAAGTTTGTTTGCTGAAAATTAGGATAGGGCTGTTGGAATTTTTGATTTAGCTGCTGAAATTGCTAGAGAGGCTGAAATTGTGGCTGAGGTAGCTTCTGGTAAGTAGATGACTGAGCTTTCCATTTTTGTTGGTAGTCCAACTCCTTTAACACATTTCTTAACTCCTCCAATGTCTTTTCTATCTCTTTTGACCCCATTTTGAATTTTGCAACCCTGTCACAAAACAAACAAGAAAAAATGGCAACAACCGTATACAAATGATAAAGCAACAGAAAATAGAACCCAATGATATGTCAAAAAAAATATACAAGCAAAAATCAAACAAATCAACTAGTTGCTTCCCCGGCAACGGCGCCAAAAATTTGACGGGCCCAAAATATACTGTCACGAATGTGGGTCCATCAAATTTAAATATAAATGAATTGCTGGAAACCCTTTTACAATCAAAAATATGAAAATGTAATATAGGGGCCACAGGTCGTATTTTTCTCGGGGCTAGTTGAGGTTTGTTTGATTCGCGCTTGTATTTGGGTGTCGTTTGTGTTTTGGGTTTCGAATGTAATTTGGGTTTTGGGTTTCAATCTGAAATAAAATCGCAATAAAATACAAGAGGTATGCCACCAAAACGTGATACGCAAGTAATAAAACTTATGTGCCAAATCTAATATGGAATGTCAAAACCAATACTAACAATTCTGAAATGAAAACAATCAACTAGGCTTGAAAACCTTGCTATCAGTGAAAACCCTTACTGAAATGAATGGATAAAATTCAGACCAATGGATAACTTTTAGAAATGAACTTATATGCAGATTTTTACAACAGGAATTCTGAACCTGAATTTCAGAAATTCAGTAACCAATCAGATGCAAATATACACAATCAAACAAGCTAGCTGAAGGGTAATTGCTCAAGCTAACTTCCAGATGGAATGTAGAAGAGCTAACATTCCATTTATGTAGCTGTAGAATTCATAAACTGAACAATTCGACAATAAGTCATGAAACTGTCTATGCAGAGATGAGCTCAGGATTTTAGAAGTCAAATGGAGGGATGAAACATCAATTCAAATGCAGAATTTAATGGAACGAACTGAGCATGAACGCATTAATCTAAGCTCAGAAACACAAGCTGAGTTCACTAATGTATTTGACAATAATGCAGAAAAGAAAACTGAAGCATGGCTGAACTCAGAATTGAGACTCAAGCTGAAAAGAAATTACACGCAGCATGTGCAGGGATTTCAGAATTTGTATGTAGAGTTTCAGCAATCACGTGGGTGCCAAATCGAACCAATCAAGGATTTCAAGAGTTGGAATCTAAAGGCAAGACCTCACTAATACAACTTCAGAAATGAAACTGAGGATATGCAGAGATAAAGTTAGCAGAATTGGAATTCAATGTTGCAGAAATAGCATTCGATGCAACCAGCTGAACCGAAAATGAGAAAAAAAAACAAAATCAACTTTCTAAATAACTCAAATCAATTGAATCAATAAACCAAATGCGTTCTTCAATTGCAGGGAATAAATGAAATACTAATCGAAGTGGAAAGAAACTGTTGGCACGCAGAACAGATTGGCACGCAGCTGATACGCAAGGTGATAAGAAGAATGTAAGCAATTTAACATGAAATGAGCTGAAATCTTAAACTATTGTTCACTAAACTAACTCACTAACTAATTTACTTGCCAAATTGAAACTTAACTACTGCAGAAACCATTCAAAACGAGAATTACAGCAGCTACACCGAAATCAGAAACAGAAATGACAGAAACGAGATTACAGCTAATGAACGAAATTAACCAATTTAAATCTAAACCCCAATCTTCCCTAGCTCAAATTCTTCTTGGTCGTCAATCAAGAGCCGGCTTCGAACCCCTAGGCTCAGCAAATCGATGGACAATCGATTCTGAAGTTGTTTTTGAACAGAATCTGCGCTTGATGAAATTTTCCATCCGATTCACTCCATCTCGATTGGAGGAGCTGCGATGATGATGTGGGAAACTTCTGAGCTCACCTGAGAACCCCTACAAGTGGTTTAGAAGCTTTGAAATGGATTGTGGTCGAGAAGAAGATGATCGGACTAAGAACTGCCGGAACCCCCAAGAAATCCTCTGTTCCAGCGTAAATTCGAGCTGAATTCTTCAAAGAACGATCGCCAAAGACTCAGAATTTGATCCAAAGAGAGATTGAGTGGTCGCGCCTCGAATTGGAGAAGAAATTTGAAGAAAAACGATGAACAAACGAAGAACAGTGAAGAATTGCGGCGAAGACGCGACAAAGGAGAAGGCTGCGGCGATTTTTGATTAAATAGCCATCAATGGACGGTCCAGATTGATCGGATGAAATCCAACGGCTGATCTTGCTCTGATTGGAGCCAAACTTTTATGATGATGATCTGGGGTCAGGATCTGCCTTATGGTAGCTCGGATCCTCCAGATGTGCAACGGATGGTCCAGATCAACTCTATCTGTGAATGGACGCTTTAGAGCCCTCCTTGCTTGATCCAACGGTTGATTTAGCTCTGATTGGGATGAAACCTTCAGATCTTGATCATAGAGCTTGATCAACCCTAATCCTAGCTCGGATTGCTTCAGATCGTCCTGGATGGCTCAGATCTAGCCGCTCTTGAATCGGACGGCCCGGATTAATCGTAGGCTTGATAATTCGATCCGGTTCCCATCCGACTCAAGTTTGACCCAGTATGCCCTAGGTCCAGGATCCTTTCATGCCTACAAAAATATATCAGAAAATTAGTGGCCAAATAACCCAAAAAATGTGTAATTTTGCAATTAAGTCCAAAATAAGATAAAGTTCCAAAACCTAGGGTAAAATCATAATTAAACAAGTAAAACATGGGTCAAACATGGATTTTAGTAATTAAAATAATCAATAAAAATCGTACTTATCAAACATATAGAATTGCCCCCAGTAAACGGTCAACGACCGTGGGGCTTGGAGTAGGAGCCGACCGCGACTCTGAACCAAGTAAAACTACTTGCGTTTTTGTTGTGATTTGATTTTCCGCTGCGTATGCTCTTATCTTTAATCCGAAAACGATTAACGATATTCACCTCCCTCTATCGTTTCTCTCGATCCAACAGTTCTGGCCTCGCGCGGGCGCGCCTGCCAGTTCTGGCCTCGCGCGGGCGCGCCGGCCAGATCTGGCCGCGCCCACGCGCGTCCGGGCAGGTCTCGCCACGTCAGCGCGCGGCCGGCTAGGTGTGGCCGCGCCCGTGCGCGGCTGGCCAGGTCTTGCTGCGGCCAGGCGCGCGGGCGACCAGCGCTACTAGAAAAAAGTTAAACAACAACGCTTTTTCCGCGTTGTCGTTAATGCTTAAAAAGCGATGTTGATGAAGCCGTTGTAGAAAGTATATCTACGACAACGCTTTTTCCGCGTTGTGGTTTGGAGCAAAGACAACGCTATTTTCGCGTTGTCTATTGGTTTTTAAAAAACGTTGTTATTGACGCTGTTGTTAAAAGTCGGGTATCAAAGACAACGCGGAAAAAGCATTGTGGTTTGGCACAAAGACAACGCAAAAATCGTGTTGTGTATTGTTACTTAAAAAACGTTGTCTTTTTAATAGGCAGTGTTTTTCACAATTTATAATATTCATAATTTATAAACATTTTTATTCACAATTGATAATATTCACAATTTATAATATTCACAATTTACAAGCATTTTTATTCACAATTGATAATATTCACAATTTACACTGATAATAGTTTACAAAATTCACTTATAATACAGTGCATTATTTACAAAAGTGTTTGTATTCCATATTAAATACAAAAAATATCTCAATTCACAAGTTCTATAAAACTTCATCATTCACAAGTTGTTCTTTGGGGCTGCTTGTTAACTCGATCTGCTTTAACACTGCATAAAAATAATAAATTGGGATAAGAGATTATATACACACAAATAAGACTGCTTCCATATGTGACAACTAAAAAGAATATAAAGCATACCTAGATGAACTATTAGAGATTATGATAAACAGAATCAATGTAACACTGACCTTTTGTTAACTGAAAAATATGTAGAGCACAACGCTCAACGGCAAGTCTTACTGGGTCACTCCCATTCTTTAACTGAAAAGATCTATGTCTAATGAACTAGGTTGCAGATTCAGTCATATCCATAAGTACTTGTAGCAGATCCTGGAACTCATTATCTTCCATGTACTGAGAATAAATAAGATTGTACATCAGTGCCTCAATGCAAAATAAAACAAAAGTATACAAAAAATCTCATAAAGCATCTTAAAGAAACTAAAACGAAGCAGAAGCATTTGTAGCAAGTTGTTGTAAGTATTTCTCTAATAGTAGATTCATCTATCATTTCACAGCTAGACCAAATATGGTAATCAACTTCAGACCACTGTCTTGCAATAGACACAAATCCCAAAAATCAATCACATAAAAGATGTTGTACCTGAGACATGATTCCCATGACTTTTGTTGCAGAAACTCGCACCTCATCATCATCAAGTTGCAACATGGCTCTCAGTAAAGTAGCAAGTTACTTAAATAAGATTATAGATTATGTTATCTAAACATGGTACTGTTAGAATGTAGATTGAAACTATTTATACTAAATAGTAGCAATTTCTTAAGGGAACTTAACATCAGTCATATATCATGCAGAATGAAGCAAGTACCAACAAAATTTTGGTCCTTAAGTCATATAACTCTCATAAAGCATAGAAAAATAGTATGTCATGAGATTTGATATTGAATGGCAAACCAAAAATGAAGCAAAATGCTCAGATGTCATCACTGCGTTGAAACCAACTATAAGCACCAAGGAAGCTAACAGTGTTCTAAAAACCACCTATAAAGGCACAGTAATGTTATGTGACAAAAGTGTCACCTCTTTATTAAAAATAAAACATTTGATGTATTAGAACTAAATGACAGCTTAAAGCAAAGTAGCAAACATTTGATGTATTAGAACTAAATGACACAATCAAACAAGGAAAGAAAATGAGTTTCAGAAGGTTCCCTACCAGAAATTCCATGTTCTGATGTCCTGTTCACCAAAGAAGAGAAGATTTTGTCAAGAATGAAACAGTTTGAGAGGCCGGAGCTACAATTATGTGCAAGTTAAATTATTAAGATGCATTCACAAAACCATCGTGGGTCCTAAGGAAGAATCATTGGCATTGGATCAATAGTTTTGACTTGTTAAAAGAAAATTGATAAAAATTACAGATTAAAAAAACACACTGAATATTTGGTCTCAACATTAGTTCCAAGAACTCAACAAGAAAAACATGGATTTTAAATATTATAAAGGGTCTGATTCTGAATAGCTGACTTTCACAGAGAAAACGAGAAAACAATTATCAACCATGAACCATTTGCAAAGTTCAAAGAGTTAAAAAAAATAAAAAAAAAGGCCAAATCTTCAAGGACTTACTTTTCTTCTGTTTTGTTGTCTCCTTCAGCAACTGTACCACTTGCTGAACTGGAAAAGCAAAGCTTACTCTGGAAATTGACATGAAAAAAATCAACAATTTTAAAAATAACTAACTTAAGAGAACTTCAAACAACAGGGAGAGTATCGTTAATCAAGAAACTGCATCTGGAAACAAGAAAGAGCCTAAGAGGCTCAGAAGAGTCAGAACACAGGTTACCAAAACTAAAGAAGCATCATATAGTGTATACGAGATGATAATGTAGAAGCATCATATAGCATATACGAGATGATAATGTAGTCCAACAAATATTGAGACCATTAGACAAGAAACTCCGGTCGATATATGAATTCTGCATATGAACAAATCCAAAGTAAGCACGGATCTTAAATAAGAATCCATATGAATTCTGCAAACAATTCAGATGCAAGAGTTGATGATGCCAAATTTAAAGTGAAAAAGAAGCTTCAAATAATCCAATAAAAAAAGAAGCATAATAAAACCAAAAAATTCACTAGTACAGTGACCAAATAGTATACACGGATAATCGATCAAAGACAAGTATTTAATATTCTAATTTTGAAGTCCAAGGAATTCCCAGACAAGACAAATAAAAGCTCACAGATATCACTAGTTTGTTGGATAAAAAAGATAACGCAATTTTATATGACCAGTAGCATCATGTAACGTTATATAATAGCATGGGCTAAGAAATTTTGAGATAGTATGCATTCAGTGGACTTCTATAACTATTGAACAATAGAACTTACTAATGCATATACATAACGACTGAAAGACCCATCTGTAAAGCTGTTCCACGACATATAAAATTGATCTGCAAAAAGAATACACTTTGATCATGAGATACAAGAGACAGTCTGGGATCAGAATCATTTTCGACATTTAGCAAGCTTTTAAACATCAAGACATCATTCTGAAAAATAATCCTTCACAAAAAGATGGAAAGCAAAGGTAATATAACTAACAAGTAACAAACCAATTATCCTTTTCAATTACTTACCTCTAAGTTTGTGGCCCCATAGTGAGCTCACACCATTTGCCTTGTGTGCTGCAAAAGTAGATAAGAAAGATATATAAGCTTAAGGAAAATGTTGAGAGAGAAGATATTGCCTTTAATAGAATGGAACAAGTGGAGGATAGACAATATTTTTAAAGTTCAATGCTTTTGCAAATGCAATCGAAATAAGAAAAAACTAAGAATAATTAACAGATAAAAATTAAATGGATAGGCAAATAGCTGGCACAAAATTCTCAAGTCAAAACTAATAGTAACTTACCTCACCTACGCGTATAGAACTTGATTAGCCCATAACTCACAGTGAAGAACTTGATTAGCCGGCCAGAGAACATTTGATTGTCTGTAGCTTCGCAAATCTGAAAAACCTGCACAGATCAACATGCAATTCAATCAGATTAAAATGAAGAATAAAGGCTATATCAGTATAAAAATTGGGATAATCGAGTGTGATAGTTTCTCTTTTTTGACTGAAATGGCAAAAGCTTATTACACTTTGTCAGTATCCTTTTAGAAATTGCTCAAGGTCATCATCATACCTGGAAGATTTGAACGAACCAGAAGGTGGTTGCAGTGGTAATCAGGTTGTATACAAAATTTAAATCAGAATAAAACAGTGTATACCTCCACATGTAGCTCAGCTTCACATACTGGCAACAGAGAATATTATTAGGAAAAATAATAAAAAATTAGAATAAAACATTATGACTAGGGTGAGCATACTTGGGTGTTATCAAGAAAGACTGCTTCACATACCTCCATATGTTACAACTACAAAAGAATATAAAGCATACCTAGATGGACTTGTGAGGTAGAGACATGCTCGTTTGCAGTTTGTAGGATCTACATGCTCAACTAACAGGTCAACATCTTCCTCCTATATATTACACTGACAGAAGATTACAAAAGCTAGAAAATTTACACTGATAACTATTATACAGATATCTTGTACTTGCATATTAATGCAAGCAAACATCCTTTCACTGCATGTGACAAGTTTTCCAAACTCACAAGTTTTACAACACATCATCAATCACTTAAGAGTTTTTTCAATTCACAAGTTTCATAATCAATCCGCGATTGGGGCCAACTTCTGAAGCTCGATCTCATAACTATCCTTTAACACTGCCTAAAAAAATGGAATTAGAAATTATAGAAAATACAATATAATGTAAGCTACTTTTAAAAAAAACATCATTCCATGAACTTAAATCTAAATAGAATAATGATCTTGTATGATTCCAAACCTATTCAGAAATATGATCTTGAATGCACTCCGTCAACTCGGCCCGAACCTCATCAATTTGATCACGAGAGTAACCTGTTTTTGTGAACTGTGAACACAGACAAATTAAATTGGCGAGTGGTTAATGGGAAAAACAATCAACACTGATCACTTTGCAATTCTAAATAGTTAATGTCAAAGAATTTGAGATAAGCTTAATATAGTTACTATTGATCTCAGTGAATCTCTCTCGATAGTCTCAACTTCTTCAATAATTTGTTTCATGTATCTCATCACAAAAAAATAGCATTGTTTCGCATCCGGTTATTGAGGAGCCTATATATGGTAATTATTGTCAAATAGTTAACGAAAATTATACACATTCCAATATATGTTAAACAAAAGTATACATACCTTAACTACTTCCCACTTAGCATTTTTTCTCCCTTTCCTTCCCTTGGTAGAATTAAACAAGCGTAATGTCCTTCATACGTTATGAATATTTGTTATATAAAATTTATATTAAAATATAAATTTACTGACAGAAATCTGAACTCACATTTCCATTACGTATTTACAATCATCATCTCGAATGCGGGAACTAAGGGAATCCAACACATAAATAGTATCCTTGTAAGGTTCAATTACACTGAGAATCCAATGGAAACTAGGCAAAGACATATGGTTAGATCATAAAATTTAATAAATTAGCGAATGGAAGCATTTTAAAGTGAAGTTTTATTTTGCACTTACCCGACATTACATGGCACCAAAACAATTTCATCTGATGATGCACCGGTTAGCCTATCAGCTAAAAGAGTTGCCCTTTGGTTCAGCGTTTCAAGCTTAGCTGTTTTGTCTTGTGCCATTTTTGCTAGAAATGGGATTTTGTGGGGATTCATAAATCTGAATTTCTTTGTAGTGTTATCTTTCAGCTTCTTTTTATACAGACACCTATCAATGCAAAGAAAATAAAATTAAGATACGAAACAATAATGTAAAGCAAACATAAGGATCACTCATAATGTTTCATTAATGAATATAAAACATCATCTGTGAAGAAAATGTTTCTGAAATTGCTTAAATAATTTCACTTACCATATGTAGGCAACGATCAAATTTACTGAAATTGGCTCCAAATGATACAAAGAATTTATATCCTCAAGGTCCAGAAAAAGTTCACAATCTTCATCAAAAACTTCATTATCTAAACGCAGTGATATACACCTTCCTCCATCTAGAGCATGCTTACTGTAACAATATAACATATGTAATGATTTTGGGACACTTGTTGACAAACTAGGTTTCTTTTGTGGTTGTTCAAACTTCTTCCTTCCAGGCTTCTAATAATATTAAATGTAAACAAGTTAGATAGCTAGGTTGAATAATAATACAGTCACAATTTAACTTGAACTATAATAACTCATATACCTTCTCTTGCTTCACAATCTGCTGTTCAGGCCAAGCCACAACAGATCCTATGGCATCACCAATGACTTCACATTCACTTGGAATTGGATATGGCAAACGAGCTGATTTGTCCACTGCTTGATCAATGGAGACTCGAATGCAATTAATGGGAAATGGAACACCATGAAGCATTTTATCCTGTCCATTGAAACCAACAATTGTACCATATGCAACAATATTTGTGGCAGATTCCAATGTCAGCGCAACTGATTGACCCTAAAATATAAAAAGGCATTTCAATTATTTTCAGTTATAACGCTATACTAAAAATGAATATAACTATAACTTTGCTTTTATTATACCTGTAACACATCATCTTTACGGATAATCTGTACATCATCTTCGTCAATATTCATCTGATGAAACTTCACCCGAGCAACTACCTTTGTCATCAATTGAATTTTTCCATGCACCCCTTTTATGCATCATAGCTTCAAGTTTTTGGATGCGTAACATCTTGTTGTGAAATTTGCATCTTCGCCTCCTGCATCTCCCTTTTATGCTCAGCGATTATTCTAGGGTAACATCAAATTTCTTCCTTGTTCTAGGAACATTGAAATAGATTGTTGGGTTGATATGACCTCCTATACCCCGCACGGCGGCCAGCAATTTCTTGAGTATCAAGTGCCTTGGTCAGAATATCCTCTTTTGGTCCTTCAATTTGCAGCTTACCCTCCCTCTTTTGTTGTATATATTCATCCTGTTATGCAACATTAAAAGAAATTATTATTATACAAGGTATCATTTTATTAAATTTACAGGTTTTATGTATTGTTAATTTGCTTACAATCTTGTGGACTGTGTTCACCAAATCTTCTCCTTGAAACTCTCCTCCTTTGTTGGCGCGTCCTTTCTTCCACATAATAGCTCTGTTGATGTCTTTATCATCACATAATTCATTCGCCTACAACAAAGAAAAATCAAATGACAAATGTGAAATAATTTTATGTGAATCATTTGGAATGGTTCTTAAAGGAAATATAGTTTACAAATACTTACAATTTCTTCAGCAAAGCGTGCATATCCTTTGCGTGAGAGTCGATGAGGATATCTATTCTTTTTCCTTCGCTCTTTATTATCATCACTGAGTTTCTAGTTATTTCAAGCATGGGATATATCAAATTTGAATAATACATAGTGACTTTTGGTCGAACAGTTTCAAAAGAAAATATATTAAGAAACTTACAATGAATTCTTCTGAAATCCGACTAATGACAAACGCACGCCAATCTTCTCTTGTAATTTCAAAGCCAACAGGTGGCTCATTCAGCTCCTCAGGTTTGTCACGCCTGCTCATAATGAATTTTTGGGTGAGATGGGTTTTGTATTGCCTCCACTTACTGTTTGCAGATCTCAAACATCCCTTTTTCCACCTTGAATCCACATTATACATCAACTGTACATCACATAAGTGGAAAACATTAATAAGATTAACACAGACGACATTAAATATATATAATTAGAAGGTAAAGATTATAATTGTTAAAAATTGCTAACTTACATTCACTGATTCCCATATTAATTCTTTACTAGCAGCTGGGACATGCTTCCATGTCTTGTATTTAATATTAATTTTTTGCCGAGCCAGCACACCAATGTAACTTTGCATCGCTACAGCAGCTGGTCCTATCGGTTGTCCTAATTGATTGAATGACACATCCTTTCGAATACCTTGCATTCTTTGCTTCGAAAGCTTATCTAACTGTGTCCGACCTCTAGAAGTTCTTGAGGTGGTGGTTTCTTTGGAATCCGCCACTCTATCAACCTCGCAACTCTGTTCAATGTCATCTATTCTGACTTCTTTGCCCTTATTCTCCAACTTAGCAATTTGGCTTATTCTTTTACTCTTCCGAACTGACTGACCACCTTCACAACTTGCTTTAGTAGATGCCATTGATCTGTAACAACTTATACTGAGCAACATAAGTTGTAGTTAGCGACATGCATAAACTCACAGCAACATGATAAATTAAACGATAAAAGCACAGCAATATGATAAATTTACAGCAACAAGATTAATTTACAGCAACAAACTCACAGCAGTATGATATAAAAATTGAAAGATAATAGCAGAAACTTATATTGTCCACATAATTATCCCCACAGGTTAAATGTTTACAAACTGTACAAACTTAATTCAAAAGTAGAAATTGTGTAATTAAATATTGTCAATCCAACTTCCATCACAGTCTTCACGAATACATGGCGGTTCATTATCATCTTCTCCGTCAATATCCATTGATGCTAACCCCCTACTAAAACATTGATAGTGGATAGCAGTGTCCTCTAACTCTTCGCCTTGTAGGTATTCAAAGTACTCTCTGTTTGGTG